>VSDK01015859.1:0-19508 GCA_009767595.1 Symbiodinium kawagutii
CACACCAACTCATCAAGTGTATGCTTCCAACTTGGCAATGTGTACATGTCAAAATTGATCTCTCAAGTGTTGCAAGCCAGTGGCATGGCAAATCGTTGGACAAAAAAAGTACATCAGCACAAGTGTTATTTATTCCTGAATGTTGTCATTTTGCACTTGAAGTGTTGCAATCACCGGGCATGCATCTCATGGCAGCTGGATTTGAACTGATGAAAATTGAAAATATGTTTCAGATCAATAACTCACTTTGTTCAAGTGAAAACTGAACAGTGCAGACTGCTTGCCCGTTTTCAAGTGTGCAGCGCATGTGACCACTTAATCTTCTGCCAGCAAAGTGATGGTATCTCACCACTTGGCACTGGGCAAATTGATGTTCACAGGACATGATTGCCACCAAAAGGAACATGCAATGCAAGACAAGGGCTGTTTGCAATACAAACAATTCCCCGAGAGAGCACTGTTCTCAAGTGCTTAATAAGACAGTTGATTCAACTGAAACAGGGGTTCCTCATCCTCATTATGATCAAGGCTGTCCAACTGAGTGGCCTCCAAGATCTCAGGTGACTCAGGCACACACACCACAGTCCCACTGGACTTGCACTGGTCACAAGCACCTTTGGACAAGTGGTGCTCTGATATGTCCTCATCATCCTCAATCAGAAAAGCCTTCAAACGACGCAAGGGTGTGGGCACCTTCAACTCCTGCCGTTTCTTGCTTACATCGCCTCCATCTAGACAAGCACTGGAAATGCTGCAAGCATTGGAAGCACTGCAAGGGCTGGAAGCACTTGGGTCAATCTTCACCAAAGCATCTTGGATCACATCTGCTAGTTTGTGAGCACTGGGATGCACCTGTTTTGGAAGCTTCACTTGCCAGAAAATAAGTTGCTAGTGAATTTGGGTGTTCAACAGACATGTATCAAGTGACAACCAAAACACTGGAAACCAAAGGCAACTAGTTGAAGACCAGCCACTGAGTCCAACAACACCTTTCTTCTCTTGCGCAGCTCGCTCAAAGAATAATTACCTGGCCGCACTCGATGGAGCCTGACAATCTCAGCAGCACTTTGGCAAGAGCTGTTCTCATGGCTCGATGACATCCTGATGCAAGATGAACCCTTGGGACTTGCCTTGTCTTCACTTGAGCAAGTGCTTCATTTTCACACATGCCATGAGCACACTGGCAAATATTGTGGATCAAGTGACAGAAATGAATTCTTTCACTGGGGTACATTAACAAGTGGCAAGGGAATTCAACTTGTCATCAAAGAATCCATGTTGGGATGCCTCACCAAGTGCTGCAAAAGACTGATTGCCAGGGCCCAAACCATTGTAGCATGGCAATTGCGTGCAACACCTCAGAAAATCATCTGAATCTGGCAAGGCAACATGGACCAGTGCAATCATATGATGTCAAATTTGCAAACACAAGTGAGAGTCTTCACAATCCTTGTTTACAAGTGACGTGAGTTGTCCCCTACAATTATGATTATTATGATTCTTTGCTGCATGGAGTATTGCAATTCAAAAAAAGATCTAAATATTCAACATTGGTTCTTTTAACATGGGCAACCTCAGCTTTTCTGATGTCCACTTGAGCTCACTGAACACTTGAGAATGCCACTGGTGCTTGTAGCAAGTGACCCACCTGGCAATGCAGCCCAGTTCAGCAATACAACAGGTTCATTGAGCACCAGGAAAGAACTGAAGGAAACAAGAAACATTTTGCCATTTTGTCACTTGTTCATTGCCCTTTCGATCTGGCACACCAAAAAGCCTAGCAGCCCTTGCTGTCCTGCTTTAAATTCTGACATGAAAATCTTCAAGTGACCAACATGTAGTGCACAGTCACTACATTTCATTTGTTGTGTAACATGACAAGTGCCTCAACAGTTTTAGCATTGCATTTATGCACCTGATTCAAGTAGCGCAACCTTTGCTTGGCACTGGGTCTGGCAGAACGGTCCATGCTCTCAAAGTACTCAGCCGTCTTGTTAATGTGAAGGGAGATCCTCTGGTTCATCATCTCAATGGCAAGCCTTGTAAAGAATTGCCAACTGGGACACCAAGTGAATAAGTCAGAACACCATTTCAAAAATGCAAGTGGGGGTTATAAAACAGAATGTTGCTTTTTTGTGAGTTGAGCAGCTTTATCACTGGGTGGTCACTGGACTCAGGGTCACAGATCTTGCGTCCACCGTCCATCCTGAGTTGAAGTAATAACCAAAGAAATAAATCTAAATGACGTTCAGAAATTCAATGAAAAATGTTTTGGGGCACCATTCAAAATTGAATACCACCACCAACCAAAAGAATCTCCAGAATGTGCGCCCAGAAGCTCCACAAACTCTGGAAACGGAATTTTCTTGGAAGCTTGCAAAGCATAGAACAAGTGCCTTACAACATGGCATGAGGTCAGTGCCAAACCAAATTATTTCTTAAATTGCTGATCTAAGAATTGATTGGAAAGACTTCCCAAAATTTAAGAAAAATGCTAAATTGAAAACAAAATGCAGCTCCATCTTGTCTTCATTTGACAACGTTTCCACTTGCACTTGTGCCATGAGCTTGAAATACTCTTCAGCAATGCCCATCTCATCATCATTGCCAGGCCTCTTAGGCACAAAAAACTGAAACTGAACGCTCTCCATGGCAACAGCTCAGGGATGGCAAGGGATCACAAAAGCAAGTGGCTTGAGATTCAAGTGTGCTGGTAGGACAAATCAAGCCAAGCCATTGAGATTGAAGCAGCAATAAATCACATACTGCCTCACCTTTCCCATCAGCCCCACCCAAAAACATGCCTGGGCGCACCTCTTTGGAGGATGCTTCTCCAGCTGCCAGCTGCCAATATCTTGCTCCAGGCACAGGATTTCAAAGAAATACAACCAAAATATTTTCAATATCAAATCATTCCAGCTATCATCCCAAGAGCATACCAGAAGAGAAACCTAACAAGTGACAAGTGTGAAACACAAATTTGCAAGTGGCAAGTGGCAAGTTGGAAGTAGGCAACCAGTAGGCATCCAATCTGGAACAAGTGGCACATGCTAGGAGAAAACTAATGTGTTGCCTTGAACAAGCCTTATGAAATGATTAATTTCATTTCATTTCTTTCAACATATTTCACTTTATTTCACTTTATTTCACTTTATACCACTTTATTTCACTTTATTCCATTTTTTTTCACCTGGAAAACCCTACCTATCTAAAACCCTCCCCATCTAAGGTGTGTCTTCAATCCCCTGAATATATAGTCATATGAGCATCCAACAAAAGTGTGTCAGTTCATATGCATTATTCGGGTGGACATGTCGGTTTTGGTACGTGCAGGAAACCTTCAAAGCCGATCGGGGACGACCCAGCACCCATACCCGCCGGTAAGCTTGGTATGGTTACGTTGAAACCACCACCAAACCTTCACAACCGATAGGGGACGACCCAGGTTTTCACATGGCCATTTTTGTGAGACAGACTTTTGTCCGCTACTCATATGTTGTGATACATTCAGACATGTATCCAGTACAGTATAGATGTATAGTTTATTGTGGTTCAATTCATGACATGCTATATTATCTCTACAGTATACATATACACAAAAAACCCTGATTGTTTCGCACCGGAGATTTGCAAAAATGAAGCGTAGCAAGCAACAAACAATGCCTGTCATCTTGCAGCCATACCATCCTTAGAACCCTCCCCAGCCCCGCATCAAGGATCACTCAGCAGCTACGGGACGACGACAATGAGAGCTCTGATGGCTACGGCTACGATTGATGAGCGACATCATTTGAGCCTGCTATGTTCAGGCAATCCAATCCATCACATCTTCCAAGTCTTAACTATACTATACTTGATTGGAAGTCCCTTTCCAGCAGCTTAGCCAAGACGATGCTGTAACATTCCTGAATTTTGCTCTAATGGTTCTTTTTTTCTACCCGACAATCAGAGGGACTTAGAGGGTAAACACCCTTGAACAGAAGTACTGTTGGCCAACTTTATGTGACTCCAGTTTCTTGTTCCAGCAAACTTGCTGGTTTCTGTAAGGATTGAATCTTTCAGAATTGAATCAATCAATCAATCAATCAATCATTAATTAAACTTACTGGTATGACAAATAATCACCCATTATATCATGGCCGAAAACTGTTGTGTACTCCCGTGTTCTTCGGTCGGAAGAGAGGCCTCACATTTGGTGGGACCACGGAGGGACCCTTGAGATAGGTAACTTAAAACAGATTATAGCTAGAATACCTACGTGGCTATGGGTCGATATTCACCATCAACAATAATAAATGATAACCAACAATAAAAGGGAAATACAATGGTCAAAGATAGTGGGCGTACAGGATTTGACCCATAGCCATATGAGTTTTGGCAGGTGTAGCTACACTTAATCAGGTTTTTTTCGCAGTTAAGGGGGGGGGTTCACCTCTTAGGGTACCCCAAATCATCCAACAGTAGTCACTTAAACTAGTACACCAACCATTTGGCGAGGTCCCCTATGGCTTATGTAAGAAACCGCAATATGATTCACCAAGGGTCAAGGGCTGATGAGTCTTTAAGGGGTGAGATTGCCTATGCTGAAAGATATGGCGCCCCAACTTTGGTTGTTCCGCGCAACACGCGCGAGCTCGGCCCAGAGGGGTCCCCTTAAAGGGGCGTGGGTCGGTCGAAACGCGGCAGCTTGGGGAGATGCCTCCGGCGATAGGAAGCGGTCCCAGTATCATGAAGTGGATGGTAATGAAATCTGAGTGACACGATATGATGAAATCTGAGTGGATAGACATAATAGGAAATATCATGGTTAATGATGATGAATGAGTTTTTTGTTCCCCTTGATGTTCACAGGGCAATGATGGTTATTTCAAGGAGCTTCATTATAGTTCATAAGACCCAATCAGCTGGTTAACAATAGCAATGGTCATGTCATGCTCACTTCTGGAAGTCAGCAAGCACTTCGAACCGACAGTGATAGATACTACTTGGTGGTTTGATTGACATGTTTTGTTTTCCAGAATGTTTGGGATGATTGGTTGATTGACTCTTATTTTTTTTGGGGGTGAAACCATGGGCACCAAGCAAGATATGAATTGAATGGTCCCGTATGCTGCTGTGGTATAATCGTCGTTTGCTTGAATTCTTATGTTTTACCTTGGGCTTGGCCAGGGGAAAATAAAGACAGTCATGACAGATCCAAAACACTGATGCACGTTTGTCTTTTTATATGGGCGTTTCTCAAGCCATAGGGGACCCCACCAGTAGCATCCAGTTGATTAATCATTTGTAGTACGAAAACCATCCATTTTTGTGGGGTTCCCTTTTGTAACTTTTGTAAGAAACCCCCATATACTTGTTGGATCAGTCCCAAATTTTCATGGCTACTTTGTCCCAGATCTGATCTATTCTGCCATGGCAACTCCTTTGCTCAATGATGTTGCTGTGGCTTATCCACAGATAAACAATGGTCGAAATGGACTCCAAATCAGCACCCAACTGCTTATCAATGAGTGCAACGGCTTGTCATTTAGATTCCTTGCCATTATCAAGTGCCCATTCCCACCCTTTATCACTCATGATTCTTCACTCCCTGATTCTGTCCATTCGGAACTCTCCACTACTACCGGTATCATTGGTGTGGGAACTATCATTTGTTGAAAAGGGTTGTTTTCATCCCTGGTAGTGCCATCAATTGCTGTTTTTTGTTGTTTATGATAGTTTAATGGCCAACAGTGGTCATTTCAATAAGTACCAACAAGCTTCATCCCTGGTATCAACCATACATCAAGCAACACAGCAGGTGCACGGAACGCTGGGGGTGACCTCTGGGCTTTAACTTCCCGCTGTATCTGGGGACATGAAATCCGTGTCCCGATGGGGTCATCGTGGCGTTCCGCAGGTGACAAAATCAAAGGGCTCGGCAGATGGGAAAAGCAGTTCCCTCAAAGCCAGCGGTTGTTTGGATGTGTTCTTGGTCCCAAGTCAGATTAATTCGGTGTGGAGGACGGGATAGCCTGGATCAGACTGATAGGAAACACAGAAAGGGTCAAAGAAAGGCGTGATGACGGGTACTAGCAGGTGGTGATGCTGAAGCATCCTAGAGGATAGCCAGATCAATTATAGAAGAATGTGTTGCTTTTGGCAGATCATTTTCGTGTGCAGACAGAAGGCTCACACGGCTTTCAGGGCTGATCACGGTTGATGATGGCAAATCGTGACTTATATATATATATACATTGGTTGATCATGTCAAACAAAGTTCTGTAACAACTAGCCACCAGGGGTACAAGGTGAACAGACCCACAGATTTGTGATCTAGGGAAACTTGTGGAACCAGATAGTAAACCACTTGCGTCCAGCGCGCTAACTGATACCATGATGATCATCTTTTAGTGATCATCATTGGTTGTTAGTATACCGGTGATATGATGTTCCAAACCATCATGGCCAACAGTGGCTAGGTCATGTTTAGTACTGGCGAACGGCAATCGTTACTCCATGTACGATATATTTGCTACCAACCAAACAGCCCAGTCATGTAGGTAAGCTTACCATATACATGGATAGATATATATATATATATATATATACATATACACATGGAGTGTTTGAGGCAGAAGTTTGGTTTAGCACAAAAATGACCCAAGCATTTCTAGCATAAGATACCAAGTGATGTAGAAAAGACATGGCCTGTGCCACCTCATCGCTTGTGCGTGCCCTTCAGTCAGCGTGTTTGGGGCACAGTCACGTCATCCCAAGTGTCAAGTCATTCCCGGTGGCCGAGGTCATTGCCGACGTGGCCGCGGATGGACTCATGGTGGAATTTGCGCAGAGAGAACCTGAGGAGAAGCCCAGATGAGTGGGTTGGTTGGTTGGTTGGTTGGTTGGTTGGTTGGTTGGTTGGTTGGTTGGTTGGTTGGTTGGTTGGTTGGTTGGTTGGTTGATAAGCCTATCTCGAAGCAACAGTACTAGGGATATTACCAGCTATAACTGGTTGATTGGTTGGTTGGCTGACACGCATAGCCAACAAGAATGGAGCAACAGGTTCAATGATGGGAAGATAGCAGCTATAGCTCGTTGGATGCGTGGCTGGTTTGGCATCGAAAACAGAAAACAGGGACATTTTCAACGCGGAAACTCGGGGTATAGACAACAGAAGACTCAGAGGATGCAACCAGCCAAGGTTCCCTTTCTCTTTTGTCACTACCATGATCTAAGATGTGGGAACCCCATACTGGTGACATTGATGAAGTATACTGTACCGATACATGAGCAACTTTGGTATTTGCACGGGACATGATGGGATACTCTCGTTGGATTTGTTGGTGTTTGTGTATTGATTGACCGCGGATCCATGAAGTACCAGTAGAATCAGGGATGAGAAATGGCTTCTTGTGAACGGAAACCTTGGCCACTGGATGACTATTCTAGCAGTTGTGAATTCTACAACGGTCTTATCCCCCACCTCTAACTCACTACCATACCCAGCATGAAATGATCTGGAATCTTTCAACCAAAAAAAATCCGTCAACCGCACGACTTCTCAGTATTCCTCAGCAAGCTAAGCTTTGGGGCAAATCTTGTCAAATCGGTTCACGATGATTCTCCTGCGTCAACGATCTACCGGACCATAAACGCAACAACCGCAACTGCAACCACAACAGCAGCACTAGCTACAGCAACAACAGCTTGCATTTGGAGTTATTGATTATAGCAGACCACCAGATACCCCAAGGAGGTATTTATGCGCAAACTGGCTCAAGTGCATTGAGGGAATCAGGGCATCAAACTTGCACGAACCTCTTGGACTATCTAAGCCTTGTGCCAGCTGTAGGTGTCCATCCTATCTACACCTAGTTTCAACCAACGCAGAATCGTAAAGCGGGTTTGTTCAAAACTTATCTAGGATTCAATTGATTTCATTTGTATACTCTTAGGGTTCAACAAATGAGCCAGATGACAGGGGACCATGTGGTACCAATGCGTACTGCTGGAACAACCACCCCGGTCACGCCGTGATCCGCAGGAAAAGCGCGGGACCATTCAGACCACTATCTACTTGGTGGGAAGCCGAGCAGCTGAAGCTGAGGGATAGGGGTATCAAGCAATATGGCTATGGATTAATATTTACCAACCAACTAATGGGGGATTTCCACCAACAAAACAAGGGAAAACAATGGTTAATGGTGGGGAACCAGGGGTACAGGGTTTTGACCCACTGCCATATGGCTATGGATTCATATTTACCAAGCAACTAATCGGGGTTCATAACCAAGAATTCCATAGGGAAAACGGCCTGGTGAATGACAGGGGAACCAGGGGGACCAAGGGTTTTGACCCACAGCAATCTTTTGATTGGTAGATTAATCGGGCAATGGATGATCAACCATTAATTAACCATTAGTCAACCATTAATCATCTTGAATGCTGATGGAGGTGAACTAAGCCGGAAATGGAAGATCATCATATATTTGTTTTGAAATGGGAGAAAAGGATTTTCCATTGCCAGGTCAATCTACCACACTGTATGACTGTTGGACATAGTTGCAGTTATCAAGACCTGTATTTGCAACCTATCCGCCCAATTCACAGGACCAAGGATCGACGGACTGCTAGTAGCACGACTACTACTACTACTACTACTACTACTACTACTACCACTACTACTACAATTTTCTGCTATTTGTTTTTTATTGCTCTTTGTGTTACTAGTATGTTGATTTGTAGTACTAAAATTGTGAATAGTCTTTTCATGGTGACTACAGCCGTAATGGTTTTTGGACGGTTGCTGGCTTGACCCAACCGCCCATCTACTTTACGATGCTTCAGTACTTGTGTCACCTTGAACCTCATGCAGGTGAGAACTGTGGCAATGATCTTCGCCTATGGCTTGGTGGGCTTCTGTATGAACGGCAAGGAGCGCCTGACTGGCGAAAGGGAAATACGACAAGCGAATGAGCGCAAGTCAGGAATACAAGCATGCATTGGCTTTATTTTCTTTGTTAAATGTGGAAGTGATTGCTTTACATATGCATATATAATATGTATTATTATATATATTGTATCATGTTTTTGTACATGCATATGTGAATCATCTCATATCTATATATATATATATATTCATTTATACAGATTCGAACAGGCATGTGCACAATTATTCATAGGTCGTTGCACAGAAACGCATGGAGATACATGCACAGTTTCTGGTGTATTGGAACCGAAAGCCTGCTTGTTCTTTTTGTTGAAAAAATCGCTGGTTATAGGAGATAACTACCAGCAACAGCGAGCAACCGCTGGTATTTGACTGGTCTACCAGTTTCTAGGCAGTGTGACTGGTTATTATTCTCTCTTATTATCCCACGGTGTTTGACTGCCTGGTGGGACATTATGTTTGACTGGTTGCAATGAGCAACAATGGGCTCATCGCTGGTTATAGTTACCTTTGGGGCAGCCAATGAAATATTCATTGTTGTTACTCAGCCTTATCATGGGGGATAGCAACAATCATTGATGATCAATAGTGTTTGACACTTGTTACTTTTTCCAACGGTTTTTCAATTTGATTGATTGAAGATTATCAGCACTTCATGGACTGAGACAATTTCGCCCAGAAACCAAGCCAAGATCCACACGCAACAGTGAGGGATGGCCGTGTGGGGGCTAGGGCTATCCCACCACCCTACCGTATTTCTTTGGTTACTGAATGTTACTGAACCAGTTGTAATTGATGATTCATCCGACTTTGTGTCATGAGTCTGGTTCTATTCAATGGTTGAAGTCTCAGCCTTGCTATTGCTCGAATGAAGAGGGAGTCCCTGCTCGGAACAGAACCCAAAGTAGCCTGAATATCTATTCATCATCATCCGTGTGAAACATCATCCGTGTGAAACATCATCAACCATCATCAGGCCATGATCAACCATCAAACACCATTGACGACCAACCATCATCAACCAACATCAGCCAACATTAATCATCATCAACCATCGTCAAAGAACATCAGCCATTATCCACCAACATCAACCAACATCAACCATCATCAACGACCATAAACCAACATCAACAATGATCAGGTATTTGTTTTCATGAATCTTTCGAAAAAGAAAACCCCGCTTCAACGCCATCATCACCTTGCTTGTTCGTCCCCAGGAGTACCAGGGCACTTTTGATTTCACCTTGAGCTATTCGCAGGTGCGGAAAGAACAAACATGCAACTCGCTGAAGTATATGGCTTTGGGTCAATATTAACCAACAAACTGAAGGGGATCATGACCAACAAGAATAAGGGAAACAATGGTTAATGATGGGGGAACCAGAGGTACAGGGTTTTGACTCACTGCCATAGATTGAACCTGTTCATCACTAGTTGGTGGTTTTTCAAGACCAAGCATTTTTTGGGGTTCCCTATTTTGAGAAACCACTCTACTAGATCACTATTAATGTTGGTTTCTGATTAGTATCTACCTGTTGGTTTCATCTATTTTCATTACTTTAGGGGGGGTTACACGAATCAGAAACCAACATTAGCTGGTCAACCATGGTCACCAACAACGGGCACCAGACATGAGCCTTTCGGGACCTGGGACCACCTTCGGCAAACGGCTGGTAGCCGCCGTTTTAGCAGAACATGACACTCTTGGCACCAGCTGATTGAAGGATTGAAGTGGAATGGAGAGCTGGATGTACCCAGATCTATTCATTGTTTGTCATTCTTATTCTGTAGACTCTGTATTAAAAATTGTTTGGTATGGTTGCCCACCATTGGCTATGGTTAAACTAGATTGTCGGTATGTCCAACCAACCTAGCTCAACCTAGTGCGTCATGAGGACCCGCTCGGCTTCGCCCCACCGGGACCGCATGACCCATTGTTTCCCTCTCACATATCTGCGTCATTACCCAGGTGAGCGGGATTGTGCTATAAGCTCAATAAGCTCAATGGTTCTCCTTTGTTAATTCTTGTGAAGCTATGTGAAGCTTAATCATGGGGACCTTGGTTGGTTGCTATCCATTCATCGGCACACCCTCCAGTTCGCCATTGTCATGCTTTATTGATTAGGTATATGATTAAAACAAGCCTATAGCCTATGATAATCATCAGCAGTGGCAATAGCAGCTGTTTAAAGACCTATTCTCTGGATTTGGGGGTTTCCCTCATTGGCGCGCAACCTATGAATATAGGTTCATTACCTGCTGCTGATGCTCATCTTCAGGTTTGGGGGTTTCCCTCATTGCCGGGTTTTTCTCGCCTCCAGAACAACTGGGACGGAGCTTTCCGATGGCGAGGGAGGGATGCTCATCTTCGGATGATTATGGATGATTATTTGCTGATTGGCCACCCATGAACCCGGAGCCATCCTTAGCCACTTTGTTGCTTGTTCCCCAGGATTTGCCATCAGGGATCACCATTGAACCGCCCCTGTGCAACAGATCTTAACATATCTTAACAACTCTTTGTGCCCTCAGCCTCGAACGAAATCACTGCGGTCAATGGGTAGCAACCCCAACATCCAACTCGCACCCCTCGAAATCCACCGAGATAATGGGCATTTTCAGCATCCCGGCCGGAGTCATGGTCCCAGTCTCGCAGGGAAACCTAGATGGCACAGACCTGGGATGATGGCGCAAGATCATCAGGGTCAACGCTGTGGCAAGTGCTTTTTTGTTTTTGTTAGAGTCTTTTTGATTCATAAACCAAGCAGCTATAAACTCTTGAGCAATCATTGATGACAGACACTGAAAATATATACCACTGGTTGCTTTGCAAACTTCGGCGTCAGGTTTCAGATGTTGATTCGGAGTTCCAATTTTTAAAAATGGGTGTGCCTCAACATAGGGGCACCCCTAAATCATCCAATACTAATTATTCACGCTAATACACCAACTATTTTAGGGGTACCCCTATTTTAAGAAACCACCAAATGGGTGTGCCACAAAAATAAGGACCCCCCAAAAAATGGTTGGTTTACTATTAGAAATGAACAATGCACAGGATGATTTGGGGGTCCCTACTTTGAGGAACCACCAAATGAATCGATGTTTCAATACTGGTAGCTGATCAGCCATAACCATCACCAACCAGCCTCGTGTTGGCAGCATTCTCAAGGGTCCAGCTACAGCAGAAAGCAAACGCCCCGTCCAGCTCAGAAAAGCTGATAGCATAGCGCTGACAGGGATCACCCAGCAGTACCTACAGGTCTAGGGCTGCTGACCTCTTCGTTAAGCCATGATGAATCCATGTTTATAGGTTTTAGTTGATTCATTTGCTGCTTATTCGCTTGGTTTCAAACGAGGTCGTTTTTTTTGTTCATCCCTGTTGGTGGTTCCGGATGAGTGTCCCCCAAAAAAGGGAACAGATCAAGACACCTTACACCACAGCAGAAGAGCATCCCAGCAAAGTTTGTCATGTTTTTGTTTTGCTTCTCTTTACATTTTGGGGTTTCTCAAAATAGGAGACCCTCCAAATCATTCAATCCAAACAGTTATAGTAAGAAAAACCCAACCATAGCTTTCGGGTCCCCAAATTGGCGTGAGAAACCATCATTGAGTTGGTATATATATCTCCTACATTCTCCTACTATTGTTGCTTATTAACCCCTACTGTTAACCTTCATTATATGGTGATTTCTCAAAATATGGGACCCCCAAATGGTTGGTTTACTACTAGAAATGATTAATGAACTGGATGATTTCGGGGTACCCCCAATTATTTTAGAAACCACCATATAATGGTTGTAACCACATGTAACCACTATACAGTAAATCCATTTCCTGAACACCAGGATACCAACCGTCGCGGATGCACGAGCAGCTCGCCATTCTGCAGGTGGTTCTTGGTGGAAGACAAACCCATTCTGCGCGTGCGGCGACCTGGAACCGGTGTTGGAGATAGCTGGACCCCAACGGAAGTGGGTGATGACTATGGGTCAGGCAGTTAATCAACCAACTAATGGAAGGTATTAACCATTGGTCAACGTTGGGAATGGTTCATAATGGTGGATAATGGTTAATAATAGGTTAAACTAATGCTTAACAATATGAGGATGGGTCAATATTAATCAACCAACTATATAATGGGAAACAATCATAGGGAAACAGGAACCAGGGGTACAGGGTGAACTGACCCACAGCCTGATGAATGTTGGGCTAAGCAAAAACATCAATGTGAAGTTATGAACTGCAAACAGTGTAATTTTAAATACAGTAGTGGGTTATCCAACTATTAGTGGCTAACAAGCAACACTGTTAGGTGGTTTGATTGACATTTTATCATTTTCCCACATGTATTCCCAAATTAAATGGTTGGTTGGTTGACTATTTTTCTTAAATAGGGCTTGAAACCGCGAACCAGAAAATCAACGGTTTGAAGTGATTCACTTAAACTGCAAACAATTTTAAATAGTGGGTTAACTAGCTACATTAGTGGTAAACTACAATTTAGACAAAAGCAACCATGAGTAGTGGGTTGTTTAATGTTGTTACTAAACACTTGGCTGGTTGACGATATGCCAAGAGTGCCATCCTATATATCGCTGTTTCATTTGTGACAACTGTAGGTGATGTTCCTGTGGTTGACAGTGCTGGGAAAGGATCACGGCAAAGGAATTCACTGGAACATGGCGCATGGTTGGAAGCCATTTCGGAAACCCAAGACAGACCCAGATGGTTTGGTCAACTGTGACCCCTCTGTGCCAGGAGCAGAGGAAGTCCTTTCGTCAGTATTGTTCGCAAGCATGGGCCTTGATCACGAACAAGGCGTCGATTCTCCGCCTTCGGTGGCACCCAGGGTTCCGTTCCGTTCGAAGTGAACTCTTCGAAGTGATCCCTGCATTGTCCACACTTCAGAATCATTGCATCAGTAGGATTCAACATGATTCTAGCTCGAGTTCCTTGTAGGGTTGGAGCGATAGCAGAAGCCGCGGATCATGCCCATTTGCAGCACGGGACCATGAGAGGGTCATAAATGTCCAGTGCTGTGAAGCGCCATGCCCCACGGACAGTCGCATTTGCCACCAGGCGATCTTTGCAATTGTGCCTGGACGAAACGCAGTCGCTGTTGCTTAACGCTGATATGTGAAGGTAATGTTGATGTTCAATGGCTATAAGGTGGAATTCATATTTACAGATTATATGAGATGGTATAAATCAGTAATCAACGGTGATTGCTGGTATAAAATTGTATATTTACCGTGCTGGGTGGTCGGTTGATTCTGGTGCCAGGCTGAAGTCCGTCCGCTGTGTTTCTTCCGGGGAACTCCCATCCAGGCATGGCCTGTAAACCTAAGGACCTAGGTCGTGGCAGCAGCATTTGGCATGATTGGTGAGGTGTTGTCACCAATTCGTGGATATTTGCAGCTCAAAGCTGTACCAACATCATAGATATCATGAAATGTCACAAATAGTATTGAATTGGCATAACTGACTATTGTTCCTGTTGTACGAGTGTACACGCAAACAAATTCCTGATGATTGAGCCCATTTATTAACGTTGGCAGGGATACAATGACTCCCACACGGAACCAAAGTGGATGAGAAGCAACAAGACAAGAGCAATCGTAACAAGGAAGTCGGCAAACATAACACTTAACACTTTCTACAATAAGGACAACAACAACTACTCCTCCTACTAGGACTACTGACTACTCCTAGTAGTACCCGAGTAGTACCACGTACTAGTACCAGGTACTACTACCACTAACTACCACTACCACTACTACTACTACTACTGCTAGTACTACTACTACTACTACTACTGCTAGTACTACTACTACTACTACTACTGCTAGTACTACTACTACTACTACTACTGCTAGTACTACTACTACTACTACTACTGCTAGTACTACTACTACTACTACTACTGCTAGTACTACTACTACTACTACTACTGCTAGTACTACTACTACTACTACTACTGCTAGTACTACTACTACTACTACTACTGCTAGTACTACTACTACTACTACTACTGCTAGTACTACTACTACTACTACTACTGCTAGTACTACTACTACTACTACTACTGCTAGTACTACTACTACTACTACTACTGCTAGTACTACTACTACTACTACTACTGCTAGTACTACTACTACTACTACTACTGCTAGTACTACTACTACTACTACTACTGCTAGTACTACTACTACTACTACTACTGCTACTGCTACTGCTACTGCAACTGCAACTGCAACTACAACTACAACTACAACTACAACTACAACTACTACAACACCTACTACTACATATTGAATACTCCATAATGCATGCCTTCATACTACATGCTACTTACTGCATACTCAAGCTCACATTCTACATGCTATATACTACATACAGTACTACATGCCACATGTGATATCCTACATACATGATACTGCATGATACATACTACATACTATTGCGGACTACATGCTACACATACTTGATACTACATACTACCCACTTATACTACATAAGCCCACCACCGCCACCACCACCGCCACCACCACCGCCACCACCACCGCCACCACCACCATCACATTCTACCACTACTAATAAATTCTTAGGTCAAGTCAGTGAAACCACAGCGCCGCTGAGATCATGTTCGACTTCTGGGAAGCTTTGATCGGTCGCATCAGCACCACCGCCGGAGGTCTTGTCAAGAGCCCCTCGTCCACCGGGACCGCAACGCTTGGCTTGGGACCAGTGAAACGGGACAGTGCTCATGGTCATAGCCATCAGAGACCAAAGCATCAGCAGCTTAAATGGTTAACCATCAATGTCTAAACATTGCAAAGGATAAATATATGTTTATGTTTATATGGCTTAATTAATATTGGTTTGTCATGATTGATACTGGCTCTTGTGCTTATCAAACAGCGGTAGTGGATGGTCATGCAATGGTGCAATTATGTGAAGCTGCTTCATCCGGATCAAGTAATGACCATGAGAATGCAGTCAATGACCACGACTCATCCTCCGACCAGACATATGTGTGCGGCATGGATTGAGGATTGGTCAAAACTCACTTGATCGCGTTATATCACCTGAAGGATGCCATTGGAAGGGGACAGCAGGCTGTAGAACCTGTCGGAGTCGTAGCAAGCAGCATTTGATTGCGAAGCACAAAGCTGCCAACGAAAAATCACCATCAACGCACCGTCAACTGCCTTGTGCAAGCCCCTGAACAGTTTGGCATGATGATGTTGAATCAATCCGGCTCATGTGGGGGTCGAAACCAGTACGGGTTGGACTTTTGGTTCTCCTACCTCTTGTGTCGGACTGCCCCGGCCCACAAGCTATGCATGGATTTTTTCATACCCCAGGGTTTCTGGATGAAATTGATATCAGGGAAAAGGTATGAATGAACTATAATTACTCAATTTAGTATTTTGATTTCTTTCCTAGGGATCGACCCAAATACATAGCACTTAATCAGCTATTTTCACCTCGCACGCTCAGTTTCTTACCTGTTCCTTGTTATGACAACTGGTTCCTCTCCTTTTGGGCGACATTCAGGGGCCAACCTTCCAGCTGCCAAGGTGAATGGGCAGGAGTGAAGAATCTCCAGGATAAGTTCCTTGGTCAAAGCTTTCTGACCCCTCGGTCAACCAATACAAAATGGTTCCATGATGGTTTCTCACAAAATCATAGATATCTGTGGGTTTGTGTTGTGTCAAAGCACTGTCCACATTTCACCACCAGTCCTTGCCACGTTGGTCAATCTCAGTTGCTGAAGAATCAGTCAGGGCTTCATGGCAACACTGAATGACCAATCAATAATCTCAAGCATTTGACGCGAAAATGCTTTTGTGTTTTTTTAGTTATTAGTTTCCCTTCCCCAAATTCTGACCAAATATCTTTGAGACATCAATCTAAGCAGCAGAAAAACAGCTTTTTCAATGCCATTTTGCACCAAACAACCAAGAAGCCTTTGCACGTGGCTTCGCGACCAAGGCTGTTTTCGATGGTTTCTTTTTTGGTCTTCGCCTTTGCCCTTCACTTAGTGAAGTGCCTTGGTTGTGCAAGTCCACGGGCACAGCGAAGCTACATGGGCCACCAGGAAATGTTTAGCAAGAGGTGTATTTGCTAAAGTTTTAGACTTATACACATTCATATTTTTATACATACATACATACATACATACATACATACATACATGTTTATGATTAGGATGTCAGATGATGTAAGGTCCTATATATCCCTCTCTAGGTATCCTTGGGATGATAAGGTGCGTAGATCTTTTTAAATGTCAGAATCCCCTCGCTGGTACCTTGGTTGAGAACAAAGGCTTGCTACGCCGACACCAAGACTTCGACCAACAACACAACTGTCCTGGAAAATGATGTTCTTGTTGGGAGAAACCACTTTGAGCGGAGTTAGAATGTATAATCATAGCATTTTCAAACCATCTTGATAATAGAAGCATTTGATTTGTTCCTGACCATTGGCGGCATGCCACACTCAACACAGGGCTATCCTACTTAGTTGGCAAGTGCTCAAAGGCTTGGTCCACGCAGCAAACTGGGCAGAATTGGGGTGCTTTCAGCATGTCGCCGCTAGCAGTTGCAAAGTCAAGCGCTTTGAAGCTTGCCACTCCAGCAGCTATTGTGCTAGGGATCACTCGAGCAGCTATTGTGCAAGTGGGATTTCAGGATTTCACTTGCTGTTGTTGTTTTTGTTTTGCTGTTGGATCATGACATGCCTGGACAGACGAAGTTTGAAGCAGTCATATGCGTTTGTCGCTTCCTCATCATTACCTCTAGATCTACCCTGTCAGCGCATGCCTATTGCTAGGTAGATGTTTTATGGTTGGTAATCCCAGTGAAGCAAGAGGTATCACTATGTTACAAAGCCCTGTTGTACTATTTGAACCTCAACTTGATTCTCTTGTGTACGTCTGTTTTTTTAAAAATATCTAAAAAACACATCTAAAACACATTAAACAAACCTCAACTTGATTTTACCGTGTCCTTCCTGCTCTTTTGCTTATTGCTGGTCAGAAGACAACTCCTCCTTTCTCTCAGGAGGTACTTTCTGCACCTCAGCGACTTGGCGGCGAGTGCGGTGGGTCACTTTGGTGGGAGAAAAATGGGAAAAGAACAGGGTTGGGGTCATAAGTTGGGTTATAAGTTATAAGCCCTTATAACGGGTAGTTAACCCTAGTGAAGTTAGTTGTAATCCCACTTATAAGTGGTTGGGGGCCCACCTTGTGGGGGTGCCTAACCCAGGTCAGCAAACCCACAGAGGATCCTCTTCATTTGTCATGTTCGATTCGGCAAAAACCTGCCGCCGTGCTAGAGCCTTGTGGTTGCCACCGTGTGGTTGCCACCTTGTGGTTGCCAGCTTTTGGTCGTTTTGATCTCACCAATGGAAGGTCCATATACATGAAACCAACAGCAATTTCACCATCAAGAGGATCTTCCAATCTTTCCACAAATCCAGCTGTTGAGAAACCAACTCTTCAAGTTTAACGTACTCGAACTGGTGATCAATGAACCATGAATAAGTACCCTAATTCCCCAATGAACTGTTCATTAACCACCCGTTTTTCACCATCTCAGTCGCGAGACCAGCAGATCTGGGGGTGATGCAGTGTAGCACCAGTCGTCGTGCCGATGGATCTGCAGTCAGCGCTGCGTTGCGATTCCATAGAATGGCACCCCATGGCTGGTGACTGTTGGGGGGTAGGGGTACCCCACGGATGATGGTTGGTGGGAGGATTGGATTTAATGATGACTCGGAACGGTGGACCATTTTTTCGGACATCTCGGCGTCCGGACATCATTCTGTCTCACAAGTGTCAGCCGCTGAGCCTGTCACAAGCTACACTATTTGCTGGTTGACGTTGATTGTGGCTTGTTTCTTTCCACTGCTATGAACCCTTACACAATTACAGCAGCCTGCTAGGCATAACCATAGTGAAGAACACTGGAGAAACAGTTATCCTCAACAACCATTTTGCTGATCAACCAGTTGATCATTGCAACTGGTGTTCATCATTGTAACTGTGTTGATCATCAAAAAAAACATCTGGCTGATCAATGATCACTGATCAACCATGGTCGCACCGCTGTTGGTTTCTGCTTGTTGTTGGTGTTGCTCGGTCTTTCCAGAGGCTGGCGAAAGATGCTGCTATTCACAGGAATCGTTGCTTGGCCTTGCTGTTCCGCTTGCTTCAAGCCGCGAATACATTGATCTGTGGAGCCAAAAATTCAGGGAGTCACAACTCCCATTTGTTTGTGTGTTATTAGAGTCGTTTTTTGGCCTGTTAAAGACATGAGTTCATGCACACATCACAATAGAAGAATAGAAACTTGTCAATTACTGCTTGGTGCTTTGGAATGCTTTCTTCTCTCCAATATTGGAATGGCTCGTTGATTGACTTTCATGCTGGTTTCTCAAGACAATCACCCCCAAATCATCCTACTGGGTCAGTGACCTAAGTCGTATCTCATACCCAAAAGTCGTATCTTTCGGCTGTGGCCTATGGGGAGTTGGTTCAAAAGTAGGATAAACATAGACATGCATA
>VSDK01015859.1:20297-45320 GCA_009767595.1 Symbiodinium kawagutii
GGCCTCTAAAATCGTGTGGCCATGGGGGTTCGGTTAAAATGATGTGACTTTCGGAGAGGTGATGTGACTTTCGTGAAACCCCGTGGCCATGCAGTGATGTGACTTTCGCGGGCGTGATGTGACTTAGGGCGGGCGCCCAGTACATTAACCATTTATCGTAATAATCGAAGAATTACAAGGGTCCCATGTTTTGAGAACCACCCTGAAACAGGGGTTGAAACCAGCTTTCAGAGTCATGATGTGCCGCCACCAACGACCCCTTGTGGGCCACAAAAGCTGCCGCCAGCGGCGCTGAGATTCTGAACGTGATGGATGTGCTGCCCTCAGCGGGCGCCGTGACGCCCTCCCTGCTATGGTGAAACTCAGTGGTTGTTTTGGAGTACCTTACCATCTGGCTATGGGTCGATATTAATCAACCAATAATGGGGAATAATACCCAACCATTTTAAAGGGAAAACAATGGGCAGTAATGGGGAACCAGGGATACGGGGGTTTTGACCCACAGCCATCTGGTTGGTGGTTTCAAACATGTTTTGTTTTCACTATTATTTATTGACAAATGGTTGGTTGACTATGGTTGACTAATATTTTTCATAGGGGTTGAAACCTCCAACCAGCCATTATTGTGTACGAATATATATTATAGATTGTCAATGCCAAGATCAACTAGTGGCTGATGAGTGGCTCATTGATTTTTGATTGTAGGGAACAATAACATTGAATAACAAACAAAAGGAGATCTTGCATAATTGTGAATTATGATGATCATTCACCCATAAGGCTAATCCTACCAATCCAGCAAGTGCAGCAGCCTCCAATGCTCTCGGATTTCTATGCTTGAACGCATGATTGTGAAAGAAACCAGAGGGGCATTGTATTGGTTGCAGATGGTTCTATTGAGGCTCAATAGCCGTCAATCAACAAGAAAAAAACATATGAATCAATGGATGTTTACAGTAGCCATCATTCTTCGATCATTTTAACCACTGAAGCCAAGCAGAACTACCATGACCATGATGCTGGTTTTTGGATGCTGGTTTATCATACTGTTTAACCGAAAAGGCAGCAGATGGTTGGTGGCTTCTTGTTGCTTGACTGATCCTCAATACATGGTCAATGGTCAACCAATGATGCTCATTTGGTTGCTTGCTAGTTGATTGGTGGTTACTTCACCATTTGATTACTTAGCCACTATGTTGGTGGATGACTTGGGGGTACCCCATTTTAAGAAACTAATTTGATAGCTTACCCCATAGTTAATTGACGGCTAATCGCCTGGTTGTGTATGATCGCAAATGGCTTTGTAAACCAAAATATACCTGGGGGGGCCACATTTGTGGTATTGTCATGTATTATCCCATTGGTTTTCCAGTTGGCAGCTGGTGGTTGTTATCTCCCCTTGGTAACCACTATCAAGCGTTCCCCAGGTTGTCAACCCTGGGGTCGAAAGTTGAAGGTTTCACATCCATCGTCTCTAGCTTCATCTGGATGTCACGTGTTTTTTGTTTCGAAGTAGTAGTTGAAACCGAGATCGCTTTGACAAACACAAAGGTCCATTGCATATGCCAGGAGATGTATGAACGTGCTACATTGGGTGACATCCAGCATCAACATGATTCCATTGGTTCAAAAGAAGACAACCAAACAAGCCAACAATCCAGCTATTATGGGCCATCAACCATCCAAAATCCAGCCGCGCCCTTTCACCAAGCATGATAGCGGCTTGTGAGGGAGTTCAACCTATAGTCACATCTGCCATAGGGGGCAGGCACACACACACATTGCAACCAAAGAACCGTTTTTTTGATACTGTAAGTCCCGCTCAGGCCGGCCTTGCCCTTTTGACCACGTACGATGTGGCAACTCGACTCAAGCGTCGTCCAATTGCTGGTCGTACCAGGCAGATTGTTGGATGCAGTTTATGCATATATTCCGCGGTTGGATATCAGCATCATGTTGCCATATTGATATATTACCTATGTGCATGTTGATCAGTGTATCCATTGGGAGCATGTTTACAATCAATCACGGATCACATTGATATTACACTTGATACACATTTGTATATATATACATTATATATATAGTTATGTACACATGTTCACATTCGTTTTGGCAACTCCTTGCCACCAACTGACAAAGATTTTCTGTGTGATTTGGCTTACCAGGTGTGTGTCCCAATCTTGCGCTGGAATGGTTCCACACGTATGAATTGTGTAATCCTTATCCTCTTATTAGGAGAGGATACTGCTCACCCCAAAATAAGCCTAACCACTACCGACCATCGTCCATCATCATGAAATCCCTGACAAATCGCTATTAGCCATTACAAACCCTGAAAATGTTTCATGACCGTACCATTAGGAATCATCGTTATGAACTGATGCTACCAAGCATTTCTAACTTTTGGGACTTACTAGCTTAGGTTTTTAGTGTCTTTTGGGATTGCCTTTATCTACCATATACCCATATATACCCACTAGAAATGAAGCTTTTAGCAAGGGATCCAGTTGCGCCACCAAGATAGGGAAATGAACCAACTATAGGGGCCAATGAATGACATGAACCAACTACAAGGGTTCACCATTTATCCATATTTGTCCCACTTGTCCGATTGATGTCTTTTGCTATCTATTGTGCATCTACCTATATGTTGTTCCATATGCTAGGACATATCTATTTGCGCCTGATTCCTTGCAGCTAACCAGTTACTCGTCAATCTATTTGTTGCAGGTTTTTGTATTAGTCTCTATCCGCAGACCTCAGACACTCTTGGAAATACGGATGTTTGAATATGAATAGATCGATAGATCGATAGATAAATAGAGAGATGGATAGATAGATAGATAGATAGATAGATAGATAGATAGATAGATAGATAGATAGATAGATAGATAGATAGATAGATAGTGAACTGCATTTATGTACCTTATTGATCCTTTCTGTTCTTAAAGCACACACACATATACATATATATATGTATATTTAAATACATGTACATGTGTATATCCGCAAATCTTTACTTCTAGACAGACATACTATATCGTGTGTCTACACCTCGCATCATTTCATGTTTAGATACTCTCACCAACTTTTTTGAGTACCCCAGATCGGAGGGGTATAGATCTAAACCCAGCTGATCCAGGGTTCTTAAATGTTCCTGTGATACTCACATTCGCACACTTCCGGTTTACAAACCTAGCGAGTTACTAGGTATATGAGAACAGTCCAGGCTTCGTGAAACATTCAACATCATCGCTGGGAATCGGTCGAGGCTGGTAGATCGTTTCCCTCCAGTTTGTTCTTTTGCATCGGTTCCATATGCATTCTGGACACTGGCAAGTCATCATTGACAACGGGTCATTACGGTTGATAAAGGTCAATGATAATAAGCATTGCATCAATCATGGTCAATGACATTGATGCATATTCATGTGGCTGTCATATGTTTGCGGAGCCTAAGCACCAGTTGTGCCCGGGTTGGTTGATGGGAAAATCGACTCGTTGGAAACCCGGCTGTTTCAACCACCAATTTTTTCGGGGGTTTCCTGGTTGATTTTTCCATCGTTGGATGCATCATCAGTACCCGTCATTACGCATCATGAATCAACCAATTAACCACCAATAACTATCAAGGTTCGATTGATTGTGATCAATTATGATTAATTACCAATCCATTCATCATCATTAATCAAGCATTAATCATCATTAACCACAACTAACCACCAGCGGTCCGAGGTTCGAAACCAGTACTTCTATCTTGGTGAGACGATTCTGGACGACATTCCGGCCGCCGCAAACTTTGTGCCTTGGTGTTGTATCCGGGTCAGGACCTATGGACACCGGCAGAAGCAGCGATGGGTTCTGGCTGTTTACTAGTTGATGCTACTTGGTTGTTTTATATGTCTTTATTTCCCAGTATTACAAATGGTTCATTGATTGAGCAATATGTTTCTAGGGCTTTTTACTCTGCTTAGTTAAAGATACTTGGTAAGGTTGGTTGATTCACTCATTTTTTTTTGACGGCCTATAATCAGCAACCAGTTCACCATGAATGGTGGTGATGAAGTAACACTGATTGGCATAAGTACTGCCACAGAGAATCAGAAATATCATGTTGTGCTGTGGCCAGTTTGATCATTGTGATTTGTATTTTTTGTTTACCATCTTGCATTGTTTGACTTTATCTTGATGTATTTGTGCATGTACACAACCAGGGCTGTGGCTCAATACTCTGTACTTCCGGCTGCTCAGATGCGAAACATCTGGGTACCATTGTTAGGATGCTAACTACTATCCTACTGTTGGTTGTTGACCCACTCACGACATGTGGATGTTTCTCAATACTAGGGAGGCCCGAAGTTATGGTTGGGTCAGTGCTATAAACTCAACTGGATGCGTTGAGGGTACCATCAGCTATTTTGCAAAACGACCAGCTACGGAACCATGATCAATCGTCACCAGTCATGAAAAATAAACATTACATTCACGAGCTACATACCATTGTTCTCATCTATACTGCATCTATATCGATGTGAATGGTATACTAGTTGAACACTGTCACATCTATGATGTATATAGATATATACCACATCTATTAGTTTCCACCATCGGTAAAATAACATGATTACCATGATTCACATAATTCTTTTAGGTAGCTTCTTCAGTTCAAACAAACTTGCATTCAATCGTTATTATGATCAATATCATGTTATACCAGTTTCCGCATCATGAATCCATATCTTTGAGTTCAATAACATGAAATTGATCAATATCAGTTAATAACTTTACCTGTATCGCTATCATCAATAATTGACTAAGTATATGGTGCATTTATCCTGTTACCATGATAGTTACCAAACTTTTTGAGTCCAATAACATGATCAATGCACCATATGGCTGTAGGTCAGTTCACCCTTAGTCCCCCTGGTTCCCCTATCATTAACCATCAACTTCTCCCACTATGATTTTTGCTCCATACCCACCCCATTATTGTTGCTTAAAGCCTTGACCCAGCTTGCCATATAGCTTGAGAAACCCCCATGACTGGTAGTTGTTTAACCATTGTCGTTGGTGATTATCCCCTGTTCTTTACCATGATTAACCATTGGTTAAACATTAGCTAACCTATTATTGTACATTATCAACCATTATGAACCACTCCCAACATTAACCATTGGTTTATATTTGATTGATATTCCGTTAATATTAGGTTTATACCCCCCATTGTCAACCATTCCCACAGCATTAACCATTGGTTAATACCTTCCATTAGTTGGTTGATTAATATTGACCCAGCTCGCCATATATAGCTGGTATATATCCCGTATAGTTGCTAGTTGTTATCCCGTATTATCAACCATATTAACCAGCTAGTAATTAACCATCAACCAGCTATTAATCATCAACCAGCATTATCAACCATTAACTAATTAACTAACCATCAATTAGCATTCTTAACCATTAACCATTGGTTAGCACCAACCATTCTTGGTTGGTTCACTGCTTGACCCATCTCCATCTACGCGGGTGCCGTGACAACCAGGTCGTAGGTACCTTCATCATCGTAGAGATGGCCGACCAGGTGACCCGCCCGGTGAGTTTCTCGATGGGTGGAAGGGGGAGGCGACCTGACCCGGTCTCAGATGGCACGGCTGCCATGGCTGCATGGAGCTTCAGATGTGTTTGATTATGCATGTAAGTTGTCTAGTAATAGATAGATAGTAAATAGATAATGAATACATACTTATATGTGTAAACATGTATGTATATACATGTTTACATATACACATATCATCTAAAGCTGCACAGGTTTATAGATGTAAACACTTTTAAAGATAGATGGCTTCGCATATATAGATAAGTATATAGCACAACAAGTGCATACTCGTGTATGATTCACGTGCAAGAGGGATCTTTGAGTAGGTGCACATTTCTGCGTGTATGGACAGAATCATAGGAATTTGCATGTGCAGATGTACATGGACATCGTCAATGTTGTCAAATGCCCAAGGCCCAACATATTGCGGCTTGCCAGTCGGATCCTAACAGCTTGGTATTTGTGGTTTGACGTGTGGTGTCGCTGCTCTAAGTTTGTCGAGGCACGCACCATGACTGGTTGGTGGTTTTATAAATTTGTCATTTTCGGAAGAAATTACTATAGAACAAATGGTTGGTTGATTAATATTTTCCCTACGAATTGACACCACCACGCGCTCATCATGATGTATAAGATGAAGATTTTTGTAAAGAAATCTATCTATGATGACCCGTAACTTGAAATCGATTTGCATGTATTTACGTCCATTGGAAGTCCATCGTTGTCCCTCGCCAGTGCCAAGCCAACAAGCCACGAAGAAGATTCTTTGCCGATCAGCCATTCAAACTCCAGGGACTATGAAAGCACTGGCTAACGGAGATGGTCATCTGTGAATGATCTCCCATGAAGGTGACTAGTGTGGAAACCTTGGTGTTTACTGATGACTGATGCCTTGAAGATCTTCCAATACTTCACACAATGTGTTTGTCGACCCAGTGGCAGAGGGAAGAATACTACGCGAGTCACCGATCTTGAGCGGGTGAAGTGCCAAAGGATATTTTCTTTCAAAAGCCCACGTTGGACAAGGAAGTCATGAGTTGCACAAGCTTTGGGGACAAGCGATTGCATTACATCCTATCCCTGAACTGTGCAACAGGGAGAAGTTGCCCAGCAGGAAACTGTTTGTTAGGTATTGAGCTCGGTGTCTTCACCGAGTTCGCTAGCTGTCAACTGCCAAGACCACAGTCGTGGATTAGGGATCTCAATTCCAATGACACCAAAACCGATCCAGTGTTTTGGCAAACCAATAACAACAAACGCCACTACTGAAGTTGCTTGTATTAACCACATTAACAAATCATCATCCGCATAGCCACAGGCATGTTCAGTGAACTTGTATTGTCCATGATTACCAACCATATCATGTTTTACGATTCTATGCTCAGCAATGAAGATTGTTATTTCACCATCATTGACGTTTGTTACCCATGATATCATCACGATTTTGCAAGCACTGGATCTTGCGTGTGCCATGTGAACTGAGTCATGAGCAACCAGGGGCTCACCATTCGCAGCCAGGGCAATGAGGGCCTCACCTATGGCCTCTTCACCACGGTGTCGAACCTGGGGACCCCATTTTCCAGAGCCATCGGGAATCAGGCGGCCGATGGAAGTTGAGTTGCACCGGCTCGTACCTGGTTGGTGGTTGCCGGTGCCCCCAGTTTATCACCATTGATGTTAATCATCTATAGTAGGAAAATGTAGCACCATATTAATCATCTATAGCAATAACATGTAGTAAAGCAACCATAACTTGGGGAGTTCCCTGTGGCTTGAGAAAGACGCAGATGCTCAACGAGTCTCAGTTTCTAAACCGACGCAGTTTATGAGTTGTTTTACTCAGCGAAAGGTATGTAGCAAATATTGGGCACTATTCGGTTAATTGAGCATGGGAGCATGTTATACAACATTAGGTTTAACAAGTTGTTGCAAATACTTATTGGTTGAACTGAGCAATTGGGTTAAGCCTCGCTTGCGATAGCTAGTTCACCACTCATTCACAATAGACAGAACAGGTGGACCAGGCTTGACCAGCATGCTGGACAATTGAACGGGCAAAGGGTCTATCCTGTTGTTTCGTTCTTTCTCTACTAGACCAGAAGGCAATCGTGACAGATGGAAGGAAATGGCTTCATGGAGTTCTCCATTTCTCACACCTTCAAGATCTGAGGATGAGGAAACTTTGGCAAACACTGTTTGACCTCTTCAGGAAATCCAAGAAAGTACCAGGGAATTGCCAAGTTCCTCATATTTTTGGTTTCCCATGGCCGCAAAGTAGGTCAGCCATTTTTAGTACCAGCCAACCAGGGTCTTGCGAACTTCAGCACTCACCATGATCCATGACGTGGGTGGCTGCTGGCAATTCGCTAGTGTCGCTAATGGGGCAGCTGTGTGAGGATCTCTGGTTGATTCCTTGGTTTTACTTCTCATGAAGGGCTACTAAGAATGGCACACCTTCCCATGGAATTGTTGAGAAGTTCGATGTCGGACTTGAATCACACTGCGGATGTAAGCGGAAGAATTACCCAAGAAACCCATGACGTTGTTGGTATTGAGGAGATTTCATAATCCCTGGAACTTTAAAGACATTTGATTTATGAACCAGAGGTGATGCTCAAAAGATTTGTACACTGCCGGATATATCATGAATCCTGAATTTTGAAATGCATTTTGCCTTCTGAACCATAGCTGATGCTGAACCACTGGCCGATGTTACAATGCACATCACTTTTATCACTTCAAGCATGGTAGCTAAGTTACCCTCTGGGAATCAAACCTGGCAATGGAAAATCAACATATTTTATGATTTTTATAGGGAAGCGCTCCTGGAAACCATGTATAAACGGTGGGTTCTCCATTGCAATGTTAGTTTACCAGAGGGTAGTGGTAGTCATCACCCAGCTTGATCTCTTTGAATGAAATTCTGGCCATGGTTCAGCGAACGCGCCGCCAGATTTTCGGTCGCTTCGAACCAAACTTGTCTGACAGGGAGAACTACAAGCAACTTGGCGTCAAAGGCTGGTCATTCCCAGGTTCTTGTTTTTTCTGGTGAGGCTATTTGGATTATGGGACCACGGGGCAAACCACAACTGTTGAGTGAACGTAACAATGGTGGTAAATGGAACGAGTATTTTGTGGCGCGCTTTTAAGAGATGGATGGACTATCCCTGGTGGTGAATGTAACTTGCATTTTTTAAACTAGGTTTGGTTGCTGACAATTGCTATGATCCAAGCTAATAATTTGTCACTTGGTTGGGTTGGCTATTTTGTTCAAATTGTCGTGCAAGATAAAGACCTTGCGGTCAAAGATGTTGGCAACAATGATGGTTTCTGAGGACAAGAATGTTTACTGGTTTATTCGAAACAAATCAAAAAACATCTGAAAAAAACAACGCAAAAATCATAGTTAATGCATGTGCTTTTCCCCTTCTCTTGGAAGGATTTCAGTGACGAATAATGGGCACGGACCAAGGGGTTTAGCGACCCAATGCGGCCCACCTGGTGTAGCTGAGTGGGAATGCGCTGTTGTGGTTCACCCACTATGCTGTATCTATTCCACATCAATCATAAACCACATAATCCGAATTGATGAATAACCATCACGTACTGACCATAAGTCACGACTAAGAATCATCATTAACCTCCAGCAATCATCAACCATCATCAACGATGAACGACAATCATTATTGTGAACACAATGGGTGAATTCTCCAATTCATTTTGTTGTAAAGAGAATGTGTTGCAATCTTCGGACGAATGTTCGGATCCTGATTCAGTCCCCAAGTACTCGTACCATTGAAGAAACCCTGTTATCAATCGAAAAGTATTGTCGCCTTTCGTTTCTGTTGGTTAGCCAGCTCAGTTGGGTACGGCGCATTCAATTTGATCAACCGGCTGATATTTAGTGTCAACCATTGTCGATCATTATTTACTATTACTTGATACAGCACTCTGAATGGACAATGCATATTGAGCATTAAGCAACCATCGGGAATCATTCTATTTCCATATCATTAAGCATGATAAATCTCTACTAATCAGTTTTAAACATCAGCCAGAAGCCTTGGTTGACCATGATCTGTACACTTATTTACATTTTAAAAATGAGATTGAGTATGAGATTAAGCATGATTCAACTATATATAAACCATTAATCATTAATTATATGTCAGCCCTGAATCAGAATTACATGATACGATTCTACAACATGATCATCAATAAACTTAAGCATTTGATTTACAACATTAGTTACCTAAATCAACCATTATGAACCATAATCAACCATTATCAACTATTATGGACCATAATCCCATGAACCATAATCAACCATTATGAGCCATAATCAACCACTATGAGCCATTATCAACCATGATGAACCATAATAATCATGGAATTACCAAATGATCCAACCATTCATTCCACATCCATGAATCGTAGTCACCGGCCGAGGCTGGACACCATGCACTTCCGGCACACCGTGGCGGCTTCGTGAAGAGCTTAGCTTAGGATGGGCTTGGAGGAGGGATGTGGCTATGGGATGGTGAGTGATGATCAGGCGAGCTGGGTCAAGCAGTTAACCAACCAGCCTTTCATGGGGGATAATGACCAACAAAACTATAGGGAAACAGCCTGGTTAATGATAGGGGAACCAGGGGTACGGGGTTTTGACCCAGAGTCATATGGGTATGGTTGTTTAATGATGATATGGAGTTGATGATGATTAATGGTTGATGAGGAGTTAATGATGATTAATGGTTTGATATAGTTGATGAGGAGTAATGATGATTAATGGTTGATGATGGGTATGGCATGGTGAGTGATTAATGGTTGATGAGGAGTAATGATATGGGTCGAAATTGTGAACCCCCAATTTATGACGCTATGTGTAATGGACATCAATCAGAAACTATGGCAATGATATGGGTCGAAATTATGAACCCCCAATCACTGGCCATTTATAATGGAAATCCAATGTAAACTATGGCAATTTTTGGGGGTCAGAATTATTAGCCCCCCCATCACTAACCGGCATTCAAAATCAAAATCATATTAACCAATGGTTTTGGGGGTACCAGTATTTTGGCACATAGCCATGTGTATCCCTGATAAAGAGGTGGGTAGTGCTGAAGTTCCAGTTACAACTGCAGTGGTGCTCAGGGTTGATGATGGTGCTGCGCTTAACATGGTTGATGATGGTGAATGATGGCTAGTGATGGTGGTGCTTCGGGTAACTCACTAATCATGGTAGATAATGATTGCTGCTGGTGAATTGAGATGATTTATGATGGTTGATAGTATAGTGGCAAATATGCGGGTTGGAATCAAAACCCGGGTTAATTACGTTTAAAATTGGCCCGACCCAAAGTCGTTTTCATATTTCCGTCATGAAGACCGCCGCAGCTACACATGGCTTTAGGGGAGTTCAACAAAGCAGTTCTTAGGTAAAGGATGCTCAGCGATACCTGATTGTAGTCTCAAGTACTATATGGTGAGTGTACTTGTTGGCATGTTGGAATGGACAGCATGTCAGGAATGATCTTCAGCGATGCCTCCAGCGATGCTTCTTGATGCCTCCAGCGATGCTCAAAAGTGCCCACAGTAGTCAGGTACCCACCCGTTGGCAGGCCAAACCACTTTGGCACTATCATAAACGTCAATGATCATCAGAGTTCTATTTCTTACTATTCCTTTACAAAGACCGCCGCCTCTACATCATGCATTCAAAAGTTTGGGATCAAGCTTCACACACAGGGCTTTGACTGTAACCCATGTGATGACATGGTTATTGATGGTCAGGAATGCCTGGCATGGTTCATGATAGCCAATTGGCTGTGAGAATATCACCTGGCAGGCTCTACTGTGGAAAGTCTGCTGGTTGCTTCAGCAACGCTACTAGCACGATCTGTCTACATCAACGAAGCAAGCTCCAACCAACGATCCAAGCAGGCAACCAGCCAGCTATAGTTGTTCTGTCCACATCTACAACGTTGCTTATATGGCTGTAGTTGTTTCTCAAGTCATAGGGGTACCCCAAGTTATCGTCCAAGTCATTCACATTTTATTCGTGGATATAAGCCAACCATAGTGAATTGCGAAACCACCATATTCCATTCTTGTCGACCATTTGATGCTGATGAACTGACCAACCACGGTACAAGGTTGGTTCTCTCTGGGAAGTTCTTGTTGCTTCGCAGTGTTGCCTCGCCGCCAAAAGTCTTCAGGTTCTTATTGAGCTACGCCTTCTCCTTCCTCTCCTTCTTTTTGCTGGTGCTTCTGCCTTGGCAGAAACAAGAAGCCCAGCGGAGGACACGACACATCAAGGGTTGATCCAAGGAAAGTTGAGTGAAATTGAGTGAAGTGAAGTCATGCTTCACAATAAATCATGCTGAGCATGAGACATGATTATGGTGGTTTTATCACGTCTAGAATCGATGTTTAATGATGGTTAATCATAGGGGATCATAAGTCATAACAATGGTTAAACAAGGGATTCTGATGTTTGAGAATCCTTAGTGATAGTTGTGCTGGCGAAGAATTTCTACATGGTAGATACAATGTTTGATATGCCGGGTCGGACCACCAACGGATTGGTCGCCGCTGGAACGCAGCTGACGATTTCGGAGCTGCCGACTTCGGCACAGCAGCGGTCCTGGGCGCCGCGACAGGAAACGGGAGTGGTCGCGCCATGCAGCATTCGGTGCCTGGGTCGCCTGGGTCCAGTCGTACCTATGAGCTCCAAGGTCAGTTCGTCATGATGTATAGGGAAACCAACCAGGTATAGGGGTACACATGGCAACAGGAAAACCAACCAGGTATAGCGGTTGAACATTATATAGGGAAACCAAGCAGCTGTAGGGATACACGTGGCAATTCTTGGACAAAGCCGTGGTCCGTATTGGTCAATCGTCTCCGATGATTCACTGTGCTGGTAGACTAAGTCATGCGGATAAGTTTGGGTCAGAGAATGGCTGTTGATGCTGGTCAATAATGGCTATAGTCAGTAGATGTTGAGGAAGATTTTGAGTATTGACACCAATGTCGTTCTTAGTGAGAGTTCAAATATTGACACTAATGTTCTGAATGACAGGTCAAGTATTGACATGTTCTGAATGAGAGTTCCGATTTTTGTTGGCTAATAGGAAATGATCACCCAAGTCCTCAAAACCTGTTTCCGTTCATCATTGATCCGTTTCCTATTAGCCACTTGGGAAGGGTAGCGTTTGACAATGGAGTTTGCTCCTGTCACTAGGCGAAAGGCACCATTTTGATACCCCCAAAAAAACGACGAAGCCGCGACAGCGGGATGTAGGGAACCTGGGATTGGTAGCCAGGTCTCCAGCGGCCTCGCTGGCGTCATGCCGTCATGCCGGTGTCCCAGGATTCATCACCACAGGGCTGGTCCTTTTCGCCTTTCTCTATGCCATGACGGCACCTTGGAGCAGTATTCATCTCTCCCAGAAACCATCAACCCCGGGAAATGCAGAGAACAGGGAACTTTCAGGGCTGGAACAGGGCACTGGTAGAAAGGATGCCCTGAGCAAGAATTGGAAGTAGTGAGAGTTTCCAATCCAATGATTTTGCACCAAACAGGCGCGATTTCATTGATTGACTCCGTTGATTCAGTTGATGCTGGTTGTGCACATCCCATATGGGTGAAGATCTGCAAAATCACCGAAGAGCCTGTGATGGCGATCCCATGGTTGCGGCCAGCCCGGGACCCGTCATGTCATGATTTCTTTGCGGCTGTAAAAGGTACATCCGCAACTTAAAGCTGTGACCATGTACCTATGGCGTCTTGGAATAGCTCGATGGCACCCCGGGTCTGCCGGTGTCACATCTACCAGTTGCTTGTAGCAACATGTTTTTGTCACAGCGTCATGCAAGCAGCCAAGAGTATCTAGGGATGCCTCGCCATGAGCTATCTAGATAGCTGGATCTATTTGTCGTGCAGGCCGACATGGCTTGACATCACTCACGACTACGCCCACCACTTCCCTTAAGCCTCCTGTTGGCATGATTGATTGACATTTTCAGCGAGGAGAGCATCCAACGTCCTTCGCAAATCTCACAAGAGGGGATGGTTTGTCTTGCCCAAACACTCTATTCATGTTGTATTTGCCTACAAACAGGGAAGTGTTGGTCAATTTCCGCCATACCAATGAAGTATTTGGGTTCGTTCGGCCCGTCTTAACGCAGTTTCAGGTATCCAAAAATCCGGCTTGGATACATAGCATCAAAATGTTGATGTGACGTTCCTACCTCCAACCGCAGACGTCAAGCCTGGACTAGAGCTGTTGTGGAGGAGAAATTTGTGGAGCATTTGAAAGCCGTCACTTCTTCACTTGCTTGATATTGTGATTTTATATTTTTTTTGTTTACCCTGACCTGAACATGACACTAATATATTCCTAGGTCCTACTTGGTGATTTTTAACAGTATCCCAAAATTCAGGAGGGTTGGTTGGTTGGCTAATATATTTGAGAGCTTTGAACCACCAATGAGCCTTGCTCTGAGCCATGACACTGCGTACATTCCAACTTGGGGGGCGGTGATCTTGAATCAGGTGAACTTCATGACGATGATACCGGAAACTGCATGTCCGGCCCTCGGAGAACAGACAGACCTGTCAGGGGATTCGTGAAAACTGCAGTGATCTAAGAGTTCGCTGGCTGGAAAGGCACCATGTTTTGTAGAGAAATCTGCTTGGAAACCATCCGTTTTCATAGTTGAAAACCATCCTTTCCTAGGAAACCCCTGGGTAAAGCATCAATGATTGGTGGATTTTCCATTGCGAACTGTTCACCATTTCGGCTAGCCGATTGGATGACTTGGTGAACTCACCATTTCAGGACTCCGATTCATCAAACATCCGGTTTCAAGCGGGGCAACCCCTCATTGGGGTAAGGTGAGGGGATGGACATAACAGATTAGTTCACCAGGGGTACAGGGCCCCTTGACACACAGCCATAGTTCTGCAGGTGGCGTTTGACCTTACCCCGTTGATTTGTGGCATTTCCCACCGTGTATTCACTAGCATTTACATAGTCATAAAATGATCCAGTTTTGTAGGTATATCGGTATACCGGTATACCCTACATGCAATGTCTAGCTCTGACCCAGCGGAGGTTGTGACTTCGCCGGACAAATCAACGAGATCTAGCCACTTCGACCACGCCAACCCAAAGAAAACTGGGCCCTCGACTAACCTGGACGATTCATCTCCCCAGAGGATAGTCCTGAGGTGCTATGAGCTGGTGTTTTCCGGCGATCAATTCTACTGAGTTCATCTCAGTCCTCTCCTTTGGCAATGAGTCATGGAATGGTCATTCATAGTCAACTGGTTCTTGGCAGTTCGTGAGTCCTCATGATCCTCAACTTTTCTGAGGTGTTCAATGATGGCTCCGCATGAGTGGAATGAATGTTTGTTGCCCCCTCTCACCTGAGGGTCTCTATATTTGACGCCACTGGTTACGTGGCCCACTTCTCCTCTTCGACATACCCAAAACTGAAGTGTCCACCCATGGATCTCACCTAGCCATCGATAGATGTTGCTGATTTTGGATCCATCTTGAACTGTGTGACATCTTACATAGAACCTCAGCACAGTGCACGACTCAACCAACTGAACGAACTACAGCAAAAATGCCCGCAAACCACCACAAACGATGGAAAATCATCCACTTTGCCAGATATCTTCCTGTAACCAAATCCTATGACAGCCTCTCCAAAGACAACTTGCCAGCTTCAGCTTGTGCAGTTCCCCCAGCGCTGTCAGGCTTAGAGTTTGTTGGAGGTGATGGCGACTGTTGAGGCACAGCTCGAGCTTGGTGTTGTTGGGATGGCTTGGCGAAGCACCAACCAGTTGCTGGGTGCCAGATCCGCTGCGAAGATGGTCGACCAGCAAATTTTCTCGTAGATCCAGCGGTTGGTTCAACACCGCGCGTCGTAGCTTTGATCAACCTGTCAATCTTTTGAGATGGTTGTGGGTCAAAACCCTGTACCTGGTTCCCCCATCATTAACGATTGTTTTCCCTATACTCTTGTTGGTGACTATTATCCCCATTATTGGATGGTTAATATTGACACGTAGCCACATGGTTGTGGGTCAATGTTAACCAATCCAAAAATTGGGGATCTTCACCGGGGTATTGACCCACATATGTATATAATCATCGCAACTCACGAGATGTTCATCGTTGCAATCATTGGGCTGGTTAGCTGTAGCAGGTCCACGTTACAACCTGGTGATTGGGCTCCTCAACTTCTGGTGCACAGTGAAGAGTCTTGCTGGAGCGGTGATGTTTTCATGAGATGATTCTTGTGGTTGGTTGATCATAACTACGAGATGCTTACGGACAAGTAGAGTACAATCTTGAATAGAATCATATTGAGGAATTCATGATCGTCATGACTGCATCATACTGAATCTATTTGTAAAACTATTGTAATCAGTACCTAAACATAATATTAATGATTACAAACAAAGTAACCCTCCTGTCATTTTTGTTCCTGTTTGACCGGTTCCGCGTGAACGATCGGTTTACTTGAATCCATCAGGAGAATTCCTGGTTAAGCAACCACAAAGGTTGGGATATCCTTTGGTGAAGTCACCTGGCTGCCTGGAAATCTGCCGTAGAAACAGCTGTTTTCCCAAAGTTTCCTGGAACCCATGGTGATTTTCCATTGACAAATGCAGCTGTTTACCCACGGCAGCAGTACACTACAGTAGTAGGGGAGTTTTCACAGCTCAATGGCAGGCCATCTCGTCTGACAATGCGCGGTGCTCGAAAAAGGGGGTTTCTCTACAGGTCGTGCTGGCATGTTGTGCAGCCATGGTTTTGGAGAAGCTGCATGCATTCTTGTTGTTGAGTAATGCAACCCCCCTGATTAGTGTATGCCCCCCCCCCACAAGGTCAACAAGGTCAGTAAGGTCTGTCCATATCATGAAAAAAAGGAACCCCCCTAATTAATCGACCCCCTAGAGAGATGAGAGATGAGAAATGGATAAGAGTATAGTGAGAACCACGGGGATTGAGGATCAGGATCCAGCTCCAGCATGAGGGTGGTGAGAATGATGAGCATCAATACCAATGAGCTGAGAGCTGTTTGCTTGAAAATAGGCAGCAATGAGCTGCTGAGCATGGGGAAGGATCTGGAGTAAGCATGGCTCGGCCATGATGATCTGAGCAATTTCTACGACTACTGAGCCCACTAGCCATGAGAAGTAATTAAGCTAAGAAGAGAACTAATTAGAATTGGAACTAATTTTAAAACACAAATTAGAATTGGAACTAATTTTAAAACACACTAAACAATTAGTTTGAAAACAGAATAGGGATCCAGAGGGGGTTGATTAACTGGGGGGGGGAATCAGCACCTAATTAACTTGAGTAAGGACCAGGGTCTGGAGATGACTTGGGGGTTGATTAATTGGGGGGGTTGATTAATCCTACCTTTGCACTATCCTGTGGCAGGGGGAGGATTTTATTTAGAGCGGTATTTCATGGCATGATTCCATTTTTTCATGGGATGATTCTTAGCATTCGGTATCTTCATGGTATCTGTATGTACCTGTAGGATTCCATGGATTCTACTGCTAGATCATGTTGGATCCACATCACGAATCACCAGCCATTGAAGGTAAACTGGGGAGGTCTCTGAGCAGGTTGCACGCCAGGTTGCCTCTGAGCAGCTTGGAAGTTTACAGCTGACACTGTTGCTTCTTGTCAATCGAAGTCTTGGGCACTCTGAGTCACCGTGTGCTTCAACTGGGAATTCATTCAGATGTTATGGATTGTTCTGTGAGGTTTGCGTTCATGATGATGAATGATGATGAATGTTCTTGTTGAATCCTGTTGATATCTACTGGTTACTGGTCTATTTGTCTACCTGTAAATTGATCGATCCAATTATAATTATGTTCCTTTTTTTCTATTTATCTATATATATATATCTTTCTGTCTACCCATGCCTACATCTATTTCTACGTATCTATGTCTCTGTCATTACTGAGTCATTACCTGTCTATCAATTTTGCCACCTGCAGTGCATCGCAGTTGGCAGTGCGCTGTATCTGCAGAGGGCAATGACTTCCCGCGATGCCAAAACAGACAATCCAAGGGCGTTTTGTTTGCCCATACTCAATCTGGGCTTCTGGTACCTGGGGATTGATGTCTAGGTTTCTATGTGCCGGAGTACCCTTGAGTTGTTTTCCAGCATGCTGTTCACAATTGACTTTCCTGAAATGCACTGCTGTGCTGCGGGCTGCGCTCCCAAGGACCTTGCTTGGCACTGGTAAAGTGCACTTGTAAAGTGTTGCGATGTGCGTGTTCGGCCCGGCATCCTGGGGTGGGAGGAACTACGCATGGATCAACGGATCACCAAAGATATCAAGAGATCCCAAGGAGCCTGGGTATGGCTACACTACTAGGATCTACAAGGTTCGACCCGGAGGCCCCTGGTACCTGGTGCAGGTATGTGGTTTTGCGCAACAGTTGGGAAACTTCTTTGCGACAGGGATATTGGATCTCAATTCTCGTGGAATGGTTCCATGGTCAATGGTCCAATGCACCTGACATCACCTGGACGTGACCATTTTTGTTGTCATCAAGGTGTCAAGCGGATCGCTGATGGGTGTGACCAAAAACTTGAGCCCCTTCTGTACAGTCTCACAAGGTGTTTGCAGCAGTAGGGTAAGCGTACCCCTATTTTCATGCTTCGAAAATGTTCATTTTTGGAATGGTGTGCGGGGGCACGTCATTTCTGATTGGATGATTTTAAGATAAATTTTGTGTCACCTAAGGCCCTAGTAGTTGGGACGATTGATTCACTCATGTTGTTGGAATGGGCTGTAGAGACTGGTAGCATCCGGTAGCCCGGAATTAGCTAAGTTGGGTCAAAATTAAGTAGGGCAACGATTGATTAACGTAGACGCAACTACACAGAAATGGCTTACTACGCCACTTATAACTGGGGGGTCACCAATCTGTAACCACCAACCGGCATTTGCACCTCCCCCGCGGTCCCCACCCAGGCCCAAGCGGTCACACCGGCGTGGTCAACAAGACTTGAGTGCCTGACTCGGAAGCCCCAAATCCAACAGTTGCGTGACATGGTCGATGGTAACAACGTAGCACTAGCGAGAACCAACAACCAGAGGGTTACAAACCACAAGCCACAGATGATGGGGAACCCCAAAAAATGGATAAAATGGTGGGTTTACTAATAACAACGTTTGTTCAAATTGGATGATTTTGAAGGTACTGCTACTTTGAGATACCGCCAAATCATGTTGCCGATTTTTGTCATAATTTGTCAAGAAACACAATAGGGAGTCATAGCCATAAGCAAGAAGATCAGGAATCATGATTGTTTTTTGGGGCGATGGATGTCAATGGTATATCATCCACTCGAAGATGTGGGAACCTCGAGTGGTTGCCCCGATGCGAATTCTTCGTTGCGCTCGCGCACGTCTCTTAATGGAGGCGTTCGAACGCTTCGCAGGAAGCTGCATGTGAGAAGTTGACATGGTGGAAGTGGGTAATGAATTGTGATGAATGATCAAATATTCAGCAAGTGGTTGGAATGGTGATGAGAGAGCCAGGCAAATCGACCACTTACATCCACTTGCTTATCATTTGATGGTTTCTCAAGTCATAGGGTACCCAAAAAATGATTGGCATTTATTACTATAAGTGGTTACTATGTTGCTACTGTAGTGGATGATTTGGGGGTACCCCTATTTTGAGAAATGCCCATTTGGAAGTACATCATCACCGATTTGTGGTTATGGTTTGCTAAGTTCATTGGGGCTGGTGATTCGACGAGTGGCATCACTGGTGCAAAAGTACCTCTAAGCAAGCAGAAATCGCAATGGATCGTTTGCCAATCAGTTTTGATGTAAGGAAACCCACTTGAAGGGCTACAAGTGCAACAAATCTGGTCCTGGTACATCCTGGTCTTGATGTTTTGGGTTGCAGAAAGGCTGGGGAGAAACATGTTAACTGAAACTCCGTTGCCATTGGGGTCAGAGCCAAAGGGTTTCCAAGGTTGATTTTTCCCATCCATGAACCACTGCTTGGTCCGGCAAGTTCTCGTTTGTTATGAAGGGAGATTTATTGAAAGATATCAACATACTATCATACTCTAACATACGTTTTTGAAAGATATTCAATTACTATACAATGAGACTTCTCCAAGAACAGATGTAGCTCCAACATGCTGCAACCCCCTGAAGGGGGGAACCGGCATGCGGACCATCACGTGACGTCGTGACCCGAATGCCGGTAGACTGACTCCAAAAGCGAGTCCGCAGTGAATTCAGTCGGAAAAAAACAAGCGTTGAGACGGCGATGTCGGCCACTGGGGGTGGAGATCAATTGTAGATCCCAATTCCGAGATCTGGTGATTTCAGATATCCAGAAGTTAGACCACATCAAATCACCCTGTTCGACAGTCGTGGTTGACACTGCAAACCTGGATCCACATTAGGGGCCCTGCCAAGGTTCCGGGCAGGGAACTGGTTGTTGGCTATCTGGAGAGCATTCAGCAGATCTAGGGATACTTGGATGAGCATTTTTTGGAACAGCTGAGTGCTCATCTTCTTTAGCAGGACCTGATAGGGTCAGGTGTTTCCAAAGCCATAGGGGTACCCCAAAAAATGGTAGGGTTGTTGTCATAAATTATTTATATTTGATGATTTGGGGGTACCCCTATATTGAGAAACCATGGGTCAATACCTGATCTCTACTTCTTGGCGGAGCTTCCACCATGTAAAGGATGGTACTCTCAGTGGCACCTCTTCCAGTGGCCGCAGATCTTGATCACCTGTTCCTTGGAAACAGATGTATAGACCAGATGGCCTTCGGATTTAGACCCAGTCGTGTCGCCATTTGGAAGACTCAATTCAGATGAAACAAGACCACCACAGTCCTGTGAAACCGCTTCGTCTCCTTGAGCTTGGGAAGATCGAAGGAATAGGCAGCCCAAAGGACCAGGAGATTGGCTTTTTCTCCCTGAAGCGCACACACACACACACACACACTGCTAAGCAGAGTCAAAGCTTTTGAGGATTTGATTGCTGATCCTATCGGAAAACACGTTGGATTCCTTGCCTTTGATTATCCAACATGGGGAATCGGGGGCGTAAGCCGACCAACAGAGCTGGTGTTTTTTACAAATTTATGTCACTGATCCATCATACACCATATGTTTCTCTTGATTTTTGCCTCCAACAAAATGCCAACAAATCTGTCAGCACACCCAACTGTGGCCTCCACATGCATTTAACCCAATTCGGAGAGCAGGCAGTAACAGATCTACATAGATAGCCCTGGACATCCTTGGACACGTTGTTTCTAGCCAGTATTCTGCGCTCATGTTTTGAAGCAAACTATCATTGATGCGCTCTAGCCGCCTTCATGGGGGCTTCTGATGGTTTGCGTAGGCGAGTGCCGAGAAGCCATGCATGGGCGACTGTTGAAACCTTGGAAATCAAAGGGGACAGCCCACCGAAGAAGCACATGGTTTAGCAATGGCTATTTCATGTTATTTCCATCCCTGCTTAGGCATGCTTTGTTGCTTGTTGGTTGTATTATTGTTGGTCATTACAGCTAGAAAGCATGTGGTTTCAATACAGCAGCCAAAAATAGCAATTGCATGACAGGTGATATAAGTTATATCGTCGTATTCCGTATTCCGTATTCCTCTCGTTTCATAAGTGTTAATCCTGGATTGATTAGTCACAGGTTTATTAATTGCAGTGGTACCGGGTATCATTTGAATGGGAAACCAAGGCTTTTGGCCGATACCCCCTATTCATCAAGCATGTGTTTATTAATCCAGGGTTGGCATTACAAGCTAATTTGCAACAAACACAGACCCAAGCATGCCGGAACCCTTGTAGGTGGCATCCCTCCTGACTGCTTCAACAAATAGTGGTTTCCCTTAAAGACCTTGCCAGTTTCGCTGTCGATTATACTTGCTTCAGTTCATTAATATATCAACCATCAGAACTAGCATTCTCATGACACAAACCATCATTTGCCTATATTCATCATTAATTATGTATTGATATCATCATACATATACATACATCCCTACAGACTGTTGATTTTGCTTCGGAACTTCAGAACTCAATCCAGCTATTGACTTGTGGTGCGTATTCTGCTGGCTTTGATGATGTTGAAGATAATCCCCAGGTTGCGCATGACGCTGCGCGCCAATTCGCATGGTGCTGCGGACTCCGTGCGGGAGTTGGAGTCGCTCGCAGCGGAGGCACACTGATCCGCATGAGCCCCTCACCTGGAGTTCATCATAGGATGATGATGGTCAAGTGGATGATTTGGATATATTTGGATGGTGATTTTGATGCTCAATTGGTGGTTGTGGTCTATATGCTGGTCAGTTTGAAATGATCATTGGTAAAATCTGGCGATTTTTTGTGGTTTTTACCTAGCTGGCACATCGAAGGTGTCGCCATGGACCCTCTGGCGCTCCCCATCGACTCATTGGAAGAGCTTTGTTTTGGGGGTTCCTGGATATGTTCCCATCAACCAACCCAATGACTAACTTCGGTTGATGACTTTTCCCAGCCATACTGGTAACAGTTCGCGGGCTGGACAATCACCATAGTTTATTCTAGAGATTCTGGGAATAAATTATCAAGAAATGATGAATTTTCCATTGCTAGCTTAGATTACCACAAGATACCACAAGTTAATTTAGAGATAATGGTGATTAACAACGGTAGTATGTGCTTTCTTGACAAGTTTTCATTTTCATGATCATAGCGACTAATGGCCATGCTGAACCAGTTTCATTTTTTTCATTTGGTTACTTGTATAGCGACTTCGGCCTTATCAGCCTTACAAGTACTTTCTCCAGACAACCCTTCAGGTCACCCTGCTGCTCAGCTTGCTTGGTGTTGAAGCACTAGCGGTGCGTAGCGTAGCAGGTAATACGGGCATTTTACGATGTAGGACTTCCTATCATTTCAAGGGGCTGATAGGAGCCCCCCCAAAAGGAGACCCCCAAAAAAATCGTGACAAATAGTGACATTTAGTGACATTTAGTGACAAATAAGGAAATTTAGTGACAGATAGTGAAAAATAGTGACAAATAGTGGGATGTTAGATTAAACTCAGCTAATGATGATCTGAGGATATATCATACCTCTTAAGTATAGGAGGGGAAAAATAAAGGAAACAATAGTGAAAAATAGTGAAAAATAAGAAACTTAGTATAGGGGAAAAAATAAGGAAAATAGTGAAAAATAAGGAAAAATAGGGAAACATAGGGAAAGATAGTGAAAAATAAGAAGATTAATGCACAACAAAAAATAAGAAAAAATCAGGAAAAAATAGGAAAAATAAGGAAGCAGTCAGTTAACCTGATGTGAGCATGTTTGGGGGGGCTCCTTTTTCGGGGGGCTCCTAAGTGACTCTTGATCATTAGGCAATCCACCTAAACAGCATGGGTTCTCCCTGGGAACCCTCAAAAGGAAGGGTTCACTGCTAGACTCATGTTTTTGTAGGGTTGCATTTTCGAGGACAAGCATCGCCCACGAAAAGGGCATGAACCGACTGGAATATTTGTAACAGATTTCCGATTTCTCCCCAACAAAAATATCAAATGGTCATCCCTATGAAAGTTGCTTGCTTCATGTTGCTTCCCTTAGAGTTCATGCTGTCCGGCCAGCTTCCGCCCAGGCGGGTGAAGCGGATGGAAAGATGTCGTCTTCCAAGGCGGAAAAGGAGGTGCTGGACCCTTGGCGGCGATGGGGGTCCTCCCAAGGGTAGCAACGCGAGCGCGTGATTTTTCCATGAGTCAAAAAGGTGGTTTTCAGCCATTCACCGGGAAGTCTTGAACTAGTCTTGACCATTCAGAATTGGCAGGTGATACAACCAGGGCAGTTGTTTAACCACTATTATTGTTGGTTACTATTCCCCACTATTGAATACTATTGGTTGGATGATATTGACCCATAGCCATTTGAGTTCTGTTTAGAGCGGACGTATGTGGGAGACCAATTCGTTGGGCATTTTGTAACGATGGAGCTGTCAATGGTTTGGTGGCACCGATGCAGTGAAGCATTGTAGGAAGGTAAGTGTGTAAGTGTGTATTTTTAAACACAGACAGAAAGAAAACAAATCAATCACGACCCAATGAACCCTCCAATTTTGATGGTAGCTCGCAAATTGCTGTAATTCGCAACTTGCTGATGGTAACTCCCAAATTCCTTATTTTTTTGGGATCCGTGATTTTAAACTCTGATAACTTCCACGGCACAAATATCCATGCTTTGGGTCACCTGAGCGTTGAATGTTGAGGCGATCCCTGATCCGATGCTCACAAAAGAACGCTTTCAATTTGGGCGGGTCTCATGTTGCTTTAGGAACTTCATGTCCCTAACTCTGTGTTGACGTTCCCAAGGCCAACAGGGTAACCCAGTTGCGACAGCAAGTTGTAAGACACGAAGTCAACAGCACCGCATCGCTCATGGCTGACTCTGAGGTGTCCGACCTCACTGGAGACTATCTCAATGTTTGTTTGTTGCTGGTGCTGTACACTCTTCAGGCGAAGCAACCGCAGTAACCGCTGGCAACATGCGCAACATGATGAGCAACATGGTTCAGAATCCCGCCCTGTAATCCCTAGCCTTCCACTTGCCTTTTAACATTGGTAACCCACCCCAGTCACAACAATATTAGCAAATATTAGGAACCAGCTGGTTACCTACTATGATGGTAACTGGAAGGGTGGGAAATGTTAAGATCATGGTTCATAAACGCTCATAGTGGTTAATCATCATCATTGTCTTTATTCGGAGGCTTTGTCAATGATCAGTAGTGGCATAAACGTTCATACCAGAGTAGTGGTCATCCGTGGTCGGTGATGACAGGTCTTGGGGCACAAGATGGTTCCCTGAAAAAGGTGAAGTTCTCGTCTTCTCACTGAAGTGATCTAGAGCTGGAATCGCTGGGGTTCTGCGGTACAAAAAGGGGTGGATAACCTGTGTGGACTGTAGCTGGGATAACCAACGGTTAAAAAGTTATACGGGATAGACCATGGCTCAGCCATTCAATATGAGTTTCCCAAATGCTCCACCATTCACGGTATATTTCCTGATATTTACCTATAGAATGACCCAGCTTTGTAGACGCACCAGCACCATGGAGCATGTGGGACAGGGAAACCACCAACCAGCAGATGATTCTCTCAGGGTGCATCGGTCGCAGTGGAGCACCCTGATCAGCGTCCGCAACTCGCGAAGGATCTCTTGATTCTTCACCGCCATTTCCAACCAGCATACTGTAAGCACTATTGTAAAAATTTATGTAGCCATCATTGTAATCATCATCATCATCATCGTCGTCGTCGTCGTCGTCGTCGTCCTCGTCGTCGTCGTCGTCGTCGTCGTCGTC
>VSDK01015859.1:45656-97577 GCA_009767595.1 Symbiodinium kawagutii
TCATCATCATCATCATCATCATCATCATCATCATCATCATCATCATCATCATTCATCATCATCATCAATCATCATCATCATCATCATCATCAATCATCGTCATCATCGTCATCATCATCATCATCAGCACCATCACCATCAATCATCAATCACCAGTCATCATTCATCAATCATCAATCATCAATCATCATCATCATCATCATCATCAGTCATCAATCATCAATCATCAATCATCAATCACCAATCATCAATCATCAGTCATCAATCATCAATCATCATCGTCACCATCATCATCATCATCATCATCATCATCAGCATCATCATCATCATCATCAATCATCGTCATCATCGTCATCATTAATCATCATCATCATCATCATCATCATCATCATCATCATCATCATCATCATCATCATCATCATCATCATCATCATCATCATCATCATCATCATCATCATCAATCATCGTCATCATCGTCATCATTAATCATCATCATCATCATCATCATCATCATCATCATCATCATCATCATCATCATCATCAATCATCATCATCACCATCATCATCAATCATCAATCACCAGTCATCATTCATCAATCATCAATCATCAATCACCCAGCATCAATTATCAGTCATCAATCATCAATCATCAATCATCAATCACCAATCATCAATCATCAGTCATCAATCATCAATCATCATCATCAATCATCATCATCATCATCATCAATCATCAATCATCAATCATCAACTATTGCCAAGAATCCCGAAGCATAGTCAAAACATGTCAAGCATCAAACTCAACCATCATGAACCATCAACGACCATCATGAACCACGGTCACCCAAGCCATTTTTTCATTTCCTATGATAAGAATTGATAAGATATCACCATCGTGAACCATTTTCATCCATCAATCCAGCAATTGCGAGCCAGTATTAACATTGCTAACTGCCATGAAACGCCATTTGCCATTAATACATTTTGCAAAATAGTGTTCAAATAGATTTATATATAGATATTCATTTTATAACGTTTCACAGTTTCACATAATTTTCATATCCATTTACATCAACGAACGGTTTACCCTTCACTATATACCATGAAAAAAAGCCAGCATCCACCATCAATGTCAACCATTGACCATGACTACACCAGCTCAGCTGGCCCAGCACCCCTACCCTACGCTGTCCTGATCCAGGGCATCCCCATGGGCCTTTCAGCCGTGTTGCCTTTGATCCTCAAGGTGTGAATGGTTGGAAAGGTGGCGACATGGCTATGGGTCAATATTAACCAACCAGTAATGGTGGTTAATAACCAAAAAACTATAGGGAAACTAATGGTTAATGATAGGGGAACCAGGTGTACGGGGTTTTGACCCGCAGCCTAATGTAAACCCAGGATTATAAACCCCAGGTTGATCAATTGGGGGGGTTGCCATTCTAATGGAAAACCAAGGCTTTTAGGGCCCCCTGTTAATCAACCAGGGGTTTATTAATCCTGGGTTAACATTTACCATCATTTAGCATCATTTAGCTATCATCAAACATGAACCATCTGGTTGTGGGTGGGCTCCCGGGACTTTAAAGTGGTGAAAAGTGTGATTTGTAGTGGGGAATGATGTGTTGCCACTGTTTCTATGGAATCATTTTCAACATGTTTCAACCAGGATACCACATGATGATCCTGTTGTTAACATCGCTTTTCTACAATAATATGTTTTTCATCCACTCTCAACCCTACTTTGATGGTCGATTCCCTTCGCCGGGTTAGCTTCTCGTTGCTTCACGAAGCTTGGGCTGTCCATGGCCGGCGTATTCCGATACTCTTGAGGCAGGTTTTCTTGCGTTTTGCAGAGCTGGGTGTTGAGATTAGTTGACCTCACTAATTATAGGGGAACTGTTGAAACAAGCTTAGCCACCTGTAGTTATTGTTATTGCATGACTAGTGTGCCTTTTCTTCTTCTTCTTGTTGTTGTTGGTGGCCTGCTGGTTGTTGGTGGTATTATGGCATTATGGCATGACATTTGTATCTCTCTTGTTGTTTGCTGCATTTTGCTGCACAAAGTGTTCAATATTCAACTGGACCCTGAAGACATGTGCTTGGCTGCAAAGCATACTTCTCGGTTGCTGTCGTTGGTTTAATTGTTTTTGTAATCTTTCTATGTGGACTCATTTGCAGGCATACACGTATATTTAGACATATACAATCAGATCATATACATCAAATCTATTTGTCTATCTATCACATATATATATATACATATTGCACGTACATCTATTATATATATATGTTTTATGCTTACATATACATATGTATATATATATGCATCTTATTTCAAGTACATATTGCGTATCCGTATCCCAGCCACCGTTGTGGGATGGGATTGATGTTCGAATACCGTGGGCCCCTTGAGGGTCTAAATGCTCGAGACACGGCAGGAGAAGAACGTGTCTTTCGCCGATTTGGGCACCTTCTCGCTGAACTCATATCCCTTCAGTCCCATCCTCAAGGCATGTGTCAGTGAGACGTGTCCAATCAACGGTGTAGCGTTTTTCCGGTCCAACCAAAGTGGCAGTACAACTGTTCCAATGGTGAATCAATGCCATGGTTGATCTAGCTATGACGCTGCTGCCAGCATTGTCCATTCTCCGGGTTCCAAAAAATCAAGAGGTCAAAGGCCAGGTTTTACAGCACATGTTTTCTGTTGTGGATTGACTTTTGGCATCTTGTAACTTTTGGGGCTAAACCTCAAGAGCCAGTTCTATGTTGATAGAAGCGATCCCCTGTATACCTAATTGGAGGCATAGCTATAGACGCTCGGCAGTCTGACTACCAGAAAACAAGTTTTGGCAGCGTCATGATGAAGGTGTGCAAACTACACCAGCGTTGCTCCTTTTTTTCTTGGGTAAGACTGCTCGAAAGAGAATCACTTTTCTTTTCTGCTTTATGCAACTCAACTTGCATCACTTTACCATTCCCATCAAGACCATTTTGTCCTGCCTATGGTTGACTAGAGTCAGTTTGACAATCAACCTATCATGGAGGGATTACATTGTATCCCTGTTGTGACCATTCAACCCTTGGAGTGTTTCCGTTAGAAGCTCGACACAAAATTCATGGACTCCTTACCTCCTATGTTCATCGCTAGGCGGTGTGCCGCCGCCATCTATTCATACCTTCAGATGAGATTATCATCTATGATCTGAACATGTCAAAGTGAACCGAGTAAATGTCTCATCATATTCCTTGCGAAAGTTATAGAAACATCTCGACTAAAATCCTCTTAGTATCCTGTTGGTTGTTGAATGTCGTTGAATCTTTCATCCAATCTTCACCACCCAGGACGATGCTCGTCGCATCTTTGCATAAATCTGAGTAGTACATTGTCACGATCTTATAGTACTGAGAGTTGGCTTTGTCCAAAAATGATGTACCCCCTTCGAAATGGCAACTGTTGCCAATTAAATAACAATGGTTCTGAACTTGGATGGTTAGTACCCCACGGACAAACGCACTTATTTCTTCCTGGTACCAACCAGCATGAACCATTTCACTATTATCAGTCATCAATCAACCACAAATTTGTACTGTATATCTTAACCAACCTGTGAATATCGCTTTCCCATCCATCGTTCCCCCTGTCCGCCGGCGTCTTGGTTGTGGTAGAGTCCAGTGAGCTATGATCCCCACATCCTCGTGCTGGTGCTGGTGAACAGTTCAATACGTGGCACCCCCACACGGCCTGGTTGGTTTCCCAGACTGCAAGATGCACGGGCGTCACCAGCTGGATGGTGATGACAAAGGTACGGCGACAAAGCCTGGTCGTCAACAATCAACCGCCGCAAGGATGGTCATTCTCCCTACTATGAACCATTAATGAATCGTTGTGGACCCTCGTAAACTGGAAAAATACCATGGCGGCAAGGACAAACTCATGTACGATGCGTGGAGAGCGTTCGGGTGATCATCGTAATGCTCGTCCGATTTCGAAGCTTTGTTTGTGACCGTGAATCACCACCAACCATCAATTAGCCACCAAGTAATCATAATGTCAAGCACCTTTAACCACTATCAACCATTATTTTTCAAGCACTAGTCCCTTGATGATCAACCACCATTTACCACCTTGACCACTATCAACGATTAGGAGCCACTATTCTTGGCAATCCTTGTCATTCTCAACGAAGATCAATTATGTCCAAGCATTGTCCTTATGATCAAATTAATCTTATTCAACCATCTTGTCAATTAACAAGCATCAATTAACCACCATTGACCACCATTTAGCCACCTTTCTTGATTCTCTTTTGGCTTTTGGGCTGGCTCCAAGCGAGACTTCAGGTGCATCAATCATGTGATCCCAGCACCACTGGCCACACAGGCACCACTACAAACCCTTAACCACTACGTATCAACCATGCACCAAGTAATCATACTGGAACCATACCATGATTTTAGCCATAGATTTTATGCAGTAGCCATTTTTAGCCATTTGAGTCATTAACCTCCTTTAGCCGTTCTTAGTGATCTCCTTTCATCATTATCAACCATTACTAACCATTCTGAACCATGATCAACCATCATTAGCCCTACTACTCAACCACTCTCAACCACCATTCTTCAACACTAGTTCCTTGATTCCCAACCACCATTGACTACCTTGAACCATTCGAACCAACCACCACTATCCCGGCTGTTCCAAACGGACGGGTCGCTTCCAGCGACGCGATGGCCGAGGCTTGAAGATCCTTTGGGCGCCCATCGTGGATGCGGCCTATGTCCCACGCTTCGGGCGCAGGTCGCCTCGGTGGTGGTGGAATGGCGAAGGGCCCGTGAAATGCTGGTGGTTTGATGGGGAAACCATGGGATTTTCATGGATTTTCTACGGTGAACTATGGTTGATATTGGTTAATTAATCAATGGTGCTTATGGAACTATGGTATTATATTCTAATGTATTTTCTATGCTTAACTATGGTGAATAGTGCTTGACTGTAGTAAATAAGCAACAGGCTGAGTGGTGATTTGATTGACATGTTTTTTTTTCTCAGTGTTTGGGGGATGGTTGATTCACTATTGTATTTTTCATGGAGCCTATGACCACCAGCCAGTTATGATGAAATGGTTGCGGATTCATTATTGCGTGGTAAATAGCTCGTTATAAGGTGAACAACTAGTGGTGAATAGGACGACGGACAACATATCGTGATATGTCTTAAGTATTGTCCCCGGATTCATAACTTCCTAACTTCCATAGGTTTATTGATTGGGGGTTCCATTGAATAGGAAACTATGGCTTTTGGGGGATACCCCCTATCAATCAACCAGAGATTTGATTAATGGAATGGTCAATGCCCAGGGATTACCATATTCATAAATAAATATATATTTCTATATATTGTATATATATATTGTTCACATTTATTTAAATATACTATATATAAATATATACGTGTATATATATATATATTCATAATATGTACATATTGTATATGTATTCATAATATGTACATATTGTATATATATATATATATTTATACACATATATTTATTGATTTATTTATTTAAGTTATATGTATACGTATATACACATATTGTGGATTGGCATCGGCGCTTAGAGAAAGGGGACTTAATTGATAGAATGGTAGATAGATTGTTCCAAACGGTCCTGGCATCTCTAATTGATGGTCAACAACTGGTTGGTAAAAATCGTTGAGCAATGGCGATAGATTCTTAATAGCTGGTTAATGACAGGATGGAAATGCTTGTTCAGCTTGTCAAGCAGGTGGTCAATGATTGTGCGTGGTTGATAATGGGTGCATACGGTGGTTGCTCAAAATAGGGGACCCCCCAAATCATCCAATATCAAGCATTTATCGTTCCAACAGTAATAAACCACCATATGAATAATGATTTGATAATAACAATAAACAGTAGGCTGTTGGCTTTATTCGCCGGAGGTTTCAAAATATCTCCCTTGCTTATGCATGTATGCGTGAGGATAGCCGTTCAGCAAGGGCAAGGTCCCTATCATCTCCTGAGAAACAATATGAGTGTCATTTGCAGACCTTGCATTCACAGACTGTCAACAATTGTAAGTCATTATAGCCCAGGAAGACCCATTGTTACGAATCCTGCATCGACTCTCTCCCCTGCATGTTAAAATTGTTTTGATTCTTGATGCACGGAGTGATATCAATCATTGTTGACACCCGCATACAGAATCCTTCCAGGTTCGACATGAACATGATTGAAACAAGGAACACAATTGGTGGGCTTGACAGTTTATGGACAAAACGTGACATAAGCACACATAGAATTATTGGTACCATCAATTCTTTGAAGACTCTTGTTATGTTTGATTGGTATCCCACCTTGCAAGCCATTTCTCAATCGGCAAAATGACAAATGAATGGTTGATCATTCAATTAGAAGCACACAAGAAGCAAACATGATCCAGTGAGCAACAAGCCTATGTACTTGATAGGTGGTTTATCATTGTTGCCTAGTAATAAGCCATCCATTGTGTTTTTGTTGCTTAAACATGCGTTATCCACCGTGATGTAGCAAGCTACTGTAATCAGTCGTTGTCGTTGTTGTCATCATTGTTCGTTGTTATCCCGTGCTTTAGCCATAGATAGCATTAGATGTGATTGAGCATTTATTCTGAACCATTAGTCAGATGATTCACCATTAATTAGCAGATACAGTACTTTCCGTAAGTTTGCGCTTTATTTCACCGGCAATTAATTTCAATTGGTGAATGTTCGCCATTTTAGCATTGCCAATCTTCGATGCCTAGTTTTGAAAATCATTGATTAGCCATCATGTCGGTTTGTCCATAAACCGTGTACCTCCATAACCCCGAAGCTGTTTGGTGGTTTCCCCATTGTGACTGGCCATTAGTTATGAACAACCCCGTGTCGCCCTCATTGCATTGGTGTTCCAAATGCTTTGCTGAAGGTTGAAATTCTGGCTCTATCAAGGTTTCTTGTTGAAACTATCCATGGTTTCAATAAGATACATCCTCAGTGCAAGTACAGTTGGTTGTTTTACCGGCAAGAATCCTTGAACAACTTGCTTCAGAACGACGACTTGTGATCAACAATGGACAAGTATTCCTGACACAATGGTTGATATACATCAGTGATTGATACACTATCAACCCTTGTTTTCTCTAATTTTGTTGGTGAACTTATCCCCCCATATGATCTACTAATCAGTGACGTTCATCACGTTTCCAACCGTGGTTGCCTCGGTGCCGGCGAGGAAAACTTGGCTGATCCCGAGCCAGTTGGCCATCGGCGCAGTGATGATCGCGCTTTCGGGATCCCTGGAGACCTTGCTCTACGCACCTGGGCGGCAGAACGGTCCGTCGGTCCGCTGGTTGTGGAGGGCTGTTGTTGTGGATGGTGGCGGTAGGGATGGTTCATAATAGCTGGTGGATATAGGTTAGTGATATAATAGCTGGTTCATAGTTCATAAAGGTTAATGGTTAATAGCTGGTTAATGATTGATGATAGGAGATAAGAACCAACAATCATGGGGACATACCAGCTATGTATGGCTATGGGTCAATATGGACCAAGCAATTTCATGGGGGATAAGTTCACCAACAATAATAGGGAAAACAATGGTTAATGATAGGGGACAATACCCAATCAACTTTGCCTGCACGGCTTTCGATGCTGAAGGTGATTCATGATCCAACCTCGTTGTGTTGGCGAAATTTGGCGATTCACACATTGGGGTTTCTTAAAGTGGAGGGACCCCCAAAACTACGGATGGTTACTATAAATAGTTACTCTATAAAGGATGATTTGGGGGTCGCCTGTTTTGACAAACACCCACATGACGTACGACTAAATTTGTTTTGCAATGATTTTCCTTGACTGTTACAATGTCAAGGGCATTCCAGGGCCCATCTTTTTCCTGCACAAAAGCTGAATCAGCCGCTGCTTTCATTCAGCCACGAGTTCATCCCCGAAGTCTGAACAGTTTCAACTTTGCATCAACAGAAATCATTCAGTTTGGGCATGAAACAATGGTTGGTGCAGACGGGTATGAAACCATTAACAACGAGGGTTCTTTGTTCTTAGTCTCCATGCCTGGCCACGCCGTGGTGGCCCGGCCGGTAATCTATGCATGCGACGGCCAGGCGCCACTAGTCAGCATGCAGCCAGTAGTTAGCAGGCAGCCCTAGTAGACCAGACGAGGACGAACTAAGATGAACTAACGGGATCCTGTTTGGATCCCTATGATATTTAGGTGATCATTAGTGACTACTGCATATTGGTGATTACTACTGATATTTAGGTGGTCATTGGTGACCATTATTATTACTGGATTGTTGATGCAGATGACTCACCGTTTGATCCCTATGGCTTTGGCAGCCAGTGCGGGGGGAAAAATCTCCGCAGTCCTGGCAATTGCGCTCCAGGATCCATGGTTATCCATGTTTGACGTCCGTCACTGCCCTGACTTGCCAGGTAGAGGAGCCACACGTGAAGAGCCTCACGTGCCAATTTTTCCTGCTCTACCTGCTGTGTGCCACCCAGGACTCCCCATGAAAGTTGTGGTTCACGTGAGTCCAAAGTGCGCTTTGCCCAACAACTTTGGCCACAGTGGAATTTTAGCACTTGGTCTGAAAGGAAAATTGCGTTGGACTTGCATTTTTGACCTACGAAGCATTCGCTCAGTTGGACTTAATGTTTGGTTCATCAGGTGCCGTGTTTATCGATTTGTTCAAATTGTTGAATGTCGTTCCCTTTCATTTTATATAATTTTATTGCCATTGCGCTGCAATCGTAGGTGCCATTATACCGTATATCGTTTTCACTCATATGAGTTCGATCAAATCAGCACTGCGCTGTTGATTTCTTGATTCTTAGCATTCTCAAAACATCAATTGCATCACTATTTGATACCCCTCAGGGGTCAATTCTCAGTGCGGTCCCAAGCGGGGCAGGGCAAGCTCTGACCCCTCCACTGTTGATATGAGTTGCGGACGAAATTATCCATTCACGCAATTGACATGAGCAAAACTGGGTGGTCCCCTATCGGTTGTGAAGGTTTTGTAGAAATTAACCATCCCTCTCTTACTCTTCTCATCTTCAAAGCTACAACAGAATCAAAATACCCCTAGAATTGGCTTATTTTTGCAGCAAGTAGTTACGCTCATTGCCAGCTGCTTTGCTTGCACGCTGTTTGTCGGTCTTCGGAACTTGAACTTGAAGATGTAGAGTCTGTACTGGTGCTGTTGTCTTCTTCCATGAAATCGGCTCTTTTCTTCTTCAGTAATTGTTGATTGTTTTGTTTCCAGACCTTTCCTTTTGAAAGCCTGGCTTCCTTTTTCCTCATCTCCTGCAAGATGTTTCCAGTATCTTTGGACAATGTGTATTTGATATTTGTGAGATTCGTGCATTTTGTCTTCGCGTTGTCTTGTGGGGATTGCTTTCTGTGTCCCAGTGGAAGCATCGTTTTCCATTCCACCTTTTGCAAAGTCGTTTGTCCAGGCCCCTCTGCAGTTTGATTTTTTGCCGTACACGCCCATGAGCACATGGAAACGAAAATAAAAGTGATTTGAAATGGTGATCTACCATGTCCCTTACTTGGTCCGATATGGCCCGAGAACGTCCAGAACAGATGGCCAAAGGAAACACGAACAGGCCATGGTGTGCCTGGCAAATAAATCCTGAACATTTGGGTATCGGTCGGTATCGGTTGGGGGTATCGGTCAAAGCAGTGCCAGCCACTCAGGAAACAAAACTTTTTCAGGCAAGACTACTGCAAGCAATTTTTTGTCTCTGGGTTGTCCGCACTTTTGGTAACATCCACGCCCTTCCCCAAGGAGATTGCGGGTCCAGTGGTTGACTACTCTGCGCGTTTGGTTTTGCAAGTGGGATGTGAGCACTGGCTGGAGTTTTTGCCTTGACAAATTCACCAGTCTTGCAACCAACTTGTACCAAGTTATTCTATTAGGGGTATCGGTACTGGGTGGTCCCCTATCGGTTGTGAAAGTTTTGTGGACCTCACCAAAGTTCAAGGCAGGTTCCTTATTGATCTATTCATCTGATAATTTTGTCGGATACTCATATGGTCTTCAGAGCAGGTTAAGCACCGGTCACTTTCTCAGAGGCGCAGCTGGTTCCAAATTTTCAGCATAGACTGTGCTTCGGGTTGCAGGCAACTGGTTGCAACATGTGGCCATGGGTCAATATTAACCAACCAATCATGGGGGATTATAACCAACAATAATAGAGAAAACAATGGTTAATGATGGGGAACCAGGGGTACAGGGTTTTGACCCACAGCCATGTTGCAACATGCCTTGCGTTTTCATGCTACCCAATCGATTCTTGCTTCGAAAGAATCGATGAAACAGACCGCTCCTGGTGAAAGCCACAAGCCAGCTTTCTTGGTTTTAAGCCAGCAACAAAAAACTTAAGCCACGGATGACTGGTTGATGGTTTTGATTTGTTTCTATTTTTCCCGAGTCTTGAGATTGGTGGTTGGTTGACGATTTTTTCGGAGAGGTTGAAACCACGAACTAGATGATGGTTTGCAGTTGGATGAACTACTCTGATGGTGGATCCACATTAATTCAGCGTAACCGGTTTAACCAGAAATCATTAGGAATTGCTTTCACATCAAGATCATTAAGTACGTTTGATTTATTGACAGCTGGATCTTTACACCCCTGTCTTCAGGACATTGCAGTGGACGGCTGGGCTCTGGCAATCCTCCGCAAAGAGAATGTGGGCTATGCAGTGACGTTGCTTCATTTATTTTGCCTGTCCAAAATATGGTCGCTACTGTAACGGTCGAGCGATCTGAAATGATCATGTTTGGTCAGTATCATCATTGCATTAATTTGTTTGGTTGATTGATAAGCTGCTTAGCTATAGGGGAGAATGACCAACACTACGTAGGGTAGATTCACTGGTCATCACTGCTTGATGGTGATCATTGGTTGATGGTTTCAAGATGATATTTTTTCAACCATACCCGGGAACGAGCGATGAGTTCTAATTTACTTTTTTGGGATGAAGAAACAAGTGAACATCACCAAACATGAGAATAACTATCTTGCTTTAAGGGCTATCTCCATCCTTTCAGATGGAGCTACCCCGTTTCAGCATGAAATTCCAAGCTTTGGGGGTAGCAGTTCATGCTGGTGGATGCCCTGAAGATCAGTTGAGCTGTGGCTTTTGCATAGCAAGACTACACAGGTGACATATTTGGGATGTCAGTGTGTCAGGGTGATGGGTTTGGAACACCAGAAAAGAAACCACTGTTTGGTCCCCAGAAAGCCTGTAAAAGTACAGTATACAGATGTATACAGTCTTAATTTGCCCAATCGTGTGTTTCATATGCATTTGTTCAGGAGGGTGATGAACACTGTAGATGTTGCATCAGTTGGGATTGGTTCTTCGCTCATGATGTATGTTGGGTGGCTGGGAGGCCGAGGAATGTGTCAACGGCAAGAACCATCATGAAGTGTGATTGTTGACCACCAGCAATCAAGCAATCACAACTACAGTAATCACCAATCACGCATTGCAGGACATCCTGGTGCAGGGATGTTTGGTTGGTTGCGACGGTGTACATTCGATTTGGTCGTAACTTACTACACCCAGGCCACTAAACAGTGAACCCAAAACGACGGGTACAAGACACTGGTTTCAACAGATTTAAAGCTGTGCTATGTATAATGAAACAAGCTACAACCATCTCTAGGGGACTTCAATGGGGTGAGCAACGATTTGAGTGTGCTTCCTCCTCATGCTGTGAAGCACTGTCACATATTCACTATGGACACTACCCTGCAGTGCGACGCCTAAGTTAAGTTGTTTGCTGGAGCAAGTTACAGTCCAATTGCTTAAATGGTTTGTTGACGAATTGACGGGCCAAGAAAGTAGCAAGTGTTTGATTATTGTTGGTCGCTGCCTCCAATCTTAACCACCAGTAAGACCACCACTATTGGTGAATGGTTTGTTCGACCAAGAAATCGAAATAAATCAAGGGTTATTGACAGCGGTTTATGATGATTTAGTTGGTGGCTTGAAGCACTTCTTATATTTGGTTGGTTGACTGGTTGTTTTTCTTCAGACGGGCTGAAACCACCAACCAGTGATATGTGGTTAAATTTCCAAACCATTATAATATGTTATTATCGACTCCTGCTATATTCTATCATCAACCCCTGCTATATTCTATTATCATCCCTAGTTAAATTGTATTTTCAACCCTTATTACATTTTTTGATCAACCCTTATCACATTTTATTCTCAGACCTTAAGTTATTTTACCATCAGACCCTTAGTCACCCCTGCACCGAGGCGACATGCAATGCCATTGGCCAGACGCTTGGTTACGTATCTGGACAGCAGCTGGACGCTTCTGCGGCGCTTGGCTCTGCGCCGCATGGCGGCTTCGCCATGGCTGAAGACCATGGTTGAACATGGGGGTTCCTTATGGTTTCCAGTGGTTGAGAAGGGCAAGTCCCACCAGTTGGGGAGGGTTGACACAGGCGGTTATGGTAAGATATGGCTATGGGTCAATATTCACCATCAAGTTTATGGCATGACCAACAATAACAGTTAAAACAATGGTTAATAATGGGGGAACCAGGGGGACTAAGGGTTTTGACCCACAGCCTAATGGTTAAGAAGAGGGTATGGTAATCATGCTTGATCATGATAAAATGGCGCGGTTAATAATGCTTATGAATGGTTAAGAAGAGGTATGGTAATGATTTGGTGAATAATGGTTGATGGCAGCCCTCATTTTGCTTTGCCAGGGGGGGGCTGATGACTGAAGTGTGAGGGTTAACGATGGTTGATAATAATGGTTTAACAACTATGGTTCAAAATAGGGGATGATAATATTTTACAAGAATGGTTACACTACTATGGGCAATGCTGTGGTTACTGGTTGATCATAACGGATAACAGCCAGCAATGGTATGGTTCATGATGATCCATGGTCAAGGGCTTTCCCTTACGCTATGGCTTGACGATGGCGCGCGTACGGATGTGTATTGCGGCAGAAATATTTCTCCTTTTTTTTGGCAATTCGACACACGGCATGCGTAGGTATATGCATGTTCCACACATGAAAATGATGATTCAATCAGTGTCAATATTTTTGTGATGAACAGTCTTGGAGTCTTCGCACACGTACTGCTGGAAATGGTGCCCAATGTTTCTGTATTTATATAGTAAGAATAGTGGGTCCTAATAGTAAGAAACCTCCAAAGGGATGTAAGATATGTTTTTGCTTTATTGCATTCCAACTCGAATCTGTCCAAGATTCGCATGATGCGAGAGGGTGTTTGAGTGGAATGTTTGTTACGTGGTAACCTCCCCGTTGTTGTTGTATATTATATTCCAGAAGCTTCGAAACGGGCAGCTGTGTTTCTGCCGTGCAGGCAGCCCCTTTATTTCTACGCTGAGTGTTTTGGATAGGATAACACGGCACACTTTGGTTACTTTGAGATATCGTAGAAACTCCCAAGTTACCAAACCCAGAGTTTTCAAAACAATGCTTCGTTGTAGCGGACAAGAGTTTTTTGCACCTGTTTTACTGGGAGCGAGGCAAATGGCTGCCAATAAATATCATACATGTTCTTTCGTCGAGACCAGGGCCATGTGACTTTAGCGTTGCCCTCCGAATTGAGTATTGATGTGTAAATGTGTAACAATAGAAAAACATTAATATGATGTGTTCATAGTTACTTAAATCATTATGTTAGACATTAGTCCTACTACGCTTAGATATAGCGACATACCTGGGACGATCTTGAACATCTATCCTACGAATCATAGATCAGAAAACATGGACTAACATGGACCTTTCATGTATGCTGGTCTTTGGCGCGCTTGGGTATACTTTTGACTTGTATTACCCGCAGCTTAACGAGGAGAGTTTGATGGTTGCATAGTTCAAGCATGTGTTTCTTCGGGTACAAGCTAGTGTGTTGACCAGCTAAACATTGTACATTGCCGATGGCCCAAAATGTTCAACCCCAAGTTGGCTTCCCACTAACAGCCAGGTTGCCATAACCATCCGTGGTGAATCACTGTGGCATTGCCAAGCTCCATCAACAGCGACCATCATCAACTAGCGTTCAGCCGTTGGCGGACTTTTTTCATGGTGTTGGCTGAGGGTCCCTGATTAGCCTCCCACGGATGGCTGCCATTGTCCATGGGCTCGACTCCCATGGGTGTAAAGAACCTGTTTGACGCGAAGTGTGTCCTACAAAATGCCCAGGGTGAATTTTGCTTCTTTCTCATATGTCGTTTTGGCTGCTGGTGATCATAATGAATGGTCATTTTGTAGCTGCGTAGTTTGCTGGTTTTTTGCGACACTGATCGACACTGCATATCCATTTTGTAGGGTGGAGACATGTCCCGACACCCCATCTTGTAGGGTAGGTATCTTGGGGCCCCCGTTTTGTAGCTACATGACGGGGTGCACAAGTACACAGGTGGAATGCACAACAGGATCACCCAGCATCATTCGTTAACCATTGATTAAGATTCAGTATTGATCAACCATCATTCCATCAAATAAACCAATTTGCCATGTTGTGACCAGCAATTAACCCAAAAATTAGGCAACTATTCACCATTATTGACCATGTGATAGTTTCTCAAAGCAGGGGTACCCCTCAATCATCCAGTTTATTAACCATTTATAGGAATGAACTATGAACCAACCATTTCGGGGTACGCTATTTCGAGAAACCCCCATATTCAACCCATTATTGTTGGCTATCATCCCCTAATAATAACCACGATGATATAACCATTCTAAACCACCATTAATTAATGTTAATAACCATTGCTGACTGATGCTCGCTTGAAAGCATTCGAAGCTGCTAGGCCATTGGTTTCACGGGATTCATGGCGCTGGAACACTTCAACTTGATCACCTTGGCGGTGACTGGGTGCATCGAAGGAGTTGGCGTTTCCTTTTTTTTTGTAGGGGAAGCATGGGGTTGTCATGGGGGTGCTTCAGCTGTAGGGGTCAAATAGCTGGTTGGCGGTTTGATTTTTTTTGAGTGACGTTCTTGTTTTGCCCAACATTTGGGATGGTCAGTTGGTTGGGGGTTGCAACCACCAATCAGGCAGGATCGCAGTAGAGGACGGGTTAGAGTAGTCCACATTGTTTGGATGATGGTATATCATGGTTCGTTGCATTTCATCGCCTTGAAATGGTGTGCTTACATAGCGGTTAGAATTATTATAGATTGGTTTATATATAGTGGTCAATAGGTCAATTGACTGGCAGTTGATATAAGATGATTCCAACGTGGTTATTGGATATTCCTGTTGTGTAATAGAATGGGTTATAGGTATTGAACACCCAGTGACCATAATGGTTCGTCGGTGGTATGTCCTTATGAAATGATCTCTGTAGGTAATTATTGTGCAAAATGGTGAATTGAGTGTTTAGCTAATGTTTAGCAAATGGTCGATTAATCAATGGTGATATCATCGTGAATTGTTGATAGCGGGATGTAGCAAAAGTGCTTCATCAGCAAGTGTTCGCCATGGTTGCTGGCTCATGATGGCCATCTTTTGTAGATCCCAATATGGGTATTTCTCAAAATAGGGGTATACCCAAAAACATCATCCAACAGCAGTCATTTATAGCAAATAGCCAACCATTTTGGAGGGGTTCCCTATGACTTGAGAAGCCACCACATAGTAGCTGTTCAACCATTATTGTTGGCGATCATCACCTGTTATTTACTGTACCAGTATTAGCCACCATGAAGCATTATGAACCAATATGAACCACGTGGTTAACCCCCACGTGGATTCACCACTGCGGATTTTTTAGCAGCGCAAAGCGCTGTGGCAGCGCCGCCTTTAGCAGTGGAACGTCCATGGCCCTTGGGCCATGGCCATGGACAGGATGAACTTTAAAGCCACGACCTGGGTTGATCAACCTGAATGGTCCCCCAAGCTGGTTGATGACCCTAGTACTGACGAAGATCTAAGGTTGCTTGGGGGACCCAATCCTTGAGTGAAGAATTCCAGCTCCTCAAGGTCGGGGGATGGCCAGTTTTACTTACACATGCGTGACTGAGCATTTATGTATCATGTGTGGATACCCAGATGCTCCATGTATGGTAGAGTAGCACCTGATTCGGCTTAGAATATGTTAGCCCTATGCTTCCGCTTACCATTAAATAGGCAACCAACCCCAAACAACAATGGTAGAAACCAGCTGGTTGCCTACTATGATGGCAACTGGAAGCATAGGGTTAGAATACGATTGTGCATGATGGTTGACCATGTCGGAGAAATGTAAGACTTAAGATCATGGTGAATAGCGATGAATCATCGTTGCATCCCATGGTCTTTCTTACATGATCTTAGCCTCGCGTTTTTGTTCAATCCCAGTCTCAGGGGTCGTCCAGCAAGCAGCCACCAAGGAGTTCATGCTGCTGTGGGGCATTATCTTCATCGCGCCTCGGCAGGGTGCCACGAGGGGGTACCAGTGGCCAGCAGTTGCCACCAACCGAACCTCATTCGTCAGGGGTGTCTGCAGTCCTGCAACGGTGGTGCCATGGGGTGTCCATTGCAATGCTTGGTCACTTGGTTGGTTTCTTGTTGTGTTGGTTGGGTACCACAGGGTACCGCCATGGCACAGCTCAGGTAGTGACTCTGCTCGTGGGGCTGCTGAAAGCCGAAGGTCAAATCTCGCCGGAGGACGAGCCCGAAGCTGTGAGCATGTGGTGGTGAAGCAGTTTCGGATGGTTGATAGTTGGTTGATGGTTGGTTGATGGTTGGTTCATGGTTGGTTCATGGTTGGTTGATGGTTGGTTGATGGTTGGTTGATGGTTGGTTCATGGTTGGTTGATAGTTGGTTGATAGTTGGTTGATAGTTGGTTGATAGTTGGTTGATAGTTGGTTGATCGTTGGTTGATGGTTGGTTGATGGTTGGTTGATAGTTGGTTGATAGTTGGTTGATAGTTGGTTGATAGTTGGTTGATGGTTGGTTGATGGTTGGTTGATAGTTGGTTGATGGTTGGTTGATGGTTGGTTGATGGTTGGTTGATGGTTGGTTGATGGTTGGTTGATAGTTGGTTGATAGTTGGTTGATAGTTGGTTGATAGTTGGTTGATAGTTGGTTGATGGTTGGTTGATGGTTGGTTGATAGTTGGTTGATAGTTGGTTGATAGTTGGTTGATGGTTGGTTGATAGTTGGTTGATGGTTGATTGATGGTCGACTGGTTGGCGGTTTTAAGCATTTTCTCTTTTCCCCGGTAGTTGTGAACGACTGGTTGGTTGACTTGTATTTTTCATAGGGGTGGTTCAACCACCAACCAATTGATGATAGGACCTCTATCAAATGAATCACTTTCGGCAACGCAAGCAGTCCGACACCTGAGGAAAGTATCTCAGCGGCTTATCGTCACATGTTCCAGATCCTGCAGCTGCATCCTATCCGACTGCTGATGCTTTTGTTGGTCACCTGGAAATTTCCTTTCGCCATCGCAGACGGTGCCGCGGTGCCGTGTCGCCTTGATGTCCATAAATCGGCTGACACCCGGACTGCCTGATGTTAGGGTTGAACTGCCTTGCTTGATGTTGGGGACAGATTTCATCATGTCAATTTGCTGAATAGACGTTGCTTCCTGTTGATGTACTACACCCCCAACTTTGGCGACAGGAAGGGTGGATTAACGACTTTTAAACGATCTGCAGTGGTTTTTGGTGATGATTTGTTTCACTGGTAAGGTTTTAACCTGGTCCCTCTTTGTAAAACGAACTCAATGAAATTTAGCAACATGCCCTTTTTGAAGTGATATGTTTGTTTGTACATGAGGCGACAAACCTGAAGGAGATCGAACAACAACAACAACAACAACAACAACAACAACAACAACAACAACGACAACGACAACGACAACGACAACGACAACGACAACGACAACGACAACGACAACGACAACGACAACGACAACGACAACGACAACAGGAAGAAGTATCATAGCAAGCTGATGCTGTTTTAGTTGGATCAACTGAGTTGATTGTCACGTAGGGCAAGTTCAATTTTTGACGGGTGGCAACTGAGATGTGAGCATATTTGCATGTGTTCAAAGGTCAAAGGATCAGCGACTGCTGTAGTTGGAGAATCGGTACTGCCGGATCCGGGAAGCCAGTACCAACTTTACGAGCGGGAAAACAGACAACTGATCAGCACAGCTGGTTTTTCTCTATTCGAAGTCAATCTTAGAGCGCTTTTAAGATAATTAATTCTCACATATTTTTGTTGGCATGTTTTCTTCCGGGCCAAAAATAGTTGTTGGGCTCATCAATACCACACTATGAGCTCTCATCTAGCCATGCCAAGTCCTATATGATTGGATTTGATAATATTTAGTTTATGTTATACAACTATCATCATTGCCATGTTTTTTTTATCATTACTGTTAAAATCAATATGTTTACTATTATTTTTGTTATTATCATATAACTGTACCTCATATGATATTTCCTATCATATGATTATTTCCATATATTTCCTAGTCGTAGTTATATGGCAGCGGGTCAAAATCCTGTACCCTTGGTTCCCCCATCATTAACCATTGTTTTCCCTCATCATTGTTGGTAAATCCTCCATTAGTTGGTTGGCCAATATTGACCCCTAGCTATATTTCCCCCACTATTACACTCTTGTGATCTAGCATAGCAATGGATAATCCACCATTTGTAGATTATTTACCTATTGGAAATGGTGATTTTCCAGCCAGCCATGGGATCGATCACCAGAGTGCATTGCAAATATAGAAATCAATCTTTATTGACCTATGGCTATATTTCCTCACTATTATTGCAATGATAGAAATCAATCTCGGGGCCTATGCTTCGCTCTTTTAAAGGCGTCGCCCCTTTGAAGCTGCAAGAGTTTGGTGTCAAGAAGGTGCGGATGGCTTCGTTGGCTGCGTTGGGCGCCGTGGTGCCACCTGGGGTGGAGAGCATGAAATGACCATGAAACGATCATGACATGACCATGACCATGACATGGCTATGGGTCAATATTCATTAGCCAATCAAAATGGGATAATCACCAAGAATTTCATAGGGAAATAAGGAATAATGATGGGGAACGGAAAGTACAGGAGTTGGACCCATAGCCACATGACCAGTGGCTATGTAAAGGTTAGAAATGATCAAATGGTAGTGATTGGCCAAGTAATGGTCAATCATGCTGAACAAAAGTGGTGAATAATCGTGAATTGGCCAGTCAGAACGGCTAGTAGTCCATGCTACTGCAATGAATTGCATGATGTAACTGTGGTTCCTGACCAATGCTTAGTAAACATAATTGTAGTGGCTAATTAAGGTTGGTTGTTGGCTGTGGATAATCATGCTGCACAACAGTTGTACCCTGAAATATCGGACGATCATGGAAAAAAGCAGCTGCAGTGGATACAAAGTCGTTTGGATGTTTTAAGAATGGTTTTGACTGATGGTTACCGATATTGATCCACCATGATGGTGATGAATAATGCATACAACTAGCAAAGTTAGAAAGATTACCGGCGATGTTGCTGTAAGAGCCACACTGGTTGGGCTCGCAAGGCTAGCCCCAGGCTTCATCTACGGTGGCTGTGGACCACCAGGGACAATTACACCATGGCTACAAACACAACTGCATTGTTGCTGACGATTTCCAGTTGCCTTTTCTATCAGACAATACTGGTTATGAAGTGTAGTTTATTGATGGTAGTCATTGTATCCATTGATGCTTAATACCTGCGAACTGATGGCTAATTGATTGTTGATAAATTGGATAATGGATGGGGCTCACTGATGTTTTATCACTTGGTCGGCAATCCAATCATCATTTCTATAGAGCTCAGGCACCCGCGATGGTGATTAATACTTGGGAGAGCAGCAGAAGTTCAATGGCTGATGGAAACTCTATGGCGAGCTGGGTACATGTTAACTAACCAACAAATGGGCGCTGAAAGTGAACAAGCAGCAGCTTGACTAGTAAAAGGTCATTTATGGGATGTGAACAGCGAGGGGTACAGGGTACCCACAAGCATATATGACGATGACATATGTCGAGCAGGCTTCACTGGTTGGCGATGCTGTATCTTGGGCTGGAGGAAGGGAGGGCATAAGAGCGATGGTGATCATAGGTCTTGTCCAAGCCTACATAGTGCTTTATGATACTCTAGATTGCTATATAGTAGATTCATGATGGTTTGAGAAGTTTTGCCAGTGAAGGGAGAAAGGAGCCCACAATAGCCAGCAATTTTGGATTTTTCAAAAGTGCTCTCTTTGACAATAGCAGTTAATTTGATTACAGCCGAACATGTTGGCTATTATTGGCTGATCTCTTTGTATTACAGCTATTCCATTAATCAATCATAGCAGTGAATTTTGCAATTTGATTATTAACCAATAGTGATAATAATTTTGATTCTTACCTGCCATTATGAAAAATATCACTGTTACTTTAGATACCAATTCAAACGTGATCGCTTTAGATACAGCTTCCGGGGCTCCCGGTGACCCCCAAGCAGCCGCCAGGAGCACATGGCCTACATTGCTTCGGGGATGATGCCGGTTGCCTCGGCCTGATAGTCGTTATATTCTAACGATAGTGGGCTATGGGTCAATATGAACCAACCAATGATGGGGGATAATAGCCAACAATTTCATAGAGAAAACAATGGTTAATGATGGGGGAACCAGGGGTATGGGGTGAACTGACCCACAGCCAGTAATGATCAATCACAACGTTTGATGAGGTGGTCATCACGGTTGACCATGCTCACGAAATGACTAATCATTCTCGATAAAAATTATCAGTTCAAAGATCAATCATGGTAATGCGAACATATGGTTAATGATGGCGACTTTCATCATTCATGACTGCGAATCATTGGTTTCCTTGATGAACGCTAATGATAGTTCGCGCAACCTCCAGTATTTGCCTCACCAACACAATACTATTACGTACCATGACATTCACCAAACTGGAAAAGTTACAAAAACTGGCTATCCGCGGCGAATGGTGCTTTGGGATTCTGTGCTTTAGGGTTTTAGGGTTCAGGTCTTTGGGGTTTGGGCTTTGGGGTTTAAGGTTTTGGGTTGTTATTTTGCAGAAGCGATACAAAACAAGGAACCGGCGAGTGCCTCAACGGAGGCCCCGGGGCAAACGTTGGGCCCGTGATGACTCCAATGGTCATGAGCAATGGGATAACTGGCAGCACCCTTCTCAAGTTTTTGCCTGTGTAATACGTAAAGGTTTTTGGTCCTTCTCACCCATTTTTGCAATGAACTAAGGTTTGCATTTTGCTTCCTGCAGTGGTTTCTCGCTGGACTAACAATGCCGCACCATGGAATCTGGCGATGCAAACTTATCCCTGGCGAGTTCTTTTGGCATCCTGGCCAGAGGCTGTCAGTGATCAGAGAGGTAGTAAACATCTCCACCACATTCTACGATTGACCTCCATTTCCCAGAAATAATCATTGTTGAATCACTCTACCATTAGCTTTCATTGCTAAACATGGCCAGTAACCGCTGTTGAAATTATCGAGAAAAAATCTACAATCATCCGGATGTGGCAAGGTCAATGATTTGTTTTTGCCCCGGCAGGGGCCTGCCAGACAGGCCGACAGGTCTACCGGTACTGCTGCGGACCAACAGAGCTATGAGATTGATGATCAAGCATGGTGGAATGGCCAATTGATGGTTTCTTAAGCCATCGGGTACCCGAAAAATGGTTCATTCAAAGTGGCTAACAATGGTTAACAATTGTCATTGATAAGGGGATGATAACTAAAATTACGCACAGACCCCGTGGTTTGCCCGGAGGGCAAACCACGGCTGTCTGTGCGTGTTGAACATTGCTCGAAGAATCAGTGAGAAACACTGGCTATACACAGTGATTTAGGGTTTAGGGTTTTAGGGTTTAGGTTTTAGGGTTTTAAGGTTTTAGGGTTTAGGGTTTTAGGGTTTAGGGTTTTAGGGTTTTAGGGTTTAGGGTTAGGGTTTCTTGATTCTCAGAGTTCCAAAACAACGGGCCTGCGCAGGGTTTTGAACAGTTGACAAGACTCACTTCTGGGCAGGTCTTGTGGTCACGGGCAAACCATGGGGTCTTGCCGTAAAATTAGGTTCTTTAGTACTAGAAATGGTTAACCTGGATGAGAACTGGGGGTACCTCTATGACTTGAGAAACCACCAGTCAGCTTGTACGGCCGCCCCCCCGCAGACTTGAGAAACCACCAATTGATGGTGATGTCATGGTTTGTGATGTTTGTTGATTGTTAGCTACTTTACACAACAATTGATGTTATAACAGTCGTGGTGTAAGCATGTGTAACTGACCAACAACAGAGCTACCTATAGACTCCCTGACTGGCAGAGGAGAGGCTGCAATCATTGTCGATGATCAATGACCAGCATGAACCGTGAAGGAACTCATGAAGTAATCCACTGTTGGAACGTGACTGGGGTTGCCTGCCTATGTTGTACCTACTTGGGATGAGCAGCTAGAGGCATGTGCTCTTCCTTCTTGCTACCCATTGAACCCATGCCTGACTGACAATCTTTCAACATATCATTTGTGATCATTCATTTCCCTGGGTTTCCTCTCCCATGAAATATGGTTGTCGTCGTCATAATCATCATAATCATCATCACCATCATCTCCATCACCATCCTCATCAATTCCCAGGTCATCCTATAAGATGATATATATATATATATATCATTTTAGTAAAGTAGCCCATCCCAAATGCTCCATGGTATGTTTACCGACATTTACTTATAGAGTGAAACCGTTATATAGCTATATAGATATACATGGAGCATTAGGCCATGAGTGATCAATGACCTCAGCGCCTGAGGTACTCATCTCTGCCGTGCTTGTGAGCTTCACCCCATCGTCGCTGAAGCAGAGTTCGAACGAGATACCATGGCTGTTCCTTGGTCGACCGGGGAAGCAGTGAGAGTGATACTTCAGCATGGCCAATGATGGTTATGAATGGCTCGGGGTTTCTCAAGTCATAGGGAACCCCCAAGTCATGATCGTTTTATCAGTAATTATAGATGATTACTATTGGATGATTTGGCGGTACCCCTGTTTTAAGAAACCACCATATTAATGTGTGGAATTTGAGGTTCATGGCAAATTGATCGTTAAATAATGTTTGATAATGGTTGGTACTGGCTGATTCTGGGTCATAGTGGTCGATGATGGTTGAACTGAAAACGGTAGCGGTTGATGCTGGTTGACAATGTTTCAGAATGGTTGGAAACTGCCAACTATGGATAGCAGTGGTTCAGAATGGTTCAGATATCTTTGATTTATGGTTGCGAATGGTTGATAGTTCATCATGGTTTTTAGTGGTTTGTGACTTGGAGAATTTGATGACACTTCATGATGGCTCATAAGGGTTAATGTTGTCTACAAAATGGTTTCTGTTGGCTGAGAATGTTTAAAACATGGATGAGCATGGTAATAGTTGATCATCGCTGTCAATGGCTTATAGTGGTTAAACATGGGTCAAAACTGGTTGACACCGGGAGGCAATGTTTTATAATCTTTGCGAATGTTCGCTGATGGTTCACTATGGTTCACAATGGTATCCAACGATTATTAACGGTGCGTCTTCGAATCAAGGTGGCATGAACAAGTCAAGAACGTATGCTTAGCATCCACCAATTGCAAGCAAAGGTAGGGACGAAGCACCTGTTACCTTGCGTGAATTAGCAGCGGTCATTTGAGGTTTTCAGGGTTAGACCCATGCGATCGATGTCCGGGTGGATCACACCGTGTTACACCCTCTTACACCCCGTTACTTGACAACGGCCTGCATATTATGTGAACATCCCACCTACTTGTTTCCTCGTTGGAACATGCCCATGTGCTAGGGGTAGCCGTACTAGTCGGCCAACAATCAAATTGAATGTGCAAGCCACCATTGTGTTCCCAAAGCAGCGTGGAGCAATGAGACATACCTTCAATCAATATGTGGCAGCTTTCGATCTAAAATGGGTGCACCCCATAATTCTTATGAATTGCAGTGACCAACTTGGTCTCAAGTCGTGCAAATTGTTCATCGCAGGTTCCACCTCTTTTTCGCACGAGTCATAGTTTCATCACCGCTCAGCAGGTTTTATGTTATGGTGGTGGTGGTGTACTTCCTTGCCACTGTCGCTCGGCACAGCGCCTTGAAAGCTTGTGGAGATAATTTTGGGAGATTCTGAGCTACCGAGCCCTGAGCCACCACGGCCCTATTGGAAACTGCTGGACCCGTTGGCAGTGACTTTTCAGGACGACAGCGCGACTTTGAGCATCATCAAGTTGATGGTTATGATTAATGATAAGGTTGATTATGAAACAATTCCCATGGTCAATAGTACGGATCATCGTTTTCATGAATGTTCATGATGGTTCGTGATGGTTGGTGATGGCTGATGATTGATGATTGATGATGAATGATGATGATGATGATGATGATGATGATGATGATGATGATGATGATGATGATGATGATGATGATGATGATGATGAGGATGAGGATGAGGATGATGAATGATGATGAGCATGATGAATGAATGATTAATAATGTCGATGAATGATGTTTCACTGACGAATGATAAAGCTGCTGATGATGATGGTGGTGATGATGATGACGATGAATGATCAATCATGTTGATCAACAATGATTGAGTATGATGAATGATGATGATGATGATGATGATGATGATGATGAGGAGGAGGAGGAGGAGGAGGATGTGGATGAGGATGAGGATGATGAATGATGATGAGCATGATGAATGAATGATTAATAATGTCGATGAATGATGTTTAAATGATGAATGATAAATATGATGATGATGATGATGATGATGATGAGGAGGAGGAGGAGGAGGAGGATGTGGATGAGGATGAGGATGATGAATGATGATGAGCATGATGAATGAATGATTAATAATGTCGATGAATGATGTTTAAATGATGAATGATAAATATGATGATGATGATGATGATGATGATGAGGAGGAGGAGGAGGAGGAGGATGTGGATGAGGATGAGGATGATGAATGATGATGAGCATGATGAATGAATGATTAATAATGTCGATGAATGATGTTTAAATGATGAATGATAAATATGATGATGATGATGATGATGATGATGATGATGATGATGATGATGCTGATGCTGATGCTGATGCTGATGCTGATGCTCGCCTCGCCTATTCCTGAGGGTTCATTCCGACAATGGGGGATGATGTCGTGTTGACAGACATGGTTGATGATGGTTGGATCAAGGTCCAGATGCGTCACTCTATGACACATGAGAGCATGTGCATTTACAAAGGTAACTTTCCTGCAAGTGACCTGAGAACCTGACCCTGCAACCATCGATAGATAGTTCCACGTTAAACTCTGCAGGCGTGCACCTTGCAGCTTTGGCAAGCCCTGCCAGCAAGGACTGGTGTTCAGAAGCCTATTATGCTAGATAATCATGTCATGGTTGTTGCGAACCCTAACATGGCAATAAACACAATTCCTCCACAATGCCGATGGTATGAATCACCACTTCTGAAGCTGAGCATTTCATGGGCCTGGTCACTGGTGGTTCCAGTTGAGTTAAGTTGAAGGTTCCCTGAAGCTCGTCCCTACCAATACCTTTGAATAGTAAAGGACAGCAAATTGGGCTGTTCCTTCGCACCATCCGGGGGGCGTCCATGGCGCCCTTTCCCCGCTCTTTTCCCTTAGTTGAAGCCTCCAGGGGTCCAAATTTGGGATCCTTGAACTGGGCTCGGCGCCTGGTTCACCATTTCTTTCAGCATTGGCCAAGAATGATGGTATCATGTGACAGATGAACCACCCTTTGAACCATGAACTGAGCTTTCAATGAACAAGATCAATATGTTTCAATGACTCGTTATGTCCGATCAGGTCTAGTAGCAACTGTTTGCAGAAAACGTCTGAAAACCAGTCCCATTCTACACATCGTGTTTGGGATTAAGCTTGGTTGACTTTGAGAACCCCTGTCTACAATGGCCAATTGACAGCTTCCAGTCAACAATCGATATGTTTTTTGATATGCATTGTTTGACCATATCAAATGGTCAACAGTCTCCTACTTTCGCGCGGCAAGTCAAGACCATTCAACAAAAATCATGGCCATGATGGTGATATGTAGAGATAGCTATGCAGTTTTTCCATGTTGTCAATCGGTCAACTGCTTGGTCCACAAATTTTGTCAATGGCCAGTAGTGGTCATTACCAACGTAATGTCTACCCAGGATTAATAAACCCCGGGTTGATTAATAGGGGGTATCCCCTAAAAGCCTTGGTTTTCCATTAGAATGGTACCCCCCCAGTTAATCAACCTGGGGTTTATTAATCCTGGGTCAACATTAATAACAAGTGATTTTGAACCGTATCACAAGAGCTTGCAGGTACCACCAACAGTAGTGGTTGACCAACTAAGAGATCCATACTATTACCATCTATTAATATCTATTATGTACCCGTATATCACCAATATGAACCGCCAGTGTCAACAGCCATTGCAAAGATAACACGGCTGTCAGTTATCGAAGCATATTAATGGTGTTTACTATAACCGGCATGATTTCTAAATAGTATCCACAATATCATCCATATTCTCCTGGTAGCTTCACCGGGATCAGGAAATCCTAAGGTCTATTGGTCAGTTGATTGAAGTGAACTCCCGTGGGGAGGTATTAGCACCATTACCCTCTGGCAAATTCAACTGGTTGCACTGAAAAGGAGCATTTTCATAGAAACCATATGACACCATTGTAAGTTGGAGTCAATTATGGATCCACGCAACCAGGGACTGGGAACTGCCGGATTGCTGAGTTATTTTGGACGGCTGTGCACCTCTGAGGTGGCGAGTCAGTGTATGTTTGTGTCCACCATGGCCTTCTTCGCACGGATCTCGGATCCCGCCATGGGCGGCACCTACATGACGCTGCTGACGCTCGATGGCGAGTCGCGCCATGGGTTGCCCAGCCGGTCCATGGTCACAGCTTCAGCTAGGAGCACCTGACATGTCAGGCAGATATAACTCCTCAAAATATAATCTGGCGTTTTTGTTATTTTTGTTAAGCCTGTGAGATCCTATCAGTAGCAAATGGTTGGTTGCGGTCGGTCGGTCGGTCGGGCGGTCGGTCGGGCGGTCGGGCGGTCGGTGGGTTGGTTGGTTGGTTGGTTGGCTGGCTGGTTGGTAACCAAGATGCTCCATGTATATAGCATATTTACCTACATTAACCCAAAAAATGACTCCAATGTAGGTGAATACACCATGGAGGGAGCATGTGGGAACTGTGCTGACGATTCTAGAGACGATTTCATTTACATGCTGCATGACTGGGTGTTCATCCCACTGGACGGCTAATGAATTGACGGAACAAACAAACGTGGGCCGGGCCATCGCTGTTCCTTGGTTACGATGACCGTTTCGGATGGCCGGCCTTGGAATCTCCCTAGCTTTTTGGGGACCAAACCCGCAGCCCAAGTCCCATCCGCAAGGAACACCTTGACCAACCTGGGAGGCGGGGCATAGCTATCCACGGAGGTTTCACTGGTGGCCGCTTGCCAACTAGCCGTGATACTTGGTGAACAATCGGCACCACCAATTGTTTGATTGTGATGGTTAAGAATGGCTAATGAGGCTGACCACCAATTCATGATTTAGTTGCCTTTAACTTTAGGTGTACTTTTGCATTCCCAATTCCCCGATGAAGTTATACCTTCTCAACACTTGCTGGTCACCGTTTTGGGGGTTGGCTTGATACGCAAGCGCCCAGAAGTCTCGCATCCTAGCATTGCTGCATGCTTTGCTGCTACAGCGCTCGGAACATTTCGAATCACTTATGGATGCGGGCACCTGGGATATCATGGGTTTTAGGCATCATTATTGTCACTTGTTCAGTCAATTATGGGTTTTCCCATCATTATTTATTCAGAAGATTCAGAAGTATCATGTGTATCTTGAGTAGTTAGGAACCTGAGTTTGAATACAGTAGAAAAAGGCCGCATGAATCTTTACGATTAAATACTATTTTTACTTGATCATTGATCGGTAGGTCATGGCACTTTTCCACTGGTCAGGGGTCACAAGCACCAAGGGCTGTTCCTCATGATCTTTCTTTCACCGTGGGAGTAGCGATGAATTCTTGATGGTTTACTATGATAAATAGCGGGAATGACCAACCAACAACCACTATTGACCTCTTTTACCATTCGCAAAAATGTCTTCGTCAAAGTGTTGATACAAATCCATTGTGTTACATTAATACAAATCCATTCAAGACCTCCACGTCACATCGACTGCACTCGTTGCAGTTGTGAAAATATCGCCTTGAGATCATCCATATCTCTGCTGAGATTCAAAAGCAACTTGCTTTGTTGATTGGGATGTAAGTTGGGATGGTAGTATTCCATTCTCTATTCTCTACTCGTAGTTGTTGTTCATATGCCCAAACATGATGAAGTTGGGATGGCCGACATACATGATCGCGGAGAACATGTTTCTTTGCAATTGGTGCTTCATCATGCTGTGGTCAAGATATAGGTCATCAATTTGTTGCTACATGCACCCCTGTGTAGGTCGTTGTCGCTTCCAACTGCGATAGTTCTCCGCCTTGACCTCTCTGGTACCAATTCCTTGGCAGCTGGTTATCGATCATCAACTGCTGATCCTTGTTGATAACTATCATGAACCATAACTGACCATCACTGACCAGAGTGAACCATTAAGCATGGTGAAGCCTTAGCCATCATGTACCACTTTACTTCCCATCAATATTGGTTATTATTTATTATCCCCTAGCGCCATGACACCAACCATGATAGTAAATCATGAACCAGCCATGGTTGATGATTAATGAACCAACCATTGGCTGGTGATGACCAACCATGATAGTGAACCGTTAAACAGCCAATGAATGATAACTAACCAGCCAACCCACCAACCAGCTGATGCTTTCGAGAAGGCATGTGGCCGGGCACAGTGATGCTGAAATTCATCGACGCCAGCAGTTGTTTGTCGGAGAGCTGTGTGGTGAAGAGGGACGGTCCCTTGGTGGAAGAACGGAAGGTTATGGATATGCAATATTATGCACATCATATATGTATATATGATATAATTGTATGTACACAAGGACGTGTATTGTTATGTGGCTCTCTATATGCATATGTTGCATTCGGTGCTTATTTTTCTATGAAGAGATGTATATCTCTCTCTCTCTATATATATATATAAATATTCATATATACAATATATGTATAATATTTATATAGAATATAAATACATATATATATATATGTGTGTATATTCATATATATATATATAATACATCATGTTGTTTGTCACTATACATACGTGCATGCTTACATGTATGTCCAAATTGTGCGTGAATCACCCATTTTTACGCAGCATCATCGTCCATAATTATGCCTCGAGTATCCCATGAATAGTAGTCAGGAACCAAAGTTGAGTTGGCAATCGTGCAATTATTGCTGAAATGCCAACTGCCAATCCCCAAGTAGGGTAGATAAACGAATTGGCCCACCTGGTAACTTGTGTGATTCCAACTTTTTGCCCTAAACTTTGGTTATGATCAAGGGGATCAGTAATTGCACGGAAATCACATACTATAGACAAACCAACAACCAACTACGGTGAATCAAATTAGAAGAAACTCATTTGATCGCATTTATCGAATTCAAAAAGACCTGTTGAATTCAACAACAATAGATAAACTCATTTGAGAAACTAATTAGATTAATTAAACAACTAAAAACTGATGAACTAATTTGGTAAACTAATTAGATCAATTAGCTAAAGATCACTAGTAGAGAACTAGTTCGATCACAGGGTATGACTTCGTTTTTGGCCAACTCGCTCCTGGTTCGATTCGCCGAGGCTTCTACCTCATGTCAGGCCACTGGGAGCCGTGATGGCAGGTGGTGGTTGAGCTGCAGCGCCACGGGTATCCTGGAGCCGAGTACGGGGGAGCCAGGCCAGGAGCTACGCTTTGAATCATGTTGTTGGCTAAAATCAAGATGTTACATCATGTTAAGTCTTTGATTATTGTTTTTTCTAGCATTTTTTTGGTATGATTCAACTTTTGATAGCTGCCATATAGTATGATTGGCAGGTGTTATCACCAGTTGTCCAGCTTTGTTGGAACCAACTACAATGCTCATAAGACTCATTCATAGATGATTCCGATATAACAACACCATACTTCAATCTTGCCTGGAGGAACTCATTTCACCAGACAAGATAGACAAGCATCAAGGGCAAGCGGTGCCCTTGCCCCTGGTGGATCAGGTTGTTTGGAAAGTCTACCAGCCGTTTGGTTTGTTGGAGATACTGGCACTATGGGAATCATCTAAACCAAGAAATGATTTAACATTTTAATCTGAAGTTACACTCAACAACTTAAGTAGAAATTAAGAAACGTGGACAATGAACCAGAAACAATCATTCGGCTTCTTGAAATAAGGGACCCCCAAATGATCTAGTAGTAATGATTAGTACTAAACCACCGAATGAGTGGGTTCCCCTCTTTTGAGAACCCCCCATATGTATAAGGCTGTGGGTCAAAATCCCATCCTCTTGGTTCCCCCATCATTAACCATTGTTTTACCTTTGAAATTGTTGGTGAACTTATCCCTTGACTCAGCTCGCCATATCTGGTACCATTGACGTTTGGAAAAATGCAACAGGTAACGAGCGCCAAGCAACAGAGACCCACAACCAACAGGAACCAATCCACAACAGGAGTTCACCAGAGCGGCATCGCCGTCCAGATCATTGATGGATATACATAGAAGCTTTGTACACAAAATCAATCACAAAGATAGACACCCATAATATATAGATATATTATATATATATATATATATAAATGTGTTTACAGATATTTACATATATATATATACATTTATATATTCATTTTTGTATTTACATATACACATATAATTGTTTTAACTAAACACAGATACAATACTATACGCAGGTTGAATGCGATACGTGAAGGCCTTCCTGGCAACAAAAACTGAATCCTCACTCCGGTGACCGTCCTGGAGTCTCCCTGCATGGCTCAGATGTTCAACGTGATAGAAGTGGTCCCCGGATTGGTTGAAGGATGGATAAGCTTTGAACGAACAAACAAACAAACAAACAAACAAGCCAACAAACAAACTAACAAACAAACAAACTAACTAACTCTCTCACTAACTACAGTAACTAACTAAGAATGTGTTGGATTGGCCACTGGCTTTGGATGCAACCGTTGAGTCGTCCCGTAGCGCATTTTTTGTGGCCGCGACTTGGCTGCCTGCCAGACAGGTGCTCCATGGTGACCCATAAAATGACCCAGGCAATATCTGGTGGGTGGTTTTAACCATGGTTGGTAATACTTAATAATAATAGTTAATAATATTAGTTGATAATAATAGTTAATAATAATAGTTGATAATAATGTTGCTGATTGTTAATAATAGTTGAAAATAGTTAACCATGATCAATAAGTGCCTTGCCCGGGTCATTATCCCCAACCAGGTAATGGTTAACCATGGTTAATAATAGTAAAAACCATGTGATATGTAATGGTCATTAACAAGGATGGTTAACCGTGGTTGATAATGGGAGATAATAAGCAACAATAATGGCAATTTACATTGTAAGCATGAATAATATGATTACTTACAAGCCAAGAGCCTATATATATATATATATATATATGTATGTATGTATGGTACTGAATGGTATATTGCCATTTGCCCAAATGAGTTACAATACTCAAGAGTCAATATCATATACCATCACCGTTGTGTATTTGGGGGGATTTTTCCAGAGATTCTCCATCCCAATGGCACTGACTCGGCATCACGAAGGGCCGCCACCGCCAGGATTGAGCTTCGCATATGGAGTTCTTTGGTACTTGCTGGCTGGCAGCCAGCTGCGTCGTGTGCAGACTGTTAAACTCAGCGATTGGAGGTTGTGAAAGTGTGTGGGCGTTGCTGTCACAGATTTGTGCGCAGAGAAGCAGTAATAATTTCACATATGGTGGTTTCTCAAGCCATAGGGGTACCAAAAAATGGTTGATTCATTACGAATCATGCTTATCAATGGATGATATGGGGAGTCCCGTATTTTGAGAAACACCCATGTACACCAATAGCATGAAAGATGTTTTGCAGCTTGTACCGTTTTTAATTTTATAACAGGCACACGTTGACAACTGCCATAGCAGGTATGTCTCAGTGTGATGATGCCAACATAATGAAACCCTTGAGCATGACGGGTAGATTCTGCAACTTCAAGTGTAGTAGCTGGATCTACCATTAAACATTGATATCAACATTCATGTAACCCCCCAGTTTAACACCAGGTTCAACCATAAACAGCTGCTGATCCACCACGACCGCGTGATTCACAGCTAGATCTCGAAGCAAAATTCATTGTGGACTCGCCGACTCGGTCTGTGGGGCCCCCGGATTACCAGGTGACTATGGACATCTATGGACTAAGTAAAGCCCCGCAAAGGATCACCAGGGTGCAGTAGCTGCTAGTTATACGGATGGTACTATGGTAAAGACGAAATAGATACAGATCAATCGCGGCTTGTTCAATGGCCTTGCTTTTAGCCAAGTTGCAACTGGAAAGCCACAGATTCTATGAGTGCCTGAAAGTTACTCTGGTGGTATACCATATCTACAACGGTTCCCCTGGTAGCTACCCTAGTTTTAGAACCTCAGGTTGGCAAGTCGGCTATCCGCCTCATGTGAGTTCCTGCGCTCAGAGTTCTCCGAAAACCTAGAAGCCACACATCATCATGGTTTATATTAGGGTGTTTCTGAAGCCAGAGGGAACCTCCAAAAATGGTTGGTTCACTGCTATAGATAGCTAATATAGGGGACGATTTGGGGGGACTCCTACTTTGAGACCCCCAAAGTTATGGTGGGTGAGTTTATTGCTACGACCGGGTAATAAACTGGATGACAACTGAGGGTACCCCTATGACTTGAGAAACCACCATGTATGTAAACCAGTGTGAATGACGGATCTTCCACGCACCCAGCTTGGGGACTGCCAGAGCCCGCTGCCGGTGTTGCCCCGCTTGGCTCAGATTTCTGAGGACATGGAACATGCGACTGAGATCACCAGCGGTTTTGAGGGCTGATTATTTGCCCCTTATGATGTGGAAACGTTTCTTTCGGTGAAAGCGATGTTTACGTTGATAGCCAGTCATGAAGCAACATTCATCATTTATAGCCCAGTTATTAAACAACCTGGATCAACCATTCATCAACCAATAAACATAAGATTAAGAATTGTTGAGCAGAGCCCTATCACTAATTTAACCATCCTTCAAACCATGATCAGCTCACCCAGGTTTCCCTCTCAAAAGCGCAGTGCGAACGGGCTACCAGCGAACTACAATGGGGAACTCGGTGCACGCATCCGGCGCACTGGAACTCTAGTGTTCCTTCTACTTGTATGATCACTTAAGAAAGATTTGGAATACAACAGAGCAGCAACAATGGTACTTCACACAGTTGCTTCCTTTGTCAATTTTTGGTGTGCCTTTTTTGCGAATATAAGCTGTCACATGGCAAAACGCCCTATGCTTTGAAGTACAACATGCGTGTCTTTCAAAAGCTCGGACACATCGAGCGAACAGCGACGTTCGTGATGGTTCATGATGGTTGATGCTTGGTGATGATTACTGGCTAATAGTTTTTACATGATCAAGCTGCTAATCCGTTGATGCTCTGGCAACTGCCTTCGCTCCAGCATGAGTGGCTCGCGCAGGCTGGGTGGTGAAGTGGATATGGATTTGTGTAGGACATGCTAGGGCCGCCCAGGCATCCAAAAGAGGTATATTGTTTCCAAGTACAAGACTATGGACAGAATGTGCGGATACCAATGGCTACATGATTGTCAATGATGATCATGGAATCATGTATGATAAATATGGCTCATGATTCTCCATGAGTTGTGATTTTTGTTCGTTTTTAAATGGCAGTGGGTCAAAACCCTTAGTCCCCCTGGTTCCCATCATTAACCAGCTCGTTTTCTCCATGAAATTGTTGCTTAATATTGATGGTTAACTGCTTGACCCAGCTAAATGGCAAAAGGAGTGCCAAATATCATGCGACTGGATCTGCGGAATCGTTCGTCACCGGCGGCTATCCTGGACCACGACCGCCGGCCGGGAATTCCCAGCGAGACGAGTCGTTTATCACCGGCGCTCGGAAGATCCTTCACCTGGCGACTGAGCCCAAGACCTATGATGGCTATGGGTCAATATTAATCAACCAACGATCATGGGGGATTTCCACCAACAATAACAGGGAAAACAATGGTTAATGATAGGGGAACCAGGGGTAGGAGGTTTTGACCCACTGCCATATTGATTAATTAGTAAAAACACTGAGAATGTCTACCAATCGGTCGTTCTTCGAGGTCACCTTCGTGTACACATACATATGATGTGCACATAGATATATAATATTTATATATATATATATATAATATATATATATATATAAGATATATATATATAATATAATATATATTTACTATATATAATGATTTGTAAATGTAAATAAGTTTGTTTTACATATCACAAAATTACTTATTAATCTATACGCACAAACTCATTGAACCAGTAAAGGTGGAAGCACATCCTGACCAATTCCCAGCATGCGGACCTCACAACAGGCCCTGGCTGCAGGTGTGACACAAGCACGCTGACCGCGGCGTGGTTGGCATCGTTGAACGGAGGCCTTGCGCGACAGCGAACCAATCTTTCATACAGAAGATATGTGGCAAAATATACTCTATATATGATATGTAATCTATATATATATATACATGTATACGTAGTACGTGTTTATTTGTATTATATGTATATTCAACCTATGCTATGTATGCGTTAAAAAACATATATACTATGTATGTAGGTATATATATATGTTACATTTATCTACTATGCACGTAGGTATAGAATGGTAGAGATTCATTGTCTCTGTCTATGATTACATGTATATATATATATATTTATACATGTGTATCTACGCCGCGCCATTAATCTATAGGCTCTTGTACTCAAGGTGGAGACACTTTTATTGTAACTGCTTCATACAGTAATCAGCTGGACGAGCTATAAGCCAATTTTACCGTTGAACGGGGGAAACAGCAACAATATAGCTTCTTTTGAACCCTTCAGAGAAATGGACCAGAGATGATTAGAGTTGGATTGTTAAAGAGTAAACTTGAAAAGGCCTTGATCAGGTTTAAGAATGCCCTCATTCTTCGTCAATGCCCCATCAGTCATCAACTCTTCGGGAAAGATCACATGAGCACAGGATGTCCCAGTTTTAGATCGTTATGCCGACATCCAACCTAACCGACTTGGTACCGTGATCCGGGTTCAATGCATACCCCCAGGAGCAAATGGGGCATCTCAAGAGGAAACTGATTTTTCCACCAGCCCCAAATAGTGGGAGTGTTTGGCTGTGTTAGTTTGCAGGAGTACCGTCTTCCAGGCTGGTTGGTGGTTTCAAACATTTTGCATTTTCCCTAGTAGTCATGAAATTAATGCTTGGTTCACCAATATTTTTCATGAAGGGGTGGTTCAACCACCAAGCAGTAATCTGAGGCTCTGCCGAGCTCGCTTCACCATGACACCAACCTCCACTCTTCGTCAGCTTGGAGCTTGCGGCACCTCCCAGCCTGTGTCACGCCAGGACAGTCTTGCGCGAGAGAAACTTGGCAGCGGTTCGGGCTGTGTCGCCCAGGGCTATGATGGATTCAGGGTTGGCTGATCTTCAAGTTCCATGGGTTTTCCTATAGCACTTACTATGACCATGTTTTCCTATCAAATTCCATGGAAACCAGGACAACAAATCAAGTTCCACGGAAAACGTCGGTTATTTGAAACAGGCGGACACCGAACCCGCTACGAGCTCGTTCTGTGGTAAGATTCTACATCGTACCACTTTCACGTGGTGAACTCACATGATTTCCCGGTGGTCATGCCTTTCTCATTTGGACAATTGTCCATGAAATGAGTACCATTATCAACTACTGTATATGATTATTTGTGTTTGGAATAGCAACAGGTATTGATCAACATTATTCATCAACCAGTATTTGGGAATAACCACTATACACTACTGCAACCCACTGTTATTGCTGGCTGCTAATGCCCAGAACCCCCTCCGGTTGTCATTCCCAATTTTTTCACAATTCCGATCGTCTCTGAGGTATAGCACGCAGGCATTTCCTTGTACTGATCCATGGCTTAAGCACCTAAGAATAAGATATTAACCACCATTCGTAATGCCAGGTGTCCACGAAATCAGGGGAAGGAGGGGAGCTTCGACGGGTTCTTAGGGTTCTTGTTTGGAAACTGGCGCTTCATAGGACCTTTTTCGCCATGAATGGTTCCGAAAGTTCCAAAACGCGTTAGGGGTTTGGAGATGGGATTCCGCTTGACATACCGTAGGTTGGGAGGCTCATGAAATGAATTGAAATGCCGTAATCATAGCCATCTCGTGTTTTTCCCCTGTAACTGCTCAATTAGATACCCAGTTCCCCGCATGGAGAGTGTTGAGGGATAAGAACAAATTGATTTTGTGGATTCATTGCGAGTTTTCCATGTATAACATGATTTTAATATATTCTACTGCCAGGCCCTTTCATCGCGATCACTGCCCTCTGGTGATCTAACAGGTCGCAATGGACAATCCACTAATAAACTTGATAGTTTTCCGGACTTTTTCCATAAAAAAGGTGGTTGGTCCTGTGAAAATGGATGGTTTCCAAGCGGGTTTCTCTACAAAATATGGCGATTTTCCAGTCAGCAAACTGCTAGATCACCGGAGCCTGCAAAGACAACCTGGCCGCCAGCAACACAGCGTTGCAACGATGAGTCGCACTGAGACTGACCCCAAGAACAATGCTTCAAAGGCCAAGGTGTGGTCGACTGTGCAAGCACGAGTTGCAATAGTAAAAATGTTGGGATCGCAAGCAACTGTTAAGTGCAAATATCCTTCCCTAGCCTTCTATAGTTACTTTTGTAATGGGCAACCAACTCCAGTCACAAAGTAGAAACCAGCTGATTACATACTACTGTTTCATGGCAACTGGAAGGGTAGGGCACTGTTTGCAAAGCATGTTCAAAGCATTATAGGTTCAAATAAGCCTGTGGTTGGTCTAATTTACCAGGGATATCCATTGTTGGTTCTACAACTGGTATGTTCGATTAAGGCATTGGTTGATCACCCATTGTTTGCAAAGTCTTTGTTGTTTTGTGTAGAGCAATTGCTTCTAACACTCCACGTTTTTTGCGTGCATTAATCCATGATTGGAACGGGATAGACCATGTTCAAACTATCTATGGGGACGAGTTAGGCCAACCTGCGTTTCTGATGATTGGATATGTCAAATCATGACAGAGGTTTTTTGGTGATGTGGTCAGGTCAGAGAATGGTGATAACGGCTCAAAATGATGAACTTGTAAATTGTGTGAGGGGTGCCCATTGGACGTGTCTCAGCCAATGAGAAGCCTGGGACAAACTAACCTGGAAGCTAAAAACCACCATTGTTTACGGGTAAACCATTGGTGAATTCTTGATTTTCCTCTTCAGCTTAGCTTGCCAAAGAGTATCTTGTTACTGTGAAGGCTATGTGGTACCCCAAATCAATGCTGCTTCAGTCTCAGGTCGCGGGATTGTCACATCCTCTTCCAGGTCATGATGTTCAAAATTGATTTGGGCGGTCAAGTCACCAATCGTCCCCTCTACGTGCATGGATGAACATCCCATCAGTTGGACTAGTGACTGGTCAGTTTCGGGATGTTTACCAGGGTCTATGTGGTATGAACAGCTCGGGGCCTTTGCTGTTACGATCGCTTATTGAGGTGCGCCGGTGACAAGCACAGGAAAGTCAGCAGCTTGGAGCATCAAGAGCATTGTGGGCATGGCAAAGTCATGCGGAACGTGCGCGTTCTGCAGAGCTTCTGATTCCCCATGAAAATCTGACGTCGCAATTGTCGTGTATACCGCAGTTGAACATTTGGAACTTGTTGATTTTCAAGTAGCCTGTTGGCTAATCCAGGATCGGCAATAGGCACGCTCACTACTAATACTTCATAAGTTTGATCATGATCATAGTAATACCCATTTTCAACGTCCATGTTTCATGAGGGTTCATCACATGTTTCAACAATAGTTATGTATAGTGATTATTGCTGATACTTAGTGATGATAATTAATAGTAATTCGGTTGTTGCTTACCATCACCCGATGATCAACAATTAACCAACTAATATATAACTGAACTTACTTACACTTAGTCAAACACTATAGACTATAAATGATATCTAATGGTCAACCGTACCGCTTGATTCTGCAGACGAAAACTCCGCCACTCGTTGCGGTCTCATTGCCACTTCGCGACCACGCCATGGCTGGGCTGTTGATCGAAGATCCAAGAAGTAGACCGGAGGTGCGGTGCTTGACCATGCTCCAAGGATGCTCGCAAGGTGATAAGCTGACCGGGGTAGGCAACATTGGGCATTCACCATGTTTGTAGGGCTTCATTCACCATGTCTATAGCATAAATTTATAACCCAAAGACCGAGGATAGGGGAACTTGGCCACCAAATGATCGATCTCTTTGATTCTAACATGAAAAATCGCGACCTTAGGAACAGGGGCGATTCATGGTAGTGAATACTTGGGCGACCTGAGTACTTTGGGAAGCTGGAGATTGAGAACGGCATACATCGTTTGCAGATGATGGTAAACGAGGGTAAATGATGAAGGTTCATAGAAAATTAGCAATCACCAGCCACAATGGATGAATAATAACGGTTCATGGTGATCAAAGATGCAAGCAATTCTTGTAGCCAGATGATCGATTTTGGGATGAGGGCAACAACTGAAACAAACAGCACGGTCAGCGGATGGAAAGTCGCCGCCTGGAAAACATCGCGTTGTACCTTTCTGCGCGTTCTCATGTACAATGGGGCCCCTAATCGTCCAATATAGTTGCTTTATGGCCAGCTTCAATTGGGAAATTCTACCACTCATAGTGACTAAACACCTAAACTTCTAAAATTCTGCCACTCATAGGGACTAACCACCTAAACTTCCAACTGCTCATGGCCCACCTTGTACCCCCCGGGGAATCGTCCGGCATGATGCTCTAAGAACTGCACCTCCAGGGCGCCCAGCCACTATGAGTGGAGCCAACAGGGCACAGGGACCGCCATGGTCACCCATAGCGCGGCGTTGCCAGAGAGAAGAACTATATATTAGGTATATTAGGTACAACCAATTCGTGATAAGATATATGAGGTGATAGCAACTTGTCAGGTAATACTCTTGGGCAATCACAACTTACTAGGCAATACTCTGGTTTCTGATGAGTCACTAAAAGTATTGAAATTTCCTTAGTGTTACCATCATTTTCTGAATTGTCAAACATGTGAACTAGTTGACTACATGTGAATTGTGGGCACAAAGATGGTCAAATGATATTATTCACACTCTGAAATATGGAACCAATAAAAGGGAAGATAAAAAAGAAGAACAAAATGAGACATGAAGATTGTTTCACTGATAGCCTGATAGCGGCTGTGTGGCCTACCATCCCAGTCTAACCGTTGCTTGGCTCAAGTTCACACTGCCTTACCTGCTTCGCCCTTCGCTTTGGCAGTTTTGCCCTTGCGTCTTGGTCTGATGCCGAACCTCGTGGAATCGGATACGGGTCTCCGCGAGTACTTTGTGGACTATCGAAAGGCGAAGACCGTGACGTGGCTGTATCGGATAAGTGTCATTCTGGTGGTGAATCATGAGCACTAGCCGCCAACGAAAACATGCGGATGTACCAAACAGAAGATTTGGTGACCTTGAATGATGTTGATTTGACATGTGTCAATATGGGACCCAAAGGTCATGTATATAGACAGGTTGGCAGAGGAGTTGCAGGCAAAAAATGGCCACTTCCAAACGGAACAGTAATCCCTCCCCTCGTATATTGACACCCAGTCTGCCACTAAAGATTCAAGTTTACTGTTTCACCAGGGCTTCCAAAGAACCTGTGAACATTTTTCTGGATCTCGATGAACCCCTGGCAGACAACTCTATAGAGATTTTACCAGCTGGTTGGGGGCTGATCCAATCTCCCTGCTTCGTGTTGCAGCAGCCATGCCAAAACGATGAAATGTAGCCAGGGGAGCCAGCAACTTGCGGTGACTTCAAGAGCAAAAGCCCCACTTGTGGTGTCATTTGTCGTTTGTCAGTAGCTATAGGGATGCTTTACCGGCCCAAAAAGCTGAAATTTTACATCGTTGCGCGGTCACAACTGCTTTTTGAGCTAGGGACCTGGACATGGCTTGAGGGAAGAGAGGCCGCCCCCAGGAGTGCTACCGTTGCCGGTGCCCGTTGCGGCCCAGGTGAACGTCATCCCCTATGATTCCGCGCTCCCGCAAAAGCCCGCCTCTGAGACTCCAATTGGCAACCATAGCAGCAAGAAAGTCACAGTGGTGGGCATGGGACAGGTGGGTTTGGGCTGCGTGGCTGCGATCTTGAACCAGGACCGGGTCTTGATCACCAGTTTCAAGATGGTGGCGGTGATGTTGGGTGAATTGTTTTGTTGGTTGGTCGGTTTCTCGACAGGTCCATTGATTATTGGGCTTATTAATCATGACTCAAGCAGTCTTAACCACTATAATAGCCAGTATCCACCATGGACGGTTGGGCAAGTGTTTCTTATCGCCACTATTTGTTATTTTTATAAACATGACGAGTCCCTTTCTGAAGTATAACATCCATACACCCAATGGTAAAACCACGACTCTAGCATTCTGTAACCATGATATAGGAATGAAGCAATGCTACGTGCCTACATTTGCCATATGGGCTATATAACATACAATAATATACAATGACTCCCGATAAGTATGTTTATTTTTTTGAAACCTAGCTACACACAACAAACAAGTAGTATACACCATGTTGCTATAGAATTTACCATCGTTAAGATCTTTCACTTTGGCCTAAATGCGAGATCATTGCTAAAGCACAGCTGCGTAACGTCATATCCAACCTACATGCCATTGCTAAGCCACAGACTTTCAACGGGGGTCAGGACATTTGTGGCACCTTAGCAATGATCGACATCGATAAGAAGAAGCTGGAGGGCGAAGCCAAAGACTTTCTTCAGGGCAGTGCCTTTCATCAGCACACCAGCATCATGGCAGGTGAGCTGTAAGTGCTTCGCCGACGCCTGTTGGGCCACATGAAGAGCGCAAGCATGGCACGAAACTGCTGAAAGTTGCTGGTTACTTGAAGGGAGAAACACGGTCAAGTAGATTGGGTTGGCAGTAAACCTACGTTGATCATTACTTTACTTCGTGTGATCCCCACCATCACATGCAAATCTGACACAGGTCTATTTGGCATAGCTTTTGGCATTCTATCTGGCATAGCTTCTGACATTCTATCTGGTATAGCTTTTGGCATTCTATCTGGCATAGCTTATGGCATTATATCTGGCATAGCTTTTGGCATCCTATCTGGCATAGCTTCTGACATTCTATCTGGTATAGCTTTTGGCATTCTATCTGGCATCGCTTCTGGCATTATATCTGGCATAGCTTTTGGCATTCTATCTGGTATAGCTTTTGGCATTCTATCTGGCATAGCTTCTGGCATTATATCTGGCATAGCTTTTGGCATTCTATCTGGCATAGCTTCTGACATTCTATTTGGTATAGCTTTTGGCATTATATTTGGCATAGTTTTTGGCATTGTATCTGGGATAGCTTTTGACATTCTATGTGGCATAGCTTTTGGCATGGGAGTTGAGGCCCGGCAGGGAACACTGGGCCTGGATAATTGTGCTAGAGGTCCGGCAGGGAATATTGGGCGTGGATGATCGTGGTTGAGGTCCGGCAGGGAACACTGGGCGTGGATGATCGTGGTTCAGGTCCGGCAGGGAACACTGGGCGTGGATGATCGTGGTTGAGGTCCGGCAGGGAACACTGGGCGTGGATGGTCGTGGTTGAGGTCCGGCAGGTAACGCTGGGGAGTGATCATCGTGGTTGAGGTCTGGCGAGGAGAGGAGAAGGAGGAGGAGAAGGAGGCAACTAACATAAAATCTAACAACCCTCACCTGGCAGGTGGGGAACTAATATAACTTCTGTTGGTTCATGATTCATTCGGGGTAACAAGCAACGGGCACAATGATAAGCGTTGAATTCGTATTCAATCAAGGTGCGAAAACGATTGATTCCAGAACATTGTTTCGATGCTTAGTTTCTTAGTACCTTGCGCTTCATTTCATGACCAACAATGTTCTCACGAGGCCGCGCTGGAGTCAACAAACCGAATATTCTTGTCAAGATGCAGCACCTAGCCTCTAGAAGTCTAGAATGATACACTGGTCCATGCAAGTGCTTGGTATCCCCTTGGATACCAAGCGGGCGCAGCGCAGGTGACACCTACGATGTCAGCAAGGATTCCGACATGGTGGTGATCACAGCTGGCGTCGCTCAGCAGCCAGGCGAAACGCGGTTGAGTTTGGTGGATCGAAATGCCAACATCATGAAGAAGATCATGCCAGAGGCGCCGAGTGACGCGGGCGAGCTACCTGTATCAATCGTAAAAAAACTGGTGTTTACTGTTTACTATCCAACACAATGATGCAACATTGGTTGCCTTGTTGATGATTTGATATGATTTGAAACCAGCAGTTTTTGGGGTTCTTGGTTGCATGTTTTAAGTGACCAATTGATTGACAAGCATCTCAGGTTGATTGACCAATGATCAAGTCATTGACAAGCATATTAACCATTTTTAACCACTCATTATCACCACTACCCACTAATAAACCACTATTGATTCATGGCGAAACTCCTCACCAGATCGGGAACAGAAATCGCTCACCGATCCGAAGCTTGAAGGTGGTCAAGTACTCACCGGAGGCCACCATTCTCATTGTCAGTGACACGGCGCGAGCTCGTGCGTTGGTTGGACGACCACGTCGATGGTTAACACAGCCGAGGGCTAGATATGTTCATGGTGAACACCGCGCTCGATGTGGTAAATCAAGAAAAGTAAAATCAGATCAACAGTGGTTCCCTAAAACCGCTGTTTGACTGGGGATTGTATTACGAGCTGCTGATAACATTGACTGAGACAGCAGCAGAACCAAACATCAAAGGTAGGTTGGTTGATTGGTTGGTTCTTTGCTGGTTTGGTACTGGTCATGGTTCAAAGAAGGAATCGCCAATTGAAGTGCTGTATACTGCAAATTCAGTTGTTGTGTTGACTCGTCATGCGTAGCTAAAAGAAGGATCTCGACAACTGCTCCCACCCTAAACAAGGCATGGTCGAAACGGAAGTGCGATGCAATCAATAAGCAGACACTTCAAATCACCTGCAAAAATTGTCTGCGCCTCTTCGAGCAAGCTGGTTTTCAAATTCAGAATTGGTGCCTCACCAAACTCCTTTGGGCTTAAGAACTGCCATACTTTGGAGATGGACTCCCTTGCGGAACTCCGCATGGTGCTGCCCAAACTGATCCGTACAAATCGAATGATAGGCATTTGGTTTGGAGACACCGTTGTTGGGGTTGTTCAACTAATCCCTGCCCCCAAATATGAAACTTTACTTGAGAACCTCGAAAATAGTCCAATGCCATTGATTCAAGGTGGCCCCCCTCAAATATAACTGGGTTTTAACGACCATTTGACTAAAGTTGTATCTACCACTTGGCAGGTCGTTACCCGAGTCATTTTCCAACTTAGAGCCGGTTATGGGTCCACCTTGGCCTCGGCCAACTAGCGATCTCCGGCATCGAGCCAATGGCTTGGGCTTGGCCAGGTCGTGGCTTTTGAAGAGAAACCAGCTATTTCTATGGTGGAAACCAGGCGATTTCTATGGTGGGTACTACCAGAGGGTATATCAATTGAAATAGCTGTTTATGGTGGATCTTTGTGGTCATTGAATACCAGCTATTTCTACGGTGGAAACCTTCTATGGTGGATTTTCCATTGACAGGTTGAAGGTACTACCAGAGGATATGTGCAAATTGCCCGCTGGGTTACTCAATGCAACACCCACGTTGTCTCAATCCATTTCAATCCACATATACCCACACGGAACAGATAGGCAGGGGGTGTTGGAACTAAACACGCATACAGTTTGTCCACAATAAGTCCTGACCTCAGATGGTTCAGACTTTTCGAATAGTCACAATGTAGTTGATCAGGATGTTGGTCAAAACCCATCCTCATCATCATCATCATCATCATCATCATCATCATCATCATCATCATCATCATCGACCTCATTCTCCTCCTCATCATGATCAAAACAGCTAGCTGAAGATTAAAACCCAATTGCCCGTAGTATCAGTTTCCTTTCGGATGTTCACCACGAAAGGCGACCAGCGCCACCAGCGATACACGAGGCAACCCTTGCGACATCATGACGGCCATTGCCACCAAACTTGCTGGCCCAGACTTTCCTCAGGCGCGCTGGGTTTGGCACAGTCATGGGCATGCGGAAGCGTGGCAAAGACTTGGCTGTTGGTTCAGAGTGGTTAGTCATGGTCACCAAAAAGTGCTTAATCACTGTGAATGACAGGCTGGGACTGAAACCACCAACCAGACTTGGCTGTTGGTTGTTGTTGCGTTTAGAGAGACAAAGTTATTTCGATATTATTGATTGGGACACACATTTGGAAGTACACGAAAGTTACAGTGCTACTCTTAGCTAACAAGCCTAAGGCTATACGGAACAGTTTTTGCAGCACTGGCTTGGGATACCCGTGTATTTGTTAACGGTGAAATTGATGAAATTGCCACAATTTTTCCACACGGTGGATCATGACTGACTTTGTGGAATCGTGTTTGTAGTAGTTGGGTACAACTTTCGAATGGGAATGTTACAGCAATTGGAATGAGATGTCCTGCTTTGTTCCAAAGCATCTAAGTTTGAGCAAGTGGCATGCTCCAAATTTGTGCGTGTGGCGAGGTGAATTCTCGCTATTCAACTTGCTTGCTGTGCCAATGAAATATGTTTCTGCACATAGGGGCCTGCCAGAATCGTCGGCTCTCCTCTCGAACAACAGGTCATGTGACACTATTTCCCTGGCTTAACAGGTTCTTTCCCAGTTTATAGGCAGCCTAACAGGTTATTTCCCTGGCTTAATCTATTGAACTGGTCCTATTTCCCTGGCTTCACAGGTTATTTCCAGGTTATGTATGGCTTCCTGACCTCCTTTGGGGTAGCCTCACCATGGCCGGTGCAGGGCAAGATCTTTGGTGCGGGAACGTGTTTGGACACCTCGCGCTTCCAAACGCTGATCGCCCATGCCATGGACTTGGATCCCAGGAGAGGTCGTTGTTGGTCGCCCGCGAATCATGGGGTCAGACTTCACCTCCCCCAAAAGGTTACCCCCAAATGCCGAGAGCTTTTGAGAGGCTACTGGTCTGGCTATTGAGAGGGTGCCAGGGGTTCGTGCCTATATCTGGTGAAAAGTTGATGGTGAGCAAGATTGAGCGGATTTCGATTGAGTTTTGAGGCATTAAAGATCTTTGTTTGAGCAAATTTCAGTGTTCGCCTTTGAAGTTGGGGTTGCCTCGGCGGGGTGTTCTCGAAGCTGGTAAATTCACTACCTTTCTCCCCAATAAACTAGCATCACAATCGCTGTTCATTATGGATAATGGGAGCTCCACGTAGAGCTATAAGCTCCCCCAAATTTGGCCTGTTGGTGATTTTGATTGATTCTGAGTCCAAAGAGGTGTTTTTTTGGATAGTCACCACCAGCATATCATTGTTGGTTTGTGATCGTGACCCTGATTGATGTTGATTCTTTTTGGTTATTCTTGACCGAACTTGGATTAGGTCAATGGTTCAAGATGTATGACGATATTTTAAGTGGATTGTTTTGACAATCAATTGGTTGGCTGCCATACTCTTTCCATGTGTTTCTCATAAGACGATTGCAATCATTTGACTTGAAGTCCTTCCGCTGTGCCCACTCGGGCTGGGAGGTTGCTGCAGGCGTTAACTGGCTGAACCATGAAGATCCTTGGGAGTATAGTGATCAAGGAGATTCATACCCAGACTAAGTAATCACGCAGACAGCACAGTTCAACCGACAATGATGAAGCTTCCCAGTTCATATTGCCATCGTTTTATTGTTGCATCAGCTCTCCCAATTGACATTACAACAGGTATGCAAAGGTATTCAGTGCTGGAGTGCAGAGTTGGAGGCTAGCCCCTTGTACCTCTACTGTAGTGAAATTAACATAGTGTGACGTATCGACAACTCTCACCACGCGGCAACTGCCCTGCCACGGCAGCTGGAGATGTCACTAGAAGTTCTTCCAGGTTTCAAATGTGCCGAACAATTGCTGGTATCACCACGGTTGTTGATCAACGCAATATGCACAGGCAGGATATACTTATCATATTTATTTATTTGTTTATCTATTTGTTTTTTATTTTTACACAGATAAAACATATTTACATTTTTTGATATATTTGTATAAATGCGTATGTATAGTCAATCATATACATACGTACATACATATATATATATATATACATAAATCAATACATACATAAGTTTGAATAAACATACAACTTTCGATACTGTACACCGGATTCTACCTCCACTTCAATAGAGCTGAGACCCAGAGATCTTTCCTACCAACAGATACCAACAGCGCGCAACACCGGCGGAGCTGCAGGAATGTGCACGGCTATATCATCGGCGAGCACGGCGATTCCTCGATCCCTGTCTGGTCTTCGGTCCGGGTGGGCGCCCTTCCATTGCTCGATCCAGGCTCCGGCAACAGCAATAGGCCAGGGATATAACCCACTATCGTACAGATACATACATACAGATATTATATATTTATATGTATTGCAACTTGCTACAAATCAATCAGTTAAAATACATACGTATATGTATGTATTTACACAAACATATATTATTCATGTATATACACTTGCGTAGTCATGAATTCAAGAATCAGGTTGGTTCATTGCTGGGCGAGTATAAGAAAATGAATCAGGTCAGTGCATGTATACACCAAACCGGGATTAACCAATTCTTTGGATAAGACTACTCGCCAAATACTAGATACAGCCTGGCAATGTCCTTCGCGGATTGCAAGTCTTTGGACAAGCCATTGAACTTTGGTTGCATCCAGAACTGGCAACATCAGAATCGGCTTTTCATAAAACCTACATTGTTTATGGAAAACCTACTTAGTTTATGGTTGGAATTCTAATATGGTGGTTCCCATGTTATGTATGCATTTGTAGCCGCTACAGGGGGTATCACAGTGTACCAATGCTTTGGATTTCTCTGGGACCGTGTGACCTGGGTGGCTCGCTAGGTCAGGAACCCGATGAAACCTTGCAGAAGATCCACCGAAAAGTCATCGATTCGGCCTATGAGGCGCGAAAATTTTCATGTGGTGGTTGGTGGTGCTGTTGTTGCGATTGTAGTAGTAGCAGTGCTTGTAGTAGTAGCAGGAGTTGTAGGAGGAGTAGGAGTAGGGGTAGGAGTAGGAGTAGTAGTAGTCGTGGTGGTGGTGGTGGTGGTGGTAGTAGTCGTTGTTCTTGTTATAATTTGTGTTTTTGTTATCCTCTTACCAATTACCTCTACAAAGTCAAGGACGTTGGCGTCCGAAGTTTATGGGCCATAAAATTTTGCTGCTATTTATTTCCAGCCCAAATTGATAGAAAACACGAAAGGAACGGTCCCCAAAACAGTACTTGGGGTTGACATTCTATAGTAATTTTGCGTGTGGGGGGGTTGGAGGTTACATTTATGTTTTTGTTTGAGAAGGGGTTGGTGGTTGTAATTTATGGCTTGAAAAGGGGTTGGGGTTATTTTGTAGGCATATGTATTTGGTCATCATCCTCAGGGTCATCAGAGAAGTCACCTCCAGCCTGTCAGCATTGTTTGATATTGTTTGAGTTTCCTGATTTGTTTGTATTGGAGTCCGGGTGTCTAATCCAAACTCTTGTGCAAAGTGCACTTTGAGGCCATATAAACGCAGTCAGCAGCAAGGCCTTGCCAAGTAACTACAAGCACCGATGCACATTCAAACTGGTAGTTCCCAGCGCATGAATTACCCAGAATTCCAGGAACAATTGCACGCATTACCAAGCAACAAACCCAGAAGGATACCCAGACATAAGATATGGTATGGTCACCAAAATCGACAAAAGATTGCTTTTTCCCTGTACATGAACCAGTTAGGCATTGAACAGTTTTCCAATTTAAGGCAATAGAATGAAAGATGCTTTTCATAAATCTAGAAACTATGTACTTCAGGAAGCACCATGGATCTCTACAAAATGTAGGGCAACTATGTTTGACCGAGATGGGCATTACAAATTGGCAATCCCCAACGCATGTTTTCTAGAGTGGCAGCAATGGCTGCATATGATGCCGAGCAACAAGTTCCGAAAGATACCCAGATATATGATATGGTCATCAAAAGGAACGAAAGATGTGTATTTCTTGGAAATATGAACGATATGGTCATTTGTGAAAGAGGTATTTTCAGGGGAGCAGCCATCTATATTCTGCATCCAACATCTAGATTCTTTCGGATGTGGTGCCATGGGCCTTTACAAAAAATTGGGCAACTATGTTTGACCCAGATAGGCATTGCAGACCCGTAGCCCCTAAAACATGTCTTCCCAGAGTTGCAGCAATTGCCGCGCACTATACCACGCAAGAAGCCCAGATAGATACCCAGATTTCGGATATGGTTATCAACGCTGACAAAAAACGTTTTTCTGATATATTGACTGTAGTCACACAGATTTTGATTTGCTCATGAAAGAACATATAATGCTAGATTTTTTCAAATGAGCAGTCAACCACATCCCACAACTAGATACTTCAGCAACCGCCATGGATTTCTACAAAATGTAGGGCCACTAGAATCGAGCCAGGCAGACATTACAGGCTGGGAGCCTCTAGCGCATGTTTTTCCAGAGGTCACAGCATCGATTGCACACAATACCAAGCAACAAGTCCCACAAAATACCCAGATGCAAGATACGATCATCAAAACGAACCAAAAGATACTTTTGTAATTTCACAGGTGAAACCAGCAACATCTAGCAAACTAGATACTTCAGAAAGTACCATGGATCTCTACAAAATATAGGGCAATTATGTTTGACCGAGATGAGCATTACAAATTGGCAACCCCCAACGCATATTTTCTAGAGTGGCAGCAATGGCTGCATATGATGCCAGCAACAAACCCCGAAGGATACTTAGATATGAGACATGGTGAAGAAAATTGACAAAAGTTAACTTTTTCCCCATACATGAACCAGTTAGGCATTGAAAAGTTTGCCCATTTAAGATCATAGAGATGTTTGCACAGGTGCAAGCAGCAACATCTAGCAACTAGATACTTCAGAAAGCACCATGGATCTCTACAAAATGTAAATGTAGGGCAACTATGTTTGACCGAGATGAGCATTACAAATTGGCAACCCCCAACGCATGTTTTCTAGAGTGGCAGCAATGGCTGCATATGATGCCAGCAACAAACCCCGAAGGATACTTAGATATGAGACATGGTGAAGAAAATTGACAAAAGTTAACTTTTTCCCCATATATGAACCAGTTAGGCATTGAAAAGTTTGCCCATTTAAGATCATATAATAAGAGATGTTTGCGCAGGTGCAAGCAGCAACATCCAGCAACTAGATACTTCAGAAAACACCATGGATCTCTACAAAATGTAGGGCAACTATGTTTGACCGAGATGAGCATTACAAATTGGCAACCCCCAACGCATGTTTTCTAGAGTGGCAGCAATGGCTGCATATGATGCCAGCAACAAACCCCGAAGGATACTTAGATATGAGACATGGTGAAGAAAATTGACCAAGGATGACTTTTTCCCCATACATGAACCAGTTAGGCATTGAAAAGTTTGCCCATTTAAGATCATAATGCCAGCAACAAACCCCGAAGGATACTTAGATATGAGACATGGTGAAGAAAATTGACCAAGGATGACTTTTTCCCCATACATGAACCAGTGATGCAGTCAAAAGTTGGCCCATACAAGATCATATAATATAAGAGATGTTTTTATAGGTGCAGCCAGCAACATCTAGCAACTAGATACTTCAGGAAGCGCCATGGATCTCTAAAAAGATGTAGGGCCACTAGAATCGAGCCAGACGGACATTACAGGCTGGGAGCCTCTAGCGCATGTTTTTCCAGAGGTCACAGCAACGATTGCACACAATACCAAGCAACAAGTCCCACAAAATACCCAGATGCAAGATATGATCATCAAAACGAACCAAAAGATACTTTTGTAATTTCACAGGTGAAACCAGCAACATCTAGCAACTAGATACTTCAGAAAGCACCATGGATCTCTACAAAATATAGGGCAATTATGTTTGACCGAGATGAGCATTACAAATTGGCAACCCCCAACGCATGTTTTCTAGAGTGGCAGCAATGGCTGCATATGATGCCAGCAACAAACCCCGAAGGATACTTAGATATGAGACATGGTGAAGAACATTGACAAAAGATGACTTTTTGCCTATATATGAACCAGTTAGGCATTGAACAGTTTGCCCATTTAAGATCATATAATAAGAGATTTTTGCGCAGGTGCAAGCAGCAACATCCAGCAACTAGATACTTCAGAAAGCACCATGGATCTCTACAAAATGTAGGGCAACTATGTTTGACCGAGATGAGCATTACAAATTGGCAACCCCCAACGCATGTTTTCTAGAGTGGCAGCAATGGCTGCATATGATGCCAGCAACAAACCCCGAAGGATACTTAGATATGAGACATGGTGAAGAAAATTGACCAAGGATGACTTTTTCCCCATACATGAACCAGTGATGCAGTCAAAAGTTGGCCCATACAAGATCATATAATATAAGAGATGTTTTTATAGGTGCAGCCATGGATCTCTACAAAATGTAGGGCAACTATGTTTGACCGAGATGGGCATTACAAAGTGGCAACCCCCAACACATGTTTTCCAGAGTGCCAGCAAGGGCTGCATATGATGCCAGCAACAAACCCCGAAGGATACTTAGATATGAGACATGGTGAAGAAAATTGACCAAGGATGACTTTTTCCCCATACATGAACCAGTGATGCAGTCAAAAGTTGGCCCATACAAGATCATATAATATAAGAGATGTTTTTATAGGTGCAGCCAGCAACATCTAGCAACTAGATACTTCAGGAAGCGCCATGGATCTCTAAAAAGATGTAGGGCCACTAGAACCGAGCCAGACGGACATTACAGGCTGGGAGCCTCTAGCGCATGTTTTTCCAGAGGTCACAGCAACGATTGCACACAATACCAAGCAACAAGTCCCACAAAATACCCAGATGCAAGATACGATCATCAAAACGAACCAAAAGATACTTTTGTAATTTCACAGGTGAAACCAGCAACATCTAGCAACTAGATACTTCAGAAAGCACCATGGATCTCTACAAAATATAGGGCAATTATGTTTGACCGAGATGAGCATTACAAATTGGCAACCCCCAACGCATGTTTTCTAGAGTGGCAGCAATGGCTGCATATGATGCCAGCAACAAACCCCGAAGGATACTTAGATATGAGACATGGTGAAGAACATTGACAAAAGATGACTTTTTCCCCATATATGAACCAGTTAGGCATTGAAAAGTTTGCCCATTTAAGATCATAGAGATGTTTGCACAGGTGCAAGCAGCAACATCTAGCAACTAGATACTTCAGAAAGCACCATGGATCTCTACAAAATGTA
>VSDK01015859.1:98011-161003 GCA_009767595.1 Symbiodinium kawagutii
AGAGATGTTTGCACAGGTGCAAGCAGCAACATCTAGCAACTAGATACTTCAGAAAACACCATGGATCTCTACAAAATGTAGGGCAACTATGTTTGACCGAGATGGGCATTACAAAGTGGCAACCCCCAACACATGTTTTCCAGAGTGCCAGCAAGGGCTGCATATGATGCCAGCAACAAACCCCGAAGGATACTTAGATATGAGACATGGTGAAGAAAATTGACCAAGGATGACTTTTTCCCCATACATGAACCAGTTAGGCATTGAAAAGTTGGCCCATACAAGATCATATAATATAAGAGATGTTTTTATAGGTGCAGCCAGCAACATCTAGCAACTAGATACTTCAGGAAGCGCCATGGATCTCTAAAAAAATGTAGGGCCACTAGAATCGAGCCAGACGGACATTACAGGCTGGGAGCCTCTAGCGCATGTTTTTCCAGAGGTCACAGCAACCATTGCGCGCAATATCAAGCAACAAGCCCCACAGGATACCCAGATACAAGATACTGTCATCAAAGATAACAATATAGTCCTTAATGTCATTGTTTGAAGCAGTGCGAGCTATGAATGCATTTATTGATTTTTTCATTGTAAAGAGAGATTTTCACAGGACACCTATATTTGGACATGCTGCGCCAAATTGCGGCAGGGATTCCTCTACAGAATGCCCCCTCTACAAAACCCCCAGCCCCAAGGCATTCTATAATATGTCAACCCCCCATTGGTTTCTTGGCTCCCAACATGTCCAACCAAGAGGGCTCTATAAAAATGAATCGTTGACGGTTGCTGATATTGTATTGAAAAAATGGTTGCCACAATATTTTTCCTGCATTTTCCTTGGGGGGGTCAGAGGTTGAGTTTATGGTTTGGGGTCCCTTGGGGGTTTCAACTTTGTAACCCTCCATTTTTGATCGGGTTTGCATATTGTAGAGACTTGGGGGTGCCAAATCCATTTTGTAACTACAAACTGCCAGCCCAGGACCCCCCCCCTGAATTGGTAGGGGGATTTTTTGTTCTTGTTGTTGTTGTTGTTGTTGTTGTTGTTTGCTGTTTTGAATTGTGTTTTTGTTGTTTTCATTCTCGTAGCTTCGAAACACGTCTCGTCAAACAATAACCTAGTTGCATCCTTAGCTTCGGTGGGTGTTCAACAGTGAGATTCTACCTTTGAACGTTTCTCTTACTATATTGGTCGCAAGCATCCAAAAACAGGGGTAGGTTCACCAAGGGAACATGGTATTCACGCACAAAGGTAGGAGACGACAATGTTTTTCATGCTTGAGTACGCTTGTTGGATTCATATGACCTTGTCGGTTACGTCATCTATGTCCTACATTGTTGCCTGCTGGCCCGGTGTGATTTTGTGTTTGAAGGTGTTACTGCCTAGTCCGTCAAGTTTCCTTTATTACCGCATAATAAGTGGTTACCACATATTGTCCAGTCCTTTTCATTCATAATGTGTTCGTTTCACATGAATGTGCACTTTTATCCGGACATCCCCTACTTACATGTTTTGGATCCAAATCAGACCTGCGGCACATGCATACACAATGTACATGTCCAAGCAGCGCTCAGAAACATCTGGCTGGTGGCGTGTATGGCTGCTGAAAAAACTGAACAAATGCCGCTTATTTATTGTGTCAACGCTGCTGAACAGGGTTAAGTTGTTGTGGACGTGGCTGTTGGCTGGTAGTTCATCATTGTCAATCCTGTTGCTTGTAGGTCGGGGTCAAGGAATCATGGGGAAGAACAACCAACGACGACGGGTGAGTGGTTTCCGGTATGATTTCTCATGAGGTCCTCGTTTGGATTCACTGACATACCGGTGTTTTGCAAAATAGGGGTACCTCCCACTCATCATCCTTTGAATCAATCATTTCTGAGTCAAAAACAATCATAACTTTGGGGGCCCCCTATGGCTTGAGAACATCTCACATTGCATAGGAATAGGAAAACCATGAAATTTGAAGGTCAACCGGTCAACCACTCCTGAATCCATGAATATGATCGGAATGGTTGTAACTCTAACGATTGGAACCCCTGGTTCAGAAGCCTTGGAAGTACCGCTTTGATCAACTAGTATGAGCATAGTACAACCATCATCAGCGCCAGCGCGATCATGGATTGTAAGCATTACAAAGCAGTAAGCTAATTCAGCTTTCTGACATCAATGATCAACTAATACTAGTAATAATTATCATTAAATATCATTAGATATCAATTATCACTTTATAACCATCATATACAATCATTATCAACAAATCACCATCAAAAACCACAAGTATCAATTAGTATCATAGAACATCATTCCCAAGGAATCACCATCCTAAAGCCTCATAAGCCAAGCATCACCATGATGAGCCACGCATCGCCGATCCCTGTGGACCTGCTGTCGCCGATCCCAGCACCTGTGGACCTGTCAGGTCATCAGTTTGAAGGGCTACACCAATTGGGCCATCGGCATGTCCACAGCTCACCTCTGCAAGATCGTTCTGAACGACACTCGCGGCTTGGTCGATGGCATAGCCGGGTCCAAGGTCCATGGTGAAAGATGACCGGAGCGGTGGCCGGCGAAAGGACCTGTAGGACGACATAGGAGGCTTCAGCCATTTTGGGGAGTTGTGCCACTGGGAGTTATGGTTGGTTGATGAATCAACACTGATGAATGTGGGATGATTTGGGGTACTATTTTTGAGAAACAGCGTGAAACAGCTATATTTCATGGTAGCCGATAGATGGCAGATGTGCACACCAACAGGCAAGTTTGGCGTCAAGATCTTTCCCAAATTATTGCTACTGATCAACTGGGGATGATTCCAGGGGTGCCACCATGGCTCTGGACACACCCTTGTGGCTGTCGTTTCTGCCATTGGCTTGCCAGCAGAGGGGACATGTTACGGCGGCCATTTCTTTTGGTTCATAGGTTGAAGGTTGGTCAGAAACCTGCCACCAACCATTCATCCCAGACATGGATGTACAATCCACATCCCAACAGTTCGATTTGTGAAGGGTCATTTATGGAATGTGAGCAGCCAGGGGTCCAGGATATCCACGACCATTTATTCACCGAAATGGGTTGTTCAGAGAAAAAATGATAGCTCCAGGAGTTACAATTTCTCGGTGGTCTAGAAACTATCTCTTGACGTGTTGACGGTAGAATTACTGGTTGAAATGGCCGGTCTTTTCTTGCGACATAGATACAGATAGATAAGCGGATGAATACATAGATGCATATACGTACCTATTGAAGTATCCATATGTATGATAGGTACATATTTCCATGCATGCAGGCGTATATCTTCATATACGCACAGGCGCTTGGTATTGATGTTGAACACCATAATTACATGGACAATGGCTTCACAATAGACAATATAAAGTTTGAAATCTACGGACGCCGGTGTTTTCAAGATCTTATTGGTTGCGATCAATCAGTACACCCGAAGCTGATGGGATTGTCAAGCAAGAAGTCATGCTAAGTCATCACCTCAACCACCCAAAAGCCATTTTCTTTTCTCATCCACTCGGTCCGCTAAAAACCGACTCAAAGGCTTCATTTGCTCAGTGTCAAAGGGCATCCATCATCACACCTGCCGATCGTTGGAATAGCAATCAGTACTTGAAGTTGATCGGTAACCAATCATTTAAACCATTCACCAAAGTATTAAACGAATGGAACCATTTTTTTGGTCACCAACCATTCCCCCAACCTTCACGAACTCAGCTGACTTCGGCCTGGCCAAGGTAGCATTGTCCCTGTCAGCACCTGCGTTCGTGGCCTGTACGGCGTCGAAGGTGACGTGTTTCTCAGTGTTCCCTGCAGCCTGTCCAGCCATGGGGTGCAACGTGTGGCGGTGCTGCCGCTGACTGAGTCGGAGAAAGCTACCTTTCAGAAATGCGCCACAAGCATTTGGCAAGTGCAAAAGCCCATTTGGGAAAACTTGTGAATGCGAACTATTGCTTCGGGTAAACTTTGAGAAAACAAGGAAAGATAAAGTGTTCAGCAATTTTGTGATGTGAACTATTTGTAGTTTCTTGTTTGTTTTCTGCTTTGCTGGACTTGTTTTATGAGGTGTTTCTTTGTTGTTTCGACCATTTGAGCTTCCGTGGTTGAACCCACACCCAGGGACATCTTTCAGGGAGGGCCGGCTCGTCAAACGAAGCCGGCTCTGAAAAGCTTGAGCTGGGGTGGAGATTCCGCAGCAAGTTGCACATGCCTTGACTATTCTTTCATGATTTTGGAGCAGCATGATGCGGCTTGATATCCCCCCACCCGCCAAAAAGCATGTGGGAACAACAGTGCCGTACTCACCAACCAGCCGAAAAAAGTCAACTCAGGGTCGTGAAGCCTCCAATTGGGAACATGAACAGACACTTCCCATCGCTCCAATGTGGTGAGTTCAAGGTGGCGACGGTGACAACCTCGAAGAGTAAGATCCAACAAGTCATCCATCGGCATGCCCTCTACCCCTCGGGTGAAGCATCAGCAGGTGCAGGTGGGAGCTTCACCAGTTGATTGTGGTTGACTTCTGTTGTATATATAATATATATCTACATATGTATGTATACATATATAAGGTGGTTTCTTAAAGTGAAAGTACCCAAAAATCATCCAATATTCACTAGCTATAGAAATAAATTAACCAGTTTTTGGGGTTCCCTATTTTGAGAAACTAATTTATTTATGTATGTATCTATATACACATTTGTGCATGTGTATATTTATCATTTATATATATATATTTATTTATATACATTTGTAAATATACATAAAGTAATGATTGATCCTTATTTGCCACAAGATCAACCACGTTGTTCGCCATCACAAAGTAACAACCCATCAAACATTGTCAAACATCATAAAGAAAGTGCCATTCACATCCATTCACATCCATTGACCATCATTCGCCATCATCAACCAACCATGAACCAACTATTCACCATCAACCATCATTCACCATCGCGAATTGGGTCTTGATCGTTGTCCCACTTGACAACTGGTGGGCGGGGGAGGACTTGCACAATTAGGAATCCATTTCTGTTTTTTACATATCTCTAAAAACCAACAATCTGGAGGTTTCTCAAGCTATATGAGACCCCCACATTGTATGGATAGTGTCTTGCTATAAATAGCTCAGAAAGGATGATAACTGGGGTTCCGTATGACTTGAGAAACCACCGTACAAGATCATTGTAGAGATATGTAAGATACCGGAAAGGCGCCTCGCGTGGTGACACCTACATCTTCAGGTGCCAAAGCTTGCAGAGTTCCATTTCAACGGCAGTTGGTTAGCTCATGGTGGATGGTGAAGCCATAAGCCTCAACAAGCAGCTGGTGAAGCCAATTCACCAGGTTTCGCCGCCGATCGCTGGTTTATGATGGGCTTGGGCTGAAGGAACCCATGAGTTGTGATTGTTTTTCACTGACCAGAACAGCTTTGAAGATGGTTGACTGATGGTTTTTGACTTTGGGTCACCAAGAATACTAGGCAATCTGATGGTTAACAGATATATAAGTTTACCAAGGATGAATAGCCAGTGGTTGAAATCTATTCTGGGATCCAGCTGGCGTCTTTACGCAGATGCGACAGCCGCACGGCATCAATAGGAGGACTTGCTAAACCAAAGCGAAACACAATTTTTTTAAGTTGGTTAGACATATCCAGTTCTAGCTTGAAACAGGTTCCAACATAAGAAGGGAACCACCTGTGGATTGGTGCCATTTTAAGTTGGTAGAGAATGCAGAGACAGCAAAGAGAAGAGTCCAACGCGCAGCCGCAAGTCGCAAGTCGCATTTGGCACCTTAAGTGAGAGACACCATAAATGGCGAGCTCACCGCGCCGGCTGACAGTTGTCCGCTTCGGAGCCCAATGAGCTCCTGACAAGACAGCGCAGATGTATCAATGGTTTCGGACAGCTGTCACATAATTAGTTGGGCCATGGTGGCTGTGACTCCAAAGCAGTGACTCTTTGCTGAGGAGCCAGCCGCCGCTGCCAGCGTTTAAGTTTAAGAGTTGTGCATCACGCACGGCACAATCAGCTGTGATTTTTTGGTCAACAAAAGCGTGTGAACGTGTGCTTGCGTGGGTTTTGTTTTTGTCTATGGGGATATCCTTTGTGATTAAAAGGCTGATAGGATATCCGAAGATCTTTAAGAAGCCAGTCCATTTTCACCATAGAGTTTACCATCCAATATGTGTGATTTGTGAAGAGTTAGATCTCGCATTAATTCCTCTTGGGATAAGGACCCTTGTGGGGCCACCATAGCGACACCTTCGAATGTCATCCAACTGCTTAGAGCGGAATTGATCACAGTGGTCCTTTGCAAGTTCTGTCAGCTGTGATAGAACAAACTGATGGCAAACCATTATTTACCAGATGTCTGATCACAATAGGCTGTGGGAGCAAACAATTTCACCCAGCCGAAGCTTTCCTCGCAAAAAATAGTGGTCGCAATGCCGAGTATCACTTTATCACTAAAAGCCTGGGCAGTGGGGAGATGCCCAGTGCGTTGGGTGGGATGCATCTCAAAAAGTCATGGGGTTCCTGCGCTTCATCCCGAGGTTCCTTTTCGCCCAGGGGATAAGTCAGTTGCCGTCGCATGAGGGTGAAATGATATAACCCTAGCAAATGCCATCATTTATATACTGTACATCTATATCATATAGAGATATGATGAGATTGTGGATATGTATGAATGTACCGTATGAGAAGTATGCTGTGTATAGGACTTGTTTTATCATGTTTGTTCGGATACCAGTAAATATGTTTGGACTACCTGCCGCAACCTTTATGAAGACGTTTGACTTCCAATTTTCCTTCAAAAATGTTGATAATACAAAATCATTTAATTACAGCTAGTGAGCAACTCATGGTTGTAAAACGATCAACACATGATCAAGAATGAATCAAACATGTTTCCCCAACTCATATGAGCTACGAATCATATGTCAACATGATTTCATGAAGTTTATTTTGGGCTTCCCACATTCACTGATCCCTTACCAATTCGGTCAACGCTGCACGGTGACTCCCCCGACTTTTCGGGCTCGGGCAGGTCCCAGCGTCGGGAGAAATTGAAGAAGTTGGGGATGCCCAGTGAACTGCAGAGAACTGCGCCGGCTGCAATGGTTGCCATGAACGCGGAATGCTGGGTCAATATTATATAACCAACCAATAATGGCTGGTTAATGGTTAGCAAGATAGCTGGTTAAGCTGGTTATACCAGCAATGGTCATAGTTTTACCATGGTGAAATAGCATTGTGAAATAGCATGGTGAAATTTACGCTGTATAAAACTGTTGCATGCTTATTGATGATAAAAGATGGTTAACCATGGGTTGCAATGGTGGGTCATCATGATTATATAATGATGATTTTATGGTTTGCAATGGAATCGGTTGCTAAGCAGTGCTGGCATTGCTGTGTTGCTGGGAACCAAACCGTTTTTAAGAGATTCGGCTGCGGACCACCGGGATTGTCGTTGTCATTTCTTGTGTGTCTAATCACCAACTGTAACTAGTGATGGGTGCGAAATCATGACACTAGGAGATGCAGCTTGAAATAACAAACCGCGCGAATGAAAATGCAAACATGTGACCTTCAGTCACCCTAAATCACCAGCCATTTACATCGTCTTTGACAGATCTCGCCACCGGTCACACGGCTGAATGCTAGGGGGATCAAGCAGCTTGTGGCTGTGGAATCAATCCTGAAATCGTGGTGCACAACAAAGCGTTCCACTGCAGTTGGTTTCCCCTTAAATTCTGGTGATTTTCCATCAGGGCTTGGCTCACGGGGATTTATAGATTATTGGCCAAGTTGCCAAGAGATGGTATCCCTGGAACGTTCGTCCTTCGTTGCTCTGCTTGGTTTCTTGGCTATGGACAATGAAACATCTACCGGATCCAGTCATGACTTGACGGTGTCACAGTTCTCCGTTTTGCCCTGGAAGCTAGCTGAATCACCATGTTTTTTTCACCTGCTGATGGATTTGCCACTGGAAACTTAGTTTGATAGTGAATCATTATGCTTGTTTCTCCAAACAGGGGGGCCCAAAAAAGTTGGGTTTCTTACGAGAAATGGTTAAACCAGGAAAATAACTGTGCGTGCCCCTATTCTGAGAAACCACACAGAAAGGGATTCCATGGGATTCCAATCGCCAAGCATCCCCTAAATCATCCAATATCAATCATTTTATGGCTCTAAACCAAGCTCCCACATAGCTTGAGAACCCCCCACTACATCGCTCGAATGGCAGCGGCCAGGGCATCGATGTACCGCAGTTGGAGAACTTGTTAAAGGCCCGGGGCTCAGGGTGCAGCGCGGGTGGTTTTGAAGATGTTTTTTTTCCTCCAAGATGGTGGTTAATTGTGCTAGCGGGCACAGCCCTCAGCTTCAAAGTCAAAAAGTATGGTGGTGAATAGTGGTTCATAGCGCTTAATGGTGGCTAATCATGGTAAATAACAGGTGATAATCACCAACGATAATGGTTGAACAGCTACTATGTGGCGGTTTCTTAAAATGGGGAACCCCCAAAAAATGGTTGGTTTATTACCATCAATGAGTAATATTAGATGATTGAGGGGTCTTCCTATGTGGAGAAACGCCCATATTTTGAGTCGTTGCTTGATTGACTAATGTTTGGTGATTATAACATTATAATCATTATCAAACATCCATTATTTACCACTATATAATCAACCATGGTTATAGCCACCTACCAGATTTTGAATGATAATGCTTCTACACTGCTACACCAGAAGGATGATGTGAGAGAATGGAGCAATGGGAAAATGTCCAAGAATGGGGGGTACTTACCGACAATCAAATAGTAACCATTTTAATTGGGAAACCAACCCGAGAACCTGAGTACCTGTATTTTAAGAAACGTAATTTAAGCAATTCACCCAAATGGAAACAAACAGGAGCAATAGGATCAACACCAACAAACAATACAGAATTTTGATGTGCATATAATGCTTGTTCCAGAAAAAAAAACATGTGCAAACGTATGGTATATATTCTGGAACAGCTGCATTTGACGAACACATGAACAAGAACAGCAGCAATGATAGGGACAAATTGCTTCAGCAAGCAGCAGGAACAAACACAAGCACTTGCCGCAGCAACTAAAATATGTGGTGTGCCTTAACTTTTTTCTGCACCCCAAATGGTTTGATGAGATTGTGTGTGGCTCTGCATGAAGCATGGTATCTCCAAAGCATCTCAGAAAGATCACCTTCATTTACGCAAAGTCTTGTATGTTTATTATTGCGCTCAATTCCCTTTGATCCTCAGGCAAAAGATAGATATAAAATACGTACACATACATGTATACACGTATATGATTGACATGTACAATCGTATTGCATTGCATATACTTATATACACATATGTATATTCACTCATGTAGACAAACATCCTATGATATGCTTCTATTTTGCATAAGATCTCCCACAGTCGCAAGGTGTGTGTTTCTGGATGTCCAGCTCAGGGCACTCGATGTTTCCAAGTAGCCACGTCTGGTATGTCCACCTGCTGCCAGTGGCTCCCAAGCCATCCGCCAACGCGGTGGACCACCAGCTTGTTGAAGCCATGAAAAGTAGGGACCATCACCCAGCCAGACATAGCCAGACCATCACCAGCCATTCCAAATGATGAACCAGCAGCTATTGGCCTTGCTCAGCAGAAAAATATTCCATCAAGAGCTTGCATACTTCGTACCGACTTCTTGGATGGAGGGCCCCCACTGCGAAAGTGGTTACATTCACCGTGGTGATAGGAGTTCAGCTTTTTGGGGCTAACTACCACGGTGAAAAAGACTGGTTATAACCTCAACTGCTCAAAGATATAACCATTCTTGCCCCAGATCCCACTTATTCCCATGGTTGTACTCCTTGCTCAGGACTACCTGTTTTCCAAGAGCATCGGCACTCTGAACCCTCCCACCTTTGGAGCAGTCCTGGGTGCCAAGAAGTTGAGGCTAGGGATGCGTTGCCGCGCAGCAGTTGCCACCTTGGATTTCGGCTTTCTTGGGCACCCAAAGGGAGTTTTTGGATGGTAAAGATTCCTAAGGTTGGTGATGATTAAGTCCCCTATCTTCAAGCTCATCCTTATGATCGGGCCTGTTTTGTATCGGTTTCTATCCGTGTTATGGTTAGCGGGTCAGGTAAAGTTTCTGTTAGTTTCAGTCCCATGATTGTTGATTGTGGTTGGTTCTAATCTCCCATGATTGTTGCTTATGGTTAGTTAGATCCAGTTCTTGTTGGTTATGGTTGGTTTTGGTTGGTTATGGTTGGTTGGCTGATGTTGGTTGTATCCTCATCAGTGATTGTCGGAGAGATCCCAGTAACCTCAGATGACAACGGGGCAACTTGGGTGCTCTTCCATCTCACCAGGGGTGCGATCCCTCGACTTCGCCCTGGTGGTCCTAGTTGGTCATGTCTAGCGGACTTCCCAAAGTATCCATATGGGCGTTTCTCAAGCCATAGGGGACCCCTAAGAATGGTTGGTTTACTATTAGAAATGACTATGAATGGATGATTAGGGGGTACCCCTATTCTAAGAAACACCCATATGTGGCTTTGGGTCGATATTAACCAACCAATAATGGGGGATCATGACCAACAATAGTAAGGGAAACAATGGTTAATGATGGGGAAATCAGGGGTACCGGGTTTTGACCCACTGCCATTTATAGTCATAAACCAACCATAGCTTTGGGGTCCCCAAGTCCTGGCTTGGAAACCACCAGATGGGTACAACAAACTTACCATCAAGTGATGAACCAGCTTCATCCTTCAAGCATAGCCAAGCCAAAGCTCAGGGGTCCTCATCTTTGCGTGCTCTACTCCGTGCAATGTGGACCTGAGAGGTGGGGATGGGCTATGGAAAAATGGTTGGCTGGTTTGATGCTGGTTAGCAGTGATTGGTGGATGACAACAGCTAGAGTGATTGGTGGATGACAACAGCTAGTACTGTTTTCAATTATTCACTTGAGATGTATACTCTGAATTTGTTTAGTGTGCCTCATCAGACAGAGCCTTTGGCCAGTGAAGCCGCAGGCATATCTCGACTTGTGAAGCCACAGGCATATCCCGACCAGTGAGTTAAGCACTAGGGCCATCAACAAAGGCGCTATGCATGAGGCATGATGCTGGAGTCACTGCGGTGGTTCATGGGTCTATTCTGTTTGATGGCATGGAGTTCTCTTGTCCAAATTCTTGTCCACTATATGTTCTTCTTTGGCAAGTAAACTCTCCAAGAGGATAATGTCCAAGTTTGGTCGAGCGAGAGTGATTTGATTTGACCCCCATCCATTCTTTCAATGCACCTATTACTGTAGTGGATTATCGCGTTCCAATTGCAATTGAATAGTGGCCAAAAACCCTCATGGTTTGGAGCGATTAGGTTCAACTGGTTCATCATTTCACCGTTCTGATGTGCTATTGAACCAGATATTAGTGTGATTAAAACTTAATCTTAACGCAGCTGTATTTGATTGCAGTTGATGGATATACATGGTGGCTCCTGGTCATATTCTCACAACGTCGGCCTGGATTGGCAGAAAAAAAACTCAATTCTTTGATGTTGTGAATCTAAGTCAGGTCCTATTATCAATGCAGGGACCCTCACTCAGTAACTTTACGAGCAAACACCCCAGTTTGCCCGCGCCTCTGTCGTCAAGTCTTGGAACGTCAAAAAACATTGGTTTTTGCGGGACAAAATGCACATGTGTGACATGAAGCGTATCTTGACGGCGTGCGCAGGTCCTTGACCTGTGTTTTGCTTGCGTTCTAGAGACATACAACCCTAAAACCCTAAAACCATAAACCCTAAAAAGCTAAACCATAACCCTAAAAAGCTAAACCGTAAAGCCAAAAATCTAAACAACTTTGAGAAAACGATAAAACCTTGAAACTATAAACCCTAAAACCCTAAAACCATAAACCCCAAAACCCTAAAACTATAAACCAGAAACTATTATGCGCAAACCCCCGTTCGTGTTTGCGCGTAACTTTACCAATGGTAGATCCAAATTAGTATTTTGCCATCAATTGAGCGTAAATAATCTCTTCTTCCTATTACTAAACCCTCCCCAATTATAGAAAACCCCCTTGGGGGTCCACTTCTGGATTTTTTTGGTTTTGGTCAATTGTATTTTTAATTGTAGCAATTGAAAACTTAAAAGGAAACAACATGCGCCAACCAATGTTTTTACCCCCTATTATTAAAAGCCACTTGGCCTAGGGGGGTTTAGTATTAGGATCCTAAGCACCAAAATGGTTCTTATCATTAGGGTCCTAAATTTAATATTAGGGTCCCCTTCGTGCAGTTGGTTTTTGCAATTTTTGAATAGGTTTTAATAAAGAATTTGAAAAGGCAAATATTCAACGCTCAAATGGTTTTTATCATTAGGGTCCTAAATTTAATATTAGGGTCCTCTTCGTGCAGTTGGTTTTTGCAATTTTTGAATAGGTTTTAATAAAGAATTTAAAAAAGGCAAATATTCAACGCTCAAATGGTTTTTATCATTAGGGTCCTAAATTTAATATTAGGGTCCCCTTCGTGCAGTTGGTTTTTGCAATTTTTGAATAGGTTTTAATAAAGAATTTGAAAAGGCAAATATTCAACGCTCAAATGGTTTTTATCATTAGGGTCCTAAATTTAATATTAGGGTCCCCTTCGTGCAGTTGGTTTTTGCAATTTTTGAATAGGTTTTAATAAAGAATTTAAAAAAGGCAAATATTCAACGCTCAAAATTGTTTTTTATTATTAGGGTCCTAAATTTAATATTAGGGTCCCCTTCGTGCAGTTGGTTTTTGCAATTTTTGAATAGGTTTTAATAAAGAATTTAAAAAAGACAAATATTCAACGCTCAAATGGTTTTTCTTATTAGGGTCCCAGATTTAATATTAGGGTCCTCTAATATTAAACCCCCCTAATATAAAAAACCCCTTGGGGTGCTTAGTATTTGGGGAGGGGGGGGGGCTAGTAATAGGAAGCAGGGATTAGCTGGTGATTTACCATCAAATATAGGGGGTTGTGGATGTGGATCTAACATTGACTACCACAGGTCGCAATGCTAGATCTCTGGTATCACTAGAGTTTAATAGGTCTATAAATTTATAAACCAAGCAATCCAAAACAATAGCTGGGTTGCCTCACCTTGTACTATGGCTTGAGAAAGCTATAACAGCATATATGGCAACCAAACAAAATTCGGAATGTCCCCATGCGTACAAGACGACTTAAAATGGGGTTTGTATACCTTCTGAGCTAGCAAAGTAGCCCATGTACCTGTAAGATGACAGTCGATGAACGAACATGTACAACCAATCATGTAGCAAAAAAATGCCCACAGAACCCATACGGAGTTACAACATATTGTGGGAGATCTATACGTAATAAGCATTCCATGTTCCAGTTGGCTGATGTACCTTGCCGTGATCAAGCACCCCATCGGCAACATGTCATATTGGCAACGCTCGGAGGATGGAATCTTTAGAGTCGATTAGTACAGCCTTTAAGGTTGGCTGAATAGACATGGGGGGGGTTCTCAAAATGGGGAACCCCAAAAATGGTTGGTTTATTACCAATAAACTATTAATATTACTATTAGTATTGTTATTGGATATTTTGAGTTTGAGAAACCACCATTTGCTGAATCGACAAATAAGCTCTAGCATTCTAGTGGACTCACCAGTGTCAAGGATAATTATTGTTTGCACAGAGTTTTTTTCAGACACGATCGTCAATGGTACTCCTTGATGGTGAATGTACATCATGGTCAGCATAGGGTCGACCTATATAAACCATTCACGCTTTCCATGTCATGTCATTGTTATTGGTACTGATGGTTGATCACAGATGATTCTCTTGGTTTCGCAGAACCGTTCAGCTTTTGGGGTTGCCGAAGTATTCATCACAGGCCGTATGAAGCTGCCGTTGGGGAGGAAGATGAGACGTTTGAGGCACTGATGGGTAATGATGGGTAGCTTCAAGACTAGTTCCAAACCTGAGGATACGTCCGAAATTTGCAGTGAATACAAGTGGTTGTCCGTATAACGATGGGCAATTAGGTTGAGTTAAGGTGATATTATGAGGTAGTTATGGCAAACAAGTACGACGCTTAGTGTCGTGGATGATGGCTTTTGCTATATATGCTCAATGATGATGATTGACGATTCAAATGGTGTTGAACACAACATATCAGAACAAGAATCTCACAACTAGAACGTGTGGCTGCCTATTTGCATTCTCCAAATGATCCTTTCGTGCCTGGAAAGTAAGTTGGTGTGTGTTTGTTGGTGAAGAGAGTAAGTCGGTGGCCAAGCAACAGGAGTTTAGATCTGCTTGGGATCAAGCAAATGTTTTACATGCAAGCAAATCAAACTACTTTGGTTCCAGTTGAACGCCATCATTTGGTTTGTGGTTTCAAACATTTCGATTTTTCCTGGTATTGCAAAATGGTTGGTTGGTTGTTGACCAGACCAAACAGTCATAGAAATCAACGAAATCATGCACCAACCAACTTGTTGGACCGTTGACAATGGACAATGGTGCTTGATATTTGTCAATGATAGCTGATCATGTCCCCCGGTTCCAAGGACTTGTATGAGGTTAGCGGTGGTTTTCCGATGTTTCTTATTTGTGGGCCTCGAAGTGACACCAAACAACATTAAGGGCAACCCGGTACTGTATTTTGGTCGTGGTTGTTTGAGGTTGTGAATGCCATTCATTGTTGAACGTATTCCAGGTATCATGTCTCATTGCTGTATCCACAATCGCTTGATCGCTTCAGTTCATTGCACTTCTGATTCCTGTTGGTCTCCTAGTATGACCTCAAGATCCATTTCCGACACAATATCAAAGCTGATGAAGCAGAATCATGAGCCCTCAATCATGAGAAGAAGCCTGTGCTCTAGCTATCAATTGATCAAACCTTCAATATGGTCTCGGCCCTATGCATCATGGAATTGGCTACTAGGATCGCTTGCTTATGGCCCCAAGGGGAGAAACACATCATGTTGTTGCTGGTCACTAGTTGGGGCTGTCCATGGTAGTCCTTAAACCTGTGGTCCTCTCAAAACTATACTTTGGGGGGATGGTTTATTGTACCCCTGCCGCAAATAGTCCCTCTCTTTGTGGAATACCGACAGTGCTTCAAGCTCGCAGCGCTCGCATGTGTTTCTCTTTGCAATAGGTGTGACGGCACCTGTGGAGATATCTTGCAATTGTTTATGCATGTAGATTATTAAAAAAAAAACATGTTTCGTTCGACAACGCATGTGCATATGTTTTGATATGTATTTGTAATATATATATATATATTTTTATATATAGACTAATTTTGATTTGTAATTAATATATATATATATCTTCATATATCTATATCTATATCTATATATTTAATATTTATATTTGTATGTGCATATATATAGAGAGAAAGGGAGAGTCTTACTGTGATATGCCAGATGCTAAAAGAAACATCTCAGGGAGTCAACTTGTGCCCAGTCCGTGCCGCCTGGCAGGAAGTGGCTTATGTCACGGACTACATGACAATCTCCGGCTCCCCTCCACGTGAGAGCGATGATAAGCCAACTTTGAAGTAGCATGTGGCACATCCAATGTCCTCAGGTGCTGCTTTCACTTATAATGTATATAGGAATCATATTTACATGAATGTGTACTTATATATGTATATAACCTTTTAGATACAGTACATACTCCGGGTTTCAGCATGATCAATCGTTTATTTACCGTTCTATCATTGCTTTGGTGCTGTTTTGCAAGCCACGAGCATGCGCTGGAATGCAGCAATGATAGGGGCTCTACAATGCTCGTCTTGACCGTTTTCCTTCGATCATATTCAAACCTTGATCAGCTCTGCACGTCACAGATCAACCATCAAGAAACCGGGAAATGTTCTACAAATAAGCATTATTACCCACAGAAAAATAATTACAAAGTACAGATTCACCGTCAAGTGACCGTGCTTTAATCAGTACAGTCACCTCAATATAGAAACAAGCCAGCTACGGAAGCAGCGCAGCATGCGGCATCGATTTCGGGGCAGTTGCAAAGTTGACGCCCCAACGACGACGGGCAAAAATGGTAGTGACGGGATTGCACGACAAGACTGGTGAAAGTAGATTGTCCATCAACCAGATACTGGGTGGTGGTTTTCAAATGTTTTCAACACTTCTATTTTTGCCAGTATTAACAACTGGTGGGTTGGTTGACTAATATGTTTCATAGGGGTTAAACCACCAACCAGAGATATCCAAGGTGGCCTACTAAGCAATAAAAACGCTGAAAGAGGCGGAATCAACATGTTAGCAACTCGGCAGGGATCAACGGACTGTAGAACTGGTACTGGGGAGGATTGCGCAGCGGCCATGGGACTTATCTTGGACAACTGAAAGACGGGATCCATCAAAGCAGGCGGGGAGCATGACTCATGAGGAGCAGATAAACGGTCGTTGAAATATACCGCCTTTTGAGGGCAAATTGTTTTCAATTCAGTGTATCACAAATCGTCATCTATGACTGTTTGTAATTACATGTCTTTACATGCCTATACATGTCTATACATGTTTATACATATCTATACAGATAGATTTTTATATGCATGTACATACATTTTATTTATCTATTGTCATTTATGTGAATGGATAAGTGCTGCTTGGCGACACCAGCAACGCCAACGCCAGGGCAGCGAGGTCCTCAGCGTAGTGCCAGGCGTGCCTGGCCGTGTTGGCCTTTGGGTGGTTCATGAAAGGACTGGCAATGTCACTGGTTGGTGGTTGACAACATACGGATCTTGATCATGGTGATTATCATCAATTTCATTGATGATTATGATTCAGTTGGTGGTTTTAAAGATGTATGCCCATGAATAGCTAACTAGTTGGTGGTTTGATTGATGTTTCTGGGCTATGTAGAAAAATGGGTGGTAATAGCCAGTTAGATAGACGGATACGGGTGTTTCTCAAAATGGGGAAGCCCCAAAAAGGGATAAAGATTGTGGTTTTGAAATGGGGTGATTTGGGGGTGGTTCTTTGACTTGAGGAACCTCCAAGTATGGCTAGAAGAATGAGAATTGCCAGTAATTCTTGGTTGATCATGAAGATGTCGGACACCACCTATTGATCTAATTGTTGGCTATTGTTATATTGATGACATGCATGGATATTGATAATCTAGAAGCATCAATAAGCACTAATAGCCACTGACGTCGACAACCATTAATAGCAGTCAATATTAGTTTTCCCTCAGCTACATTTCACACCCAATCCACAAGATAAGCATTCAGCATTAACATGCAGTGCACACAGACCAGGATATAAACGCCAAGAGTAGAATATAGCAAACAAGAGTAACAAACAAGAGGTGAGTTGGCAAAAAGTCAATGGGGACTCTTGTTCTTGTGCCCGGCCAGAGAAAGAATCCCTGCACCACCATGGTGCAGCAGCCAGCGTACCATCCACAGACCACTGCCTTGTTGTCCTGTGCCACAAGATGATATCTAGGTGAACGGTCAGTTAAGATCTGCAAAATTGATCATAAACCTGCGGCTGTTCACATTTTTCAACATGTGTTATCCTAGGCAACATTATCCATATTTGTTAAAACCACTAGTTAACATTCGTTAAGATAGGCTAACATTGGTTAGCATGTTGTTAACATGTGTTAACATTTGTTAAACCACTAGTTGGATCCTGAGGCTGTTATCATTGGTTAACCTAGGCAGCTCGTAGCAACCAGAGCCAGGCAGCACTCCGAGATTCGTGTCCCAGGTTCCGAGGCATTCAGCGCCTCGAAGTCCCGTCGACCGTCCTGCACTGAGCGAATGATTGCTATTGGAATCACTGCTTGCTGGCTATAGCCGTTGCATATGGTGGTTTCCCAAAATAGGGGTACCCCCCAATCATCCATTATTAGTCATTTATAGTAGTAAACCAACCATTTTAGGGGGGTCTCATATTTTGAGAAACCACCATTTACTAACAATGGCTAGCATCATATGGTGCCGTGCTGTGAGTCAATCAATTGCTATATATAATGTTTTGGTAGGTGCCAAGCCATAGTGGTACCCCCCAAAACCAACGATTTCTTAGTAAAATGATTGTTTTTTTGTGGGTGATTGGTTACCCTATTTTGGCACATACCCACATATATATATATATATATATATATATATATATTTGAGTACAGTATAAATAAATACAGTATATATATATATATATACAGTAAATATATATATATACGGTATTTATATTCTAGTTAAAATTGGCTGGCAATGGCTAGCATGGTGCCATTATGTTTGGAAAGCGAAAGCCCTAGTTGGTGGTAAAATCAATGGCTATATATGTGTGTTGATTTCATAGGGCCGTGCTTGCAGTGTGGGTAGGGTCACCGTTCCCGAGCGGTCGGGTCAGTCGTCCCTGCCCTCAAGGTTTTGTAAGGCTTCGGAGCACGTTTTGCTGCCTGCAGCAGGCGTTGGCAGTCTGCCGTAGCGTCAAGCAGGGTCTCCCCGGTGCAGTCCCAAGTGGTTGGTGGTTTTGAACATCTTTTATTTCCCCTAAGAATGATCAACAAATAGTTGGTTATATAACCAATGCTTTTCATAGGGGTCGAAACCACCAACCAGCCAAACTTGAGTCTATATGTCCATTGATAGGACGGCAATGCAATTCATGGAAAATCGAACTCTGAGTTTGGACAGGGAGCATTCTCAAAGATGTTTCGCAGGGCAGCTGCCCTTGAGAAATCGTTTTCCATGCCAATGTTGAGCAACTGGCACTCCTGGTTCATCCTACAATATGGAATGAGCAATTCCAGGGGTCACGTGCAATCATGAAAACCACCAGAAAATTCAGAAACTGGGAACACTCAACTGAGAAGCCGATACGCTTGGTAAAAAGGGAATCGTCATCACTATTGTGATAGTTACTTATATATATATATAAATGTGTATATATATATATATATATTTAAGTATATATATATATATATATTTGCATATTTAAATATATATATATATATATGCACATTTATAATTGTTGTTTTTTTCTGATTCACTCATCCACTTGCACAGACTATTTAGGGCTAGGCCCGGAAACACGACTTGGTCTTCGTCACATTTGTTGGGGCCTTGATGCCCTTAGAATCTGGACCTCTACTGCTCAGAACTGGTTGGTGGTTTGATTGACATCTTTCATTTGTGCCCTGATGATTAATTATGAACCAAAGGTTGAATGGCTAGTATGTTTTTATTTGGTTTGAAACCCCCAACCAGATAAGTTGTGTAAAGTATGTCATAGTCACAACATGTCATAACCGTACGCACAAACGAAGCCTATTGAAGCATCGCAGCCGCCTGGTAGTGTCGAGCCCAGCGTCAATCGTTGCGGATCGTTCGATGGGGTCAATCCTTTGGATTGTTTCGCAAAAGCTATGAACACACACAGCTGACATCGGGCCGAATCCTACTCCTGGTGGGTATACCTACAGACTCCAGTCCTTTCATTGGAGGTTTCAATCTTGTGTTATGATCAACGAATGAGTTGCTAGTTATTTGATACTTCTTGGATGGGTTATGTCCCCCCTTATGACCACCAACCAGTCCAACTAGTCATGGTATAACCTGCGTTCTGGATAGTCATGGGTAACCTAGTAGCCAGAGATCACCGCCGCAACACTTTCAGGCTTGGAGTCTGAACAGCAACGGCTCAGGACCACCTGTGGCTGCCCTAGTGCTGGAGGAAGAAGCTCTAGTTGTGTAGTACTTGTGGTGGTAGTAGTAGTAGCAGCGGCAGTAGTAGTAGTAGCTGTAGTAGCAGGTGGCGTAGCAATTTAGTCGATGATTCTGCGCACACAAATCCCATCACAACCCATATGTACTGTGAGTATATGTGCCTATCCCTCTCACTGGCCCTAGTGATGAACAGTTTTGATGTACAAGCAAAACATGCTGTGCATGCTCTACTTTGCACTGCAATGGCTATTGTGATTTCCCCTAGCTCTATCCATTGAGTTGTCAGCTGGCGTCGGGACATTCAACCTTCATGGCTTACTGCATTTCAGAATTGAACTATGATTGTTTCACATGTTTTTTGTTTTCGTGCTTTTTCTCCCAGACCACTTTGAGACATGATCGTGACATGCTTAGATTACATTTCAAAGTTTGAAAAACCTATCAAATCTAAACCTACCTTGGGAAAGCCTCACTTTTCGGTCGCTGATCAGCCATGAAGTAACCGTCAACTATTGAGAGCGGGTCACGATATGGGCCCCATTTGTTCATGTTTTTTTAATGGTTTTTGACGGTTTCCAAGCACTCTTAACAAAGATTAGTTCAATTCGATTAAAATATGTTAATCCCGTGCAAACATGTTCATTCAACTCTTCCAACCCGTGATATTTATCTACCTACATTGATATATTATCAACAGATACCAAAAGGTTGTTTTATGTATTCATGGCTGTCAGATTCTCACAGCTGCTCAGATAACCAGATGATATGTATGCCTAGTTGGGTTTATACTGCTGTTAGTTGAACCACATGGTTCCCTAGAGTCTCACTACCCATGGCACAGGCTGCAGCCTATGAATATCTGGTTGCAACCTATCATGTTCATGCACTTACGGCTTGCTACTTATTCATTAAAGTGGTTTCATGCCACATGCAGTACATTGCCATTTGGTTGCAATCTATCATGCACTTATGTCTTGCTAGCCAGGGGATTGGCTGCCACAGGATCAATAATATATATATATATATAATATATATATATACATTACATATTGCTTTAGTTGGGTTCTATTGCAAAACTAGTACCAAAGTGCCCAGGGCTTGAGCTGCATTCCATTCATTCCTGATTGCAATCTATCGTGCATTTCTGCCTTCCTACCTATAGAGTCGGGTCATATGGGATGTCTGCCATTATATAGCTAAATGCTTGTATTCCATGGTCAGCCAGTACCGAAGTACACACGGGATTTGCTGCAACTAGTAGTAATTATTACCATTTTAATTCGCTTGTTTTTTAATTTGATGGCAATGTCGATGCCATTTTTGCATGGAAATCCCCAATTGGTGGCAAGATGTTCTAAAGCTTTGGTCGGGCTCCATTGTAAAATCAGTGCCAAAGTACCCATGTGTAAAGCTGAATTCTATTCATTCCTGGTTGCAATCTATCATGCATTTCTGCCTTCCTACCTATAGAGTTGGGTGAAATGGAATGACATACACCATATTGCTGCATGGTTGCATTCTATGGTCAGTACAGAAGTACACACGGGATTTGCTGCAGCTAGTAATGTTTGCAACTTTTATCCACCGTTTGAAATCCAAACTAAGCTGATGTTTGTATTCAAACTGAATAGTGGTAATTCAATTTTGAACTTGAACTATTTGCTGATCTAAGTCTAGTATTGGCATTCTACTTTAAGATTGTTTGAAATACCACATTTGCGATGAAATTCCTAAATGGCATTCACACATGAAATTGCAAATTGGAAATTCGATTGTAATATTGGCAAGTTATTGCCCAAGGAATATCAAAGAATTTTTGATCTCAAAAATTAATTGAATTACTCATTGATTTTATTGCAAAAGTAGTTGTTACTTATAATTTCTTTCCGGGGGGAAAGCATTGGGACAAGCTCAGGAGGAAGAGTCTCCGGTCATCCCCCCCTGGCGGGGCGAGGCAAAAAAAAGGTGTTTTTCTTTTTTGAGCCCTTCCCCCCTCAGGATTTTTTTGTTATTCATTAATTGGAGCTTCCTCCGAGGGGGGTTGGAAAATAAAAAGCTAAAAGGGGTTGTGTTCCGTGCTTTGTCGGGTTGTTTTGGGTTGTGTTGGGGGTGTGCGCGCGGTGTGTTCTGTTTCGCTGCATTTCCCTTGTCGCGGCGTGTCTTCGTTTTTGTTGTGTGGCGTGGCGTGTGTTCTCCTGCCCTTCAGCCCGCCTGCAAGTCCTTGGTCATGAATTTGCAATGCTTCTCAGCGAAACGCTGGGGAGAGATTGAACCCCTTGCACCGTTCTACATCAAGTAGCTGTGCGCTAAGAAGGATGCTGTGTCAGAGAACTTCTACAAAACAGTAGTTGGGCCACCCTTGTTAGCCAGCAATGCCGGCAGGGAGGCCTGGCTGAGTTCGGTCCGATCCAACAGATCCAAGAGATTTGTTCCGGCGCTTCGCCAGGCTTACAAGAAGTGAACCACGGGTGCCTGAGAAAAAAACCTGAGAGCCGCAGCACCATGGTGCTCTACAATCTGTTTGTTGATTTCATATCGAATGTTTGTTACCATGTTTCTCATATGATACACATGACTGTTGTGACCATGATGTGACCATGATGTGACCTGGTCGCATCAACTTACTCGCGCGGGAACTGTATTGATTTCAAACAGTTGATGTGACTAGACCGGCCGATGCTGCCAACCAGCCAGTAGTCACATTCACCATGGTTTCCCGCTAACCGAACCATCATTTGTTAATCAGTCACATGCATCATTCATATGGATGGCGGCCAACCATTCTTGACCATTAAATACCATCAACCATGAACTATTTTGCACGAATCAGTCACATTCACCCTCGAGCTTCCCCGTGGATGTTCGCCATCGCAGCATTTCCACCACGGGGCAGGAGTGGAACCAAGCTCTTCGCTACTTGGGAGTCTCAGGTCTCTGAGGCGGCGCTGGCGGGGTCATGGCGTTGAGCATAGTATGGGGTCAAAGTGGAATTGAAGATGGTAAACAGATGGGTAATTGATGGGTAGCTAATGTTTACTTGATGTTCAACCGGTCGTTGAGTCCATGCACAATCGATGGCGAATGAACAATTCACTGACGAGTGCTTGACAACTTACATTCACCAATAATCAACTGAAAACCAGTAAGCTCGGCTGACCATCAATGAGGCTGCTGATCATCAACCAACCATCAATCTTTGATCAACCATCAATCCATCAATCAACCATTATAATCACTATAAATTCACCATTTACCATCATGAATACCATTCCAATCAACTGTTGATCAACCATCAACCAACCATTGATCAACCATCCATACACCATCAACTTCCCATGAATTCCTTACCGTTGACCGCCGCAACTTCCTGTGCGCGCGCCCACAGGTAGTTTTCGGCGCGGGCGCGGGCGACGGCGAGCCGGCGCTGGACTTCATCCAACGATTTCAAGGCGGCGCGCGGGGGAAGGTCGTTGATGCTGGGGATAGCTTGGTCAGAGGTTGATTGGATCTTGGTTGATGGTTACTTATTCATGGTTAATGACCAACTTATAGACTTATAGAGACGCTAATTAGTGCTTACCTCATGGTTATGTTTTTGGTTGGTTTGATTGGAAAATCGTTTAGTTGACGGTTTGTTGGTGGTTGATCAATGTTTGGTTCATGGTTTTTGATCATCAATATTGGTTGCTAATGCTAAGGGTCCCCGGGGTCTCCTTTCGAACTCACCAGAAATAGCAACTGCGCATAACATCCCGTGTGAATTGAGTTGAATCCGCGGTTCATCCATCTCCCTGAAGGCATTTTATTTTTTCAGGGTTCTTTGTGACAAACCAACTTTTCTTGACCTCATCCACCTTTCTACCTCGAGCCTCAGACACATAGATTCGACATGTGCATTTGCTAACAGATACATTTCTTCATACCATCCTCCCGTAAGTCCAGTTCGGCGTACCCGATTTCATCAACGCTCCCACTGTTATGATGATGCTGGCAGAGTAACACGGCGAACCAAGCCAAAACCTTTCGAAGTAAATTGTGGCGATCAGCTACGCTCGCTGGAAAATGGGTCCCATTTTCAAGAGGTAAATCAGCGGGTGAACTGGCAGCCATGTTGGGAGGGGCCATCAGATTCTCCCCATGCCTTCGGGTCTCAACCAACTCGTTTCGTAAACAGCGCCTGCCTCGAGGATCAACCTGATCCCATAGCGAACCCAGGAGGTTTTTCTGATTGGAACAGGGAGGGGAATCAGAACCAGCGCTGGTGGATGGGCTGATCACGGCATCGCCACCTTGAGTTGGTCCCTATGGTTCACCAACGGGCATGGGGGATGGGACATGTTGGGGCCATGATCCTTACCGTGAGACACCTTGGCGCTGCTGAGGATATTGCTACCATGGGACACGATCAATAAGGCCATGCCTTGGTGGATGATCATCAACTCAAAGTTGGACTGATAGAATTGCCGTAAATAAGATGAAAATCCTTACCAAGCCTATTATGGCGACGCCTGAAGAGTACAGTCTCTAGTGGGTCATTGCTTCTGAATTCATCCTTTGAAGTATGTTGACAATAAACCCAAGAGGAGCGAGGGGAATGGATCGGTCATTTTGCTGGGACTGAGGTGAAGCTCCAAGTCTTGGTACAGACCAGGAAGGTTGGTGGTCGTAAGCATGTTTGACTGGTTGGTGGTTTGATTGACATTTTTGTTTTCTCTAGTAATTATTAACAAACGGTTGGTTGACCCGCATATCTTTCATAGAGGTGGTTCAATTACCAACCGGTTAGTGATCATTATTGGCCATTATAATCTGTCTATCAACCATGATTGACCACTATTAACCACTATTATCCACTATTAACTCTATTATATCAACATATATATAAACCATATTATTGACCACAATTAACCATTGTATTAACCATTCTTAGCCACTATTAACCACTCTTAACCAATCAATACCAACCATTATTGACCACTATCAACGACTATTAGCCACTATTAACCATTACTTGTAGGGTGTGGTTGACCACTCACCACCAAGCAGTACGGGGTTCCACACAGCGCTCCAGGCTCCGCGGGACAGGGGTCCTGGGAACGTCCCTGCGAAGAGGTGCCCCGCCCTGGGAGGACCTCGCAGCTGAGTTGTTGATGGGGAGTAAATCAATGGGGGACAACTAGTCATGGAGTAAATTTACCCCCACGGATTTAGATGGTGAACTTGTAAATCAATGGGGGATGAACTTGTAATGGGGGTCAACTATTTTGTAATGTCTGTTGTTGATGTCTAATTTTCAAGTTTTTTTGTAAATAAATGGGGGTCAACTTGCTTGATGACAGATGTTTTTAGTGTGTTTCGTTGTTTCGTTTCTGAATGTATACGCATGGTTGTTGATGTTTTGTGTGAAAAAACACCTATGGCCTTGGCAAGAGGAACACTGATGATAGGTGAACATGCAGGGATTGGAACAAAGACCTAGCTGTGAATGTGCAATTGCATAGATAGGCAAATCAACAGCAGATCGATTTGTAGATGTTAAGTAGACAACTGGTTGGTTGTTTCACATATGTTGATTGTCCCCCCCAATACTTCGAATATGTTGTTTATTGGCTAATACGTTCTTTCACATGGCATATAACCACCAACAAGATAATAGTGGATCATAAACATGACCATCATAATACGAAACAAAACACACGCACACATGTTATGCATCGCACAAACATATTGTTATTCCAATGATATCAAGGCAAGTGTTGTGTTGTTGATAAAGTGCCAGATATCCAATCACCATCGGATGTCGTTTTGAGGGTTGCTAAAAACCCGATGATAAAATATGTTGGTCAGAACAGTTGATCCATAGATTCACTAGATGTTGCAGCGCTTGATGACTTTTTTGTCCTTTCTTGGAACGCTGTTCACGAGCACTGTCGGGTTTTGAGCTATGCTCGTGACAGTCCATGGATTGTTTTTGAAACTTATAATGACTCAGACGGAAAAAAGGAAAACATATCGCTGCAGAAAATAGAGGTTCCTGACTTTGTATCACAAGTGGTTGGCTTCAAATCTACGTGTTCGGCCAAGGGCTTGACCCGTATGTGTCGAAGCCAGGCGCGGATGTGTCCGGCATCTCCTTCCTCGCGGCAACTCAACTGCGGAACGTTGATGGTACAACGTTGGGTCAAATGGATTGGTTGGGCAGATGCAATGAACATCTCAGACAGCAGATTTCATTGCAAAACATGACCAAACCGTCATATAAATGTTTCGATCTTGTTTCATTGGTTAATCAAGCACGATCAACATGAGTAAACTATGTTCAGCATGATGATAAAACAATTCCGAACAAGATATGAGTTGGGGCTTTCTATCAACAACGAGGGCAGACTTCGGAAGGTTCGATCCATTTTGCTGTTTGTCGCAAATGGAAGGTCACGCGTCCAGAGTACACGTTTGAGTAGTGAGGTACCTAAGTTGTTATGCGTATTGTTGTGAGGGATTCTGAAGCTTCGCTGGTTTTTCAAAGGGTATTCTGGTACGCAGCTGATTTTAACTAAATACATCTATGTCCAGTAAATGTGAATATGTTTGTGCGACCTTTGACGTGCTAAATTGTTTTTTTTTCACGGGTTCCTTTGCGGCTGCTGCACCATTTGGATGTTTTCTCGTGTGGGCCCTCAGTCATGTACAAGTTGGTTGACAACTAGATACTAGATTAGGAGAAGCAATTTCCAGTAAATATGAGGTGATCAGCTAACGTGAATAAGTATTGACCATATCGTTATCTATTATCCATAATCATGCTTGAGGGCTTACGGATGTTGATCCCATATATTCTTTTCAATACTACTCACTTTGTTTCCGCGGATATGACTGTCATTAGTTATTTTAGACTATGCTGCAACATGATTGTTAAGCTCTACAGGACCAATAAATAATAAGAAGCCACTATTGATGGTTATTCAATGGCTGTACACCACAAATAAACCACTATCGAGGGTTGCAACTACCACAAATAAAACAAGTTTATACTCACTAATATGATCTATATAAAATCGTCTCCACCTCAGCATCAATCTTGCGGGACTTATAGCCCTCAGTCGATCATTTTGTTACAGGAGTTAAAACCCATCATAACCATTCATAACCCATATTAACAGGATTCATAAGTAATATTACAGGAGTTGTAGCCCATATTACAGGAGTTATAACCCATATCACAGGCGTTATAACCCATATCACAGGAGTTATAACCCATATTCCCATATTCCCATACTAATTCATATCTGTTTGGGCGAGCCGAACAGGTCCATGGGCAGCGACTGAGGCGTTTGGGACTTCGAAGGTATGGAGGGCGGAGTGGCGGAGTGGTTGGGGGGGTTGGGGAGGGTTGACACAGGCAGCTGAGACATGGTAAGATATGGGGATAACAACCAAAACAATGATTAGTGATAGGGGAACCAGGGGTACAGGGTTTTGACCCACTGCCATATAATACAGTGGTTCAGACTGGGTGGTTATGGTGGTTTTATCTAGCATTCCCTATGTATGGTTAGTGCTAGCAGCCAACAACCATGATTAGACAACGGCAATTGTTAGTGGCTTTAAACTTCTATGTTCCCTCATATTTGGGATGGTTGATGAAATATCTTTCAGAAGGGGTTACAACCAGCAACCAGTAGCATTTCAGAAGATGGTTCAGAACTTATCACTTGTGATTGAATATTTCAGTTGGCAATTATTTAATTGTCTGTATGCATTAAGGGATACATTTAATGTACGTCCAAGCCTAGCACCCCGTAATTTCTAGGGGGAATATTGACTAACACATCGGACATTTCCTAACAAGAAGGAATTGTCAGTGCCAGATGGGCAATCGAAATAGGCAGTAATGTTGGATCCTGACTCCTGACCATTTCGAACTTTGACCATTGTCAGTGCCAAACGGGCAATTCCACTTGCAAAGTTTATAAATCATTTGTATTTAGGAATGCTCTCCAGCTATTGAGAGGATGCACTGGGGATCACTGGAGGTGGTTTCTGAACTGCTAGATCTACCAGTACGACGAACCATGAACCATTCTTGTTGGTTACTATCCGCTATAGACCATTCATGAGCCTTGAATCAACCATTCGTCATCATTACTAGTTGGCTACATTTGGTTAACTACTCTAAGTAACCTCTAGAAACCACCAGAAAATGTACGGATTAACCAGAAACTGAACGGTTTCTGATGGGAAGCCATTTCCGCCTTTCCCGCGGTGAGGTTCCCCACTGCACGGCGGCGGAGCGAATCTTTGGAGGATCACGTTGGGAGTGCCGATGGTGGATAGATATGGGGGAGAAGGAGTTGGTTCATTGAGATTAATATGGATTAACCAACAACAATGGTTGTAGTGGATGACAATAGGGGATGTTGGGGGATGAGAATGGCTAACAATAGGAATAGCAACCAAACAATATGGTTAATCAAGCAGGTTCATGAGGGATGATCCCATGGATGTCAGCAACTCGTCAGCAGTTTCGAGCTGACAATCCAACTGAGGGCTTATGTTTTTAATGTTTCCCAGAATTAATAACCCCCAGGTTGATTAATTGGCGGGTTGCCATTTTGATGGGAAACCAACACTCTTGGGGGATACCCCCTATTAATCAACCAGGGGTTTCTTTATCCTGGGTAGACATTACCATCCGCATGTTCATTGCGGATTACCCTTTGGTAGTCACAAACCTGGTTTCACTAAAAATCACCAGTTTGTTTCATTGGCAAACCAGCTTTTTCTACGGTGGATATTCCGCGCAAACCATGTTAGTTTGGCAGAGTGTATCATGGATTCACTCATGATATTTGATGCTTCATCTACAGGAAGTCAATTAGTGGAGAACGGTTGGTCAAATAGTAATTCCAAGGGTTCATTGAGGGCTAGATATCTACTGAGCTTCATGGGCGATAGGCTAATGATGGTTCATAGAGCTTCTGAAAGCCTTATTAGCATCAGTAGCTGTCAATTCATAGGGAGATGGGTCAATTTATATGTGATGAATTAGTAGACAAACGGTTGAATATTGATGGTTAACTGGTGCTTAATTCATAGTTAATTCCAAGGGCTCATTCAGGCTGGTTCATCATGATGAATTGATGAATATGAATGGTTTAATGGTGGTTTTTGAATGGTGAACTAATTGTTCATTACTATTACTAGATATTTGATGATTGCAGATATTTGAATAATGGATAGTTAATGCTTAGTGTTGATAACAATCCACAAGAATGGTGGATGGTCAATCGATCGTTAATTCAGGGCTAGCGGTGGCTAAGAACCAATGTCAATCATGATTTTTGATGGTTCACAATTGCTTACTAATGGCTATTGATTATCAAAAGTAGTTTGTGATGATGGTGGACATTGGTGATGCTGGTTAATCGTGGTTGATGGTACGAATCTGGCAAGCAAACATTTAGAACACATGGTCTATGAAGTTGAGTAACGATCCATGACGGTCAATGATAGTTACGAATGATCCAGTGATGGTCGCTGATCGACACCTCGATATTAGGAAAGACAGGGACTGAGTCATGAATCACAATTTATGTAGTGGTATACAACCAACGATGATCAAAGTGCTTCACTGATCAGAGGAGCCATGTGGCACCATAGAATGTTGCAAGCATCAGTAGGAGATTGACATTGGCCAATCATGGCCGAAGGAGCGAATGATCATTTAGCGATGGTGAGACCACCACTGATCTTCATCACCCCAGTGCAACGACCAGAACATGTGGTTTGGAACCCAGGTCAGAAATTTACAGCGAAGCCATGTGTTTAGCATGTTATGTGACGAAGAGAGGTCCTGGAATGCTGTACGTACATGTACGTACCATGCATTGCCAAAAAAAAAGTATCACTTGATTGCAAGCCTTGTGAGACTGTTTTCCCAGTGTCTATTCGGTCACAGCTGCTTCAATGGCTCCCTGATTTGTTGGCATTACTGATCCTGAAATCCCTGGTGGATGAAGATTGATTGCCACCGCTTCATACGAGACACCCCTGCGAAATTCTTCATCTGAGTAGCTAAGAATCGCTGTTGACCATGGATGGTTGCTAGAGTTGATGCTTTGAATAAGCGTTTGGCCGCGGCGGCCACATGTTTGAACCCTACATGACCACCAGAAGTGGCTGGGTTGGCTTTGGCAGGTCTTGGCGCACAATGAAGGCGTGGCTGATGAATTCACGTCCGAACAAAACCCACGGCTGGAAAATCCCAACGGCCATGGCGCGTATGGGGGATGGATTGTCAATATGGAGCTTCAGTTACTATCGCGTCGGGATGATGAGATATTTGTGCGGATAAGTTGACACCGAGGACAAGCCCCCGTCGCCATGGTGAACCGACAGGACGATCCCAGTCCCGATCTCATGACAGATGAAGGACATCCAGTGGTGTAACCTCACGAAGTAACCCATGATTGGGGTTGGTTGTGGCGGACTGTTGTTCTAAAGCATGACGTTGGCGCAGTTAGTGTTTTGGTTTTAGGTTTTTGAAAACTTGAACATGGCACGGATAATTCGTCAAAATGCGAACGTAATTACCATCGAGACCTAGATGCCCCTACAATCCCCTACAGTTGTTGAGAATTGTTGATCCCTATAAGGTTCTTGGATTTCGATTATGAATGATTATGAGGGTATTTATTGATTTATGACTCAGATAAACTGTGCCATGATTGAACGCTGTTGCTGCTTGACACGGATACCTTTCAGCAAACAAAAAGCTTCGCTGCCTCAGCAACCAGTACAACTTGGAAGGTCCGCCCAGTGACACTTCGCCACAGGGGTACGTCATGAACGAAGCTACAGCATCCTGCAGCCATATCCGTACCATGCTGTGTAGGGATTAGGAGTAGGTTTGCAACAGGTGCAGGTGCAATGTTCCAGAATAGGGCAAGCAAAAATACACTCACAGGGTCAAGGTTGGAACAAGTGTAGAACAAGAGGATGACGCCCTTGGCATTTTTTGGCACAAATTCCAACACCTAGCTGCGAGAAGGAACGTAGACTTACATCCTGAGTGCCCCAACACTCGCGGCTTTTGAGGGCATCAGTCCTGGTAGCACACTGAGTCACGGTCATCCAGCAGGGGTAGGAATCAAAACAAACAACCTGCCATGTTGTCTAGGCGTCGATAGTTCTCTCGGGCCTATCACGGGGTCGACTATACAGTAGTACAAAGATTGTAGATGGTGATTGACATTTCCTCATGATCATTGTTTTCAGTTTTTTTTTCTTATGTTTCATTTTTCATGGCGCTTATGTTCGGTAGAAATTCAAAACCAAAGTGTTTTTTCGATGTCTTCTTTCCCATTTGTTCCCACTGACACCTTCCCAGTGACTTCCCACAACCTCCCATCCGCGTTCCTCCAGGCGTTTCTACTGAGACCGAGACCGTGGCCTCTGAGTTCCAGGGCATGTCCGGGGCCACAACGGAGCGGCTGAGGTTCCACCAGTGCCGCTTGAGGGTGCTTGAACCTTCGCTTTTGGAAGCTTGGTACCTGATTCAATGTCAGGGGTTGCATCAATACCTTTTGTTGTGTCATCAAGTGTCCAAGCATTGCATTGATTGTATATGTTTGTATTTGCCATATTTTTTGTTTGTTCTGCAAACATCCACTTACACCTTGGGCTTGCGCTGTTGTCATGTGTTATCCTTAGGATCCTTAGCGCCTTAGCGAGTCAATCCTCGGCACGACTCAAACACATTGAATGTGATGTCTCCCATTTAGAGCAGCCTTTCACTGTCAATTCAGCAACAGGCAACGGGCGTCAAAATACTTTGCTGAACCCGGATTCAAGAGCCAAGCTCTGAAAAACACATTGAAGCTATAGATCGATGTTGAAGGATGTGAGTCAAATGCTACCATGGTTATTGAGTCGTCCAAAACTATAGCCATGCTGGGCGTATCTTTCGGCCGTGCATCACTGGGTTGGCGCAGCCTTGGCGCAGCTGCGGGGCGAGGTTCAAAGACATGGCAGGGAAGCCTTCGTGGGTGCCCCGGGGTCCAGCCATCGATCAGCGATCTCATCGTCGTTCCATCCACGTTGAATCACTGTTGAGTTGACAACGAGTTGGTGGCATGGAACATGTTTGAACATGGGGGATATGGTGAAATACGGTGAATTCCATGATTGTAACATGTGGTGAATTCTATGATTACAACATGTGGGGAATTATATGGCGGAGAAGCAACAATAATTGCTGGTTGGTGGATTTGGACATTTTGTGTAGGCAATTACAGTGCTTAATAATTGAGGATGATAAACAAGAGTAATGGTTAGACAACTACATATTGGCAGGGATGGTTGATTGACACACATGTTTGAGAGTGGTTACAACCACCAACCGGATATGATAACCATCAATGAACTATACCGTTGATAATCGCGGATTCACCATTCATTAACCATCAATCAACCATCAATCGACCATCAATCAACCATCAGTTAACCATCAACTATACAACCATCAATTAACCATCAGTCCACCATTAATCAACCATCAATCAACAATCGATCAACCATCAATCCATCAATCAACCATTAATCACTATAAATTAACCATCAGTTCTGATTATCAAAGGAAATTCAGCAGAAAAACTTCCGTGTTACAAAAAATGCACAGCCAAGCGCACGACGTCAAACCAGAGCTGCCAGGGAGAAGAGATGTCAAAAGAGAGTTGATGTTGAGCAAAGATGCCAGGAGAGATGACATAGAGAAGAGATGTCATGACACTTCTGACACTGAGGAAGGATGTCAAGAGAGAGATAGAGATGAGGATGAGACGGCTGCAATGAGAGAGCTGACATGGAGCAAAGACAAGAGAAAATGGCCCTGAGAGATGCCAAGAGAAAGGTGACCCTGAGCAGAGCTGTCGGCTGAGGCAGCTTATTGAAGACATGGATTCATGGGGCTCATCTATAAGCATTTGTATTTTTGTTTGAATTATAGTCGACTTAGTCAATGGCAACGTGGAATCTTCCGCCCCCGGCTTGTTACAGTACTTTTTGCAGAGTGATATTAATGATATTCAATGACTATGTCCATTTGCCACCAATTGCTGGGATGTTCACCCGATGTTGTCATAGTTAACAAACCCATCAGATTGTCCACACTGTAAGCACTGCCAACTGAAAATTGCAGTGTTGTCAGAATTGGAGTATGTGATCATGGTTGTCAGGCCTGCTAGGATTGTTAGAACCTTTCTGAACACAATACAGTTGGGTTTGCCATTGTTGTTGTAATACGCAGATTTCACTGATGATTTGATGTATCTACTGCATATCATAGTTGTTTGCTTTCGATCATGCATGTCAACATGCCAGGATACTACTTGTGGTCACAGGATTAAGAAGTTGTACTTACTTGGGCACTTGGGATTCGCTGGTTACATTCTATCCACATTTATACCCACCATGAAAAGTAGGCTATCATGTAACCTTGACAAACAATTGTTGCACATTAGCTTGCCAAAGATGGAAGATAAACAACTATGGACCATGGATACTTTCACAAGATCAAACAATGACAAGTTGCACGGCCTCGCGCCATGTCCCAAGCAGGAGCCTTTTGATTCGCTCTGCGAGCACTTTCTTTGCGGATAGCAAACAATGTGACAACCCCACGGCAGACCACCGCTCAGAAGCTCACCAACTAAAGTCAAACACACAGGCACATATACCGCCTCAAGATTGAGCAAAACAGCTTGATTCTTGGGACGTGAAAGATCTTGAAGAGTCATGCGATGCGTGACCCTCCACCCACCTTTTTCAGCAACAGCTTCGCACCTCCACGGAGTGCTCAGCTTGTGCGACGCAGCCGGTCGTGACCATGCCAAGCAATGGAACGCTGCCAAAGGACGCTCAGAGCCATTTGAAGGTCGCGGGGCCGCGGTGTTGGTGCAGTGGCCATGGTTCAACTGAGCGTTTTGGAGGGCCAGGTTGAACTCTGTCAACTCACCAGTGAAAGATAGTGAAACATAGTGAAACATAGTGAAACACAATGAAGCATAGTTAGACATAGTGAAACATAGTGAAACATGGTGAATCATAGTGAAAAATAATGAAACATAGTGAGACATGGTGAAACATATATATATATATATATAGTGTAACCATGTGAAGCCGAGAGAAATTCACCAGTGAAACCTTCCAGGAAAGCCATCGCTTGGTCTATTCCATGGTTTCTTGGAGTTGCTCATGAAAATTGAAGGCAACAGCAGGTTGATTCAACCATGATATTCGCCTCGGCTTGGGGGAGTTCCAGTAGGAAATCACTAGGTTTTGGGGGATACCTCACTCTGAATCAACCGTTGTTTTTTTGAATCAACCGTTGTTTTTTTGAATCAACCGGGTTGGCATTACTCATTTTTTTAGTGGTCACACAGTTTGGTGAAAAATACACCTGTCAAGATTTGGTTAGATTAGCCATCAAGATTGCCAAAATCAATGCCTCTGAAGATCACGGGGACCCTGGGCCCTGTAAAATGGATGATTTGGCCTGTCAATTGTGTCCCGCTACATCCCCGTACCCTGTCCTAAAACTATGGTCACTTGAGTGGGGAAGCCATGCATTTTTTGGGCACAAAATCCAAATGTCTGAGAGAACAGTATCCAGCCAAAGACGACAAGTTGGCCATATGCTGATGTTTGACACAGAACATGAGATACATATCCAGAGGTACCCATGATTCTTGGGGGCACAACGACGCTTGAAAACACTCAACTTATATTTCACACTACACATGAATGTCATTTGGGTGAAGTTGCCCACTTGCAGGTTTCTCAAAATAGGGGCCCCTTCCAGATCATCCCCATACTAGTCATTTTCCGTAATAAACCATTTTTTAGGCAACCCTATTTTGAGAAACCACCACTTGTCCAATTATGAGCCCCGCAACTGAGCTGTTTTTTGTGTTTGTTGTGCGGGCTTTGGCGCTGCGGCTCTCGCGGTCCCTGGAATAGCGATAGAATCGCCATTTCCGCATGTTATATAATCCACCATGAACTGCTCATGAGCCACTAGTATTGGTTAAGAAGTAAAAGGCAACAAGGACTTTAGCATAGTTGATCAAGCGTCAATAGTACTTATTCACCATTCCTCTTGCTTGTTTTTGTTACTGATTCTGCACCAATGAGACACCACCGCAATCGCACGCCAGTCTGATGCTGCAGCGGCCAATGTGTTGGTGCAATGTTTGTTGGGTCAAGGAAGCTTGCAACTGGAAGGCCATGGGGCCCATGGGCTGTGGGGCGCTCCGTCCATGTTTTTGGCATCTGTGGTTCTGGACAACAAAGGATTTGCCTACCAGTTTGAAAGGAATCACCCAAGAATTTTCATAGTGGCTCACTAGATGAATCATGGTGATCTTCACCGCCCACCCACTGGTGTTTTGGGTACTGTTTTTACAAATTATATTGTGTACTCTGTTGGTTCATTGAATGTCTCTATAGTTCCATTGCGTGCATCCAAATATCCGGCCGGTCGTTATAGTTTGGGATGGATTGGGAGGCCCCACTCAGTGGATATGCCGCCTGTAGATGCTGATAGGTTGAACGGTTGGGATGTTAAGACTTTCTGACCGAGGAGGATGTTGTACACTTGTCGTCAGTCCAGATGTGAGGAAACATTTTCTGGGGCAGATCTCAGTCTTCCTGCGGGAGTATCCGTAGCAATATGATTTCAAGCATTCTGAGCCATCTTGAACCATCAATTGCCAGCACTTCGTCATTCATTTTCCGGGATTTGGCTATTGATTATTTTTATCCATCCACTACTCCTCATTACCCGTCAATCAACCAAAAGTCAACCATGAATCAACCGTCATGAAGCATTCCCCACAGTTGTTTACCATTATCACGATTTTCACGGCTTGCCAACTGATACTGCCTTTGCTAAACTTGGCTTGGCATAGATTCCATGGCTTAGTGAGATTTATATCCATGATTGCATGGCTAAATGTTCCATATTTATCTTCACTAAGCCAGGATTGTTGCACTGCCATAAGTGTTCGCATGTTTTTTATTGTAGAAGTGCAAGCGTGTATCTTTTGTCGAGCATCGGGCGCGTCAGAAGCGCGGAATACTTTGAGTGTCGTACCTAGGGTATGTGGGTAGTGGATCATTCTTAGTGCGAGTTGGTTGGCTCGCCTTTTTATTGATGTTGGGAGCTCTCTGCCTTTTTTCCAATTTTTCCACGGGTTGTTGTCCCCATAGGCTATCATAGGGTTTACTGTGACGCGTTACTATCAACCAGCCTCGGACCATCGACAAGAATCATCAACCCATCACGACCTGCATTAAGTATCGTTTGCCAGCATCATGATCATTGTGTTTGATTTGAACTTCCATCATTAACCGATCATTGACCGTCATGAGCCACCACAAACAGGATTCATTGGTCATTGGTTAAACATTAGCAGATGCTGAGAAAGCGCTGCCTCGCTAGGCTGGAAACCCTCGAAAGCCGTGACAGATGCCATTGCATTGCTGGCAGAGGACTCACTGGGTTGATGGCACGGGTTCTTGCTTTTGTTGTTGGATTGGGTTGGTGGCTGGGTGGTTGTCTTAGGATGGTTTGACTGTATGTTTAACGGGTTGGTTTGCCTTGCTTGGCTGGGGTTGATTTGGTTGCTTGCGCCGGACTGGACCTCGCTTGGTGTTTTGCAAAGAATTGTTCTATACATATATTTATATTTATAAACATATATTTATATATATTTATACACATATTTATGTATCTATCTATCTATCTATCTATCTATCTATGTATCTATCTATCTATCTATCTATCTATCTATCTATGTATCTATCTATCTATCTATCTATCTATCTATCTAACTATCTATCTATCTATCTATCTATATATATATATATATTTACATGTATCTATATCTATATCTATATATTTAGATACATATATATATATATATATATATATTTATATACAGCATTTGTAGTACCTTTTTCTTTGGCTTCGAAGTTAAAGGACCTCTTAAAATTTTGAGCAGTGATCAAAAGGATTCAAAAGGACTTGCATTTGCATTCTTCATGATCACTGGACATATCACAAGGTGTTCACACCACGGAAAATATTGGGCGTGGTAACTGGTATTGACTTTAGTGTTAGAAGCTCCTGGTAAGCAGAATCTTGATACATATATACATTAAATTACTCATCACAAATTAGTCAAATATCATTCTGGAAGAACATTTGTACAATCATGTGAACAATAATACTTCAATAGTCACTATGTGGACATCACATGACGTGTCACATGACCTCACCATGGGTGGCCCGCAGGAGGCTCGCCACCAGCTGCCCGACGTGGCCCTTGGACTGTGGCCCGGTGCCAGGGGTGGGTGAGTGGTGGTGGGGGTGGGTGGTGGGGGTGGTGTTGGGGGTGGTGGGGGTGGTGGTGAAAAACTCGCGAGTTTGGGCTGTTGGGCCGCAGAGATGACCTGAAATGATGCAGGCGGAGTAAAGGAAGGTGCGTTGCTGTGAGCTTTGAAGATGACCATTGATGGGTTGGGTGGGTCACTGGTTGATTGCTGCATTTCGTGAAAAAAGGGACGCCTGGGTAAGAGCACAACGATCCACTACCTAATGCAGGTAACCTTCACGAATGGGGAAGTGTTTCCCACATTAGTTACCACCTACCATTACCTACCAAATGACAAGTGTTTCCCACTCAGGTTTTGGCGGGAATCTCATGGTCAACCCGTGATGTTTTTCAAAGGCTGCACTTTGAACCCTAGGGGAATGAACCCCAATCGATGGTCCGTTATTGTTTTTGATCATTGATCCTTTTTTCCGAATCATTCATTGAGATGAACACATATCATTAGGTTTGTCCTCCCTTTCAATCCGGGAACAAAACCTTGTGTTTGATTTCTATATTCCCGTAGCGAGTTCAACACTCGCTGCAGTGATTCATTCACCAGGAAGCTGCACTCTTACAGGTCGATGTCGTCCTGCCTATTTGGGAGTGGTGGCGCAGATTGAGCACATTTTGAAAACCAAGCCGAAGCGTATCAATGACTTCAAAGAAGAGTCCGAGACACTGGTCATTGCAGGGCACGAGTTTGGGGCTGTTTTCGATGCAGGGAGAAATGCAGATTGAGGGAAGATTGAGGATGTTTGAACCATGGTTGACAGGGGCCAATCATAAACAATCAACGGAAAAACCCTATGGTCCAATGGTTCTGTGGTTCATTAGAACCAAAGCGGGGTTCAGCTAATCAATTGGTAACTCACCTGTCTTAGCCATGGTTTATTACAGAGTTGACAGTAGCCGATCAAAGGGGAGCAACCAGTGGACCATCACCGATCAGTTGGATGCTGCAAAGTAGTTGTCACTGCCGAACATGATCCGAACGTTGGGCGCTGCAAGGGGATGCCCCGACCCTTGGTGGACATCTCCCAGATATGGTGAATCATTCAAATCTAACACGTACAATACCACCAGAGTTCAGATATCAACTGGCTGTTGCTTAAAAGCGACGAGCTACGCCAGGGCTATCCATCTATTCGATATCCCTTAGCTTTGGGCGGGAGCCATTTGGAGCTGCCAGGAGGGTTCGCTCAGTGAATTGAAGTGAATCCTTTCATGCTCCAGGGTCGTCCCCGAGGCTGTAGGGTTCAGTCGGGACACTGGCAATGGTCATCTCATGTCATCTCCCTCCATGGTGGATGAAACAGGATGATCTTTTTCACATGGGCTTCAACCACCAAACTGACAATCATCAGGCAAATGGACTTGAGAATATGGCAAGAGTTGGTAGCCGCGAGTTGCGGAATCGGCACTGCAACATGGTGGAGTACGCATTGCCCAAGAAGAGTGTGCCTGTGCGGTGCCAGTGATGCCTCAGATTTTGATGCTTCCCTTTGCGAACATGTGAAAATGTGGTTTGAGGGTACGCCCCACAGGCATTTCACCAAGCAAAGTAGATGCTTTAAGAAATGATTCCCTAGCAGTAATGGGCCAAAATTAGCTGCAACCAATGGTTAATGCTTAATCAACAAGAATTGATCACGCATCGATATGGGTGTTTCTCAAAATACGGGACACCCAAAGTCATCCTTTATTGAAGCATTTATATTCATAAAGCAACCATGTTTGGGTACCCATATGGCTTGAGAAACCACCATTTGTTTGGTCAAAACCCTGTACCCCTGGTTCCCCTATGATTAACCATTATTTTCCCTATAGTTGGTTGGGGAATATCCACCATTATTGGTTGGTTAATATTGACCCATAGCCATATGACATGGTATTTCCCATGCTCCACTCACTGGATCGCTGCCATGTCAGGAAATGCTTCAAAGGGGACAACCGCCTGTATCACATCCCACGGATGCTCACACGGCCTGAGGCGGTGTCGGGTGATGTCGGGTGATTGGGTGATTTTGTTGCTTGGTAACATGTTTTGTACGGTGTTGTAGTGGTTGATAATAGAAAATGATCAGCAACAACATGCAACAACAATGGTCATACGGGAATTGCTGTAATGTTAGATCCGTGTTAGTTGCAAACCGTCCCTAGTTTGCTTCTAATAGCTGGTGATTTACCATCATGTGTAGGGGTTGGTTATAGGGATCTACCATTATTTGGGATGGTTGGTTGATTGACGCATGTTTTTTAGATTGGGTGAAACCACTGTTTTTTAGATTGGGTGAAACCACCATCCACATTAGATAGACCATGACAGGATTATGTAAGCAGTAAAATAGAACTACGCAAGTGACACTGTTTCTGCTGGGGTGTCCCTGCTTGGACAAAACTTGGTGTTGTTTGTGAGCTCACCAAAATCCTCCAGAATGTTGGTAACAATGACACTCGACCTTCATCTCAGATCATGACAGATGATGAACAACAGATCTTCAACCAAGAAAATTTGAAACACGAGCACATTTAAACACATCAACATAATCCCCAAACAATCATATTCAAACAGCAGATGTTCAAAACCAGACAGTTCCAAATGTTCAAAACCAGACAGTTCCCCATGTGTTTTCAAAACATGTATCTCTTCCCAGACAGCCCCTGTGGGGCGGTCACACCTGGCCCGTCGCACAGGCTGACAAGGTCATTGCCGGGGTGGCGCAGCGAGCCCAAGCCCTGCGACGTTTGGTGATGGACGTGAACTCGCGCAAGGACCGGAGGGGCGGCCGTGGCGAGGCCCAGGGGCGAGGTCCAAGCCCAGGAGGCGCTCGATAATTTCAGCATGGTGAAGGAATGGCTGGTGAAGTGATGCCGGTTTTGCTGATGGTCACTAGTTGATGAATGATTGATTACAAGGTATATTGTATAGTTGTTGTGATGATGATATACTGGTCCGTGGTGGGCTTGCCACTGGTGTTCACTGCTTTGTACCGAGGATTTTTAGGGTTCATAATTGTTGATGGTTAATCACAGCTGTTCAAGGGGTTGATTTGTTTTTACTTGTTTGTTAATGGTGGATGGATATGGTGAATGGTGGTTGATTATTTTGAGTAATGACTGATGCTGTACTGTAGCAGTTCGCGAGTAATGCTCAGCTCTTGGTTTCCAGTGATCAATGGTTCTGGTTGGTAATTGCTGATGATGGGTAATGCAAACAGTGCTTTAGTAGGCTTGTCGGGCAGCACCCGGGTCGCTCATCCCCTCAGCTGCAGGGGTGGAGTACCTGCCCGCCTGTCCGCCTAGTGTTGCACCTGGGGATTGACCCCCAGGTCCGACGCTTGAGGGAAGACGTCATTTCCACTAGACCATACCGGCCCCCCAATGTTTGATGTTTGTTTGGCAGTTGGTATCATTGGATTTTACGCTTGTTATCGTGGTCCGCAGTGGCAATGATGTGAATGCTTCAATGCTCAAAACCAAAAAAAACCATCAATGATACATGACACAGCACAATCCACACTGTTTCATGCAAATTCAGTGATTGGGGAGTATCCCCTCATCAAGCGCCCTTAAGAAACATGTGCACCCCTGGAGTAGGGACACCCACTGATGGAGCAGCAAGGCCCCACATGTTTCGCTGTACGCTAGTGTACCGCTGCAGGATGATGCAGCATTTCCTTTCAAAAGGCAAGATCTTCTTTAGGGGAAGTGACATCAACGTGGTACCGTATGACAATACGATGGTTGAGAAAGTCGTGAACTTTGAACGTAGTGGAATCACCTTTGCTAAGCAACAGGAAGCAACCACTCACCAACCATCAATGCAAAATCATGTGGATCGCATTTGCCGTCAATCCAGCATTCATCAAAGCTGAATCATTCAGGTCGACCTTTGCCAACCATTCCAACCAAGCATCTACTTAATGATGGTTTCATCAACCATCAACATCCAACCATCTACTTAACCATATATAGTTGAACCAACCATCAACATCACCTGTCACCTAACCATCACTTCTCAGCCCGGCCTCGAGGAGATGAAGGTGGGCCAACTGAGCTGCGTCCGCAGCGGCGCGCTGCCGCGGGAGGTGTTTAATCGGATCGCCGCGCGCGCGGGGGAGCAGTGGACCCAGAACTTGGTGCAGAAGGCGCCCGGGTCGCTGGTGCCATGGTGGGGCTTGGGAGCAGCTGAAGGTAACCAGGGAGGCGCTCGGATGGGAATGGTTCGTGACGATTAATGATGGTGAATGATGGTTAATGATGGTTAATGAATGGGAATGGGTGATGATTAATGATGGTTAATGGTGGTTAATGATGGTGAATGATGGTTAAGGATGGTTGATGATGGTCAATGATGGTTAATGATAATGGGAATGGTTCGTGATGGTTGATGATGGGAGCAACATGTAGCAATTCATGATGGGTTCTGGTATTGAATACTGATGGAAATGCTTCGTGATGGTTAATGGCTGTGAACGAGCTGGATAGGTGGGAAATGGTGATGTTTAATGGTAATGATTGTGGATAAATCATGGTGAAGAATGTCATACAGACGGTTTTGAAAATTGTTGCCAAGGGTCAAGGGTCAATGATGGTAGATACGAGTCGTCAGTTAATCACTGACGACGGTCTAAATCGGTTGAAACATGCTTGACGCTTTTGGACAATGATTGACACGTGGTTAGCAATCAGCAATCAATGATTGTGATCAATGGCTGGTGCGTGGATGGAGGATATTGAGGAGATGTTGGTGGAAGATGGTATATAGTGGTTATGATGATGATGATGATGATGATGATGATGATGATGATGATGATGATGATGATGATGATGATGATGTTTGCTGTAGAGAACGATCAAGTGCATGTGGTGGTTTTGGGATGTACTTGCGACTGTGTTACCTTCATGGCTTGGTAATGCATGAAACCAAACCTGGACCTATTTGGCCTTCAAAACGCGATCGTGAGTATCATCTCACAAACAAACATCGGGGCAACGGTTGCCTCTCCCAATCCAATCGATTGTGAATCTTTTTCAATCGACAAGAATGGTTGGTGTGAGATCCTTGGTCCTAGCATGAAAGAGAACTTGAAACTGCCTCATCCCAGCAGCGATTTTCCAACACTGTGATGGCCACTGACTGAATGTTTCGCTTTAAAAATTCTTGTTTTGCCGCTAACAAATAGCCAGCGCAAATAGAAGTACGTCCGATGTCCAGTCACAAACTGTTAAACAGGCTTGACGATTAGTTGCCCTTATCGTCAATATGGGTGTTTCTCAAGTCATAGGGATACCCTCAAATCATCCCATATTAACCATTTGTAGCAATAAACCAACCATTTTGGGAGGTTCATGAAAAGAAACCACCATATATGCCACCATGATTGTTGGATAGATCATCCAGTGTGATGTTTCATGTTGATTAAATCTGGCAACCCGTGGTTGTCGTTGTTGTTGTCATTGTCGTGGTGGTCGTCGTGGTTGCTGTTGCTGTTGTGGTTGCGTTGTTGCTGTTGTGGTTGTTCTTGTTAACTACCATTGATCACCATGGTTACCGTAATACATCGCAGTGGGTTAAAACCCTGTACCCCGGCTTCCCCTGTCATCAATAACTATTGTTTTCCCTATAGTTTGTTGGTGAACTTATCCCCAATAAAATTGGTTGGTTAACTGCTTGACCCAGCTCGCCACATATAGCTGGTATATCCCCATCGTTGTTAGTTGTTATCCCCTATTATTACCCATCAACAAGCTAGTTAACAATTAGTTGGTTGGTTGACTGCTTGACCCAGCTCGCCACATATATTAAGCCTGGCTTAACCGTGGACTACCAACCGGTCGCGCCAGGAGGGGGAGTCCAAGAAGCTCTATTGGAACATGTGGTACGGTCCCGACATCATCCGTGGGCCCTCCGAGACCGGCCATGATTTCTACGTGGTGGAGGACAGGGCAGGGACACCCATGGAGAGATGCGGCTTGATGTAGCACCAGCTGGTTCAGCAATTCAACAAGTCGCAACTGGTGGTTGATGAAATGAACTGTGATGTTGGGGATGGTTCATCGATAGTTGGTTCATGGTTAATTGAAGAGATTGGTAAGCATGCTGATTTTGTGTTGGTCGGATTGTCCTAAACCATTCAGCTGAGTTTTCCTGGTCGGAGGACTTGACCATGTGTTTTCAAGTTGTTCAGTGTCGTTTTTTGGGACGTGGGCAGGGGCATGATTGCCTGCAGTGTGCCACTGAGTGTGCCACTGAGTCTGCCACTGATATCATGGGGTGATATTTATGTTGCAGATAGTGATATACTATGTAGTATAGTGTAGACGATGATATACGTCCTACAAGTATCTATAGTTTTTCAGCATGCCTATCTCTACTTGTATCTGTAACCTGGCAACTACATACTGCACTTAGTCAAATTGTGCAAATTTGTAATGAGATGGATCAGGAGATGTCCTAAGTTTTTCATGTTTCCGATATTTTCTGATTTGCGGACAGTGCTGGGTAGGTTGCTATCCTAACTTTCCAGTACGGAACGGTCAAGTCGGAGGTTTCTTTTTTTCCGCATCACCCATCTTTCACTTTGTTGTATTCCTTTGTTGGTTTGGCCACTAAAATCTCGGCACTTGTTGTTGAATTGCGATTTGTTATTGGCAAAAGTAAGTGCCTTTGCTTGTTGGCCAAAGGAACACAAAATGATACAAAATGGTTCAGCCCGCTTCATCGGTTTCCGAAATTTCCATTTTGCCATGCTGCCTTTGCAGGCTAAGCTATTTGTACATCTATCGTATAGAAATGTTTTCTTCCAAGTCCCATCCTTCCGTTTACCTGTGTGTCAATAGCTATGTCACAGGAAAGCAGTGACAAGACATAGTTCACACAAGCCCGCACCAGACTTGACTTTCAGTAAACAGGGTAGTGGCATCTTGTGACCTAATTCATCCTAATTCCTAATTCCGGCATATCTGCTTCATTGTGGTCTACCCTGAGTGCGACGTGATCCAGGATGCAAGTATTGAATTATCCAAGCGGCAAACAGTTTGGGCATGATCCAATGTCGCGTCCGCTCAGCCACCGAGCCTCTCATTTTACGGTGTGGTGAACAACGGAAACAAACAACAAGGGTCGATTAGTTGAATTAGGAATGATTAGTTCGGTTTGTCCTGACAAACAATCCTTATTGTAGCCGTTTTCAAGCACTCTGAACTTCAGAACCGTAGAAAACCATCATGAGTGATCATAATCAATCATGCTCAACAGTCATCAACTAGATTTGACCATCGCGGGTCAAACAAAATTGACCACAAATTGGTATCCCCTCGCCTTACAGTTACTTTTATGATAGGTAGCCAACCCCAGTCTCAACGAGCTGACTCTGGAGCTAAGTGGAAGGGTAGGGCCGCTTGAATGATTACTACCCAAAATAAAAGCCATAAAATGATGGTGGGTCATGGTCACTATTCAACCATTATTAATCATGCGAACTGGCCGTGAGTCAAAACCCTTAGTTTGCCCGGTTCCCCTATCATTAACCAGCAAGTTTTCCCTATAGTTTGTTGGTGAACTTATCCCCCCATCAAATTGGTAGGTCAATATTAACCCATAGTTCGCTGGTATATATCCCCATCATTGTTAGTTGTTATCCCCTATTATTACCCAGCTTAACCAGCTAGAAATCACCATGAGTTGGTTGGTGAAACTGCTTGACCCAGCTCGCCAACTGGACCGGCGAGGCCGGGATCCAGGGCGGCGCTTGGCTCGGCTTCACCGCCTCCCCGCAGCGCCAGGACAACTTGGGTTACGTGGGCGGCTTCGGGGACCTGCCGCTGGCGCGCTCCGGGGTGCTTGCTCCAAAGGACAGGCTGTGGCCAGCAGGGTCCTGCAGGGTCCCGCAGGGGCGGGGTCGGGGAGGTGGGTTGGTTGGTTGGTTCTGTGTTTTTTGTTCATTTTCCGTAGTGGTTATTAACAAATGGCTATGGGTCAATATTAACCAACCAACCAATGGGGATAATAACCAAACAATAATAAGGGAAACAATGGTTCATGGTAGGGGAACCAGGGGTACAGGGTTTTGACCCACTGCCAAATGGTTCGTTGACTCATATTTTGAATATTGGTTGAAACCTCCAACCAGCAATTGTCCATGATCACTTAATGTTGACCCAGAATTATATAATCCATCAATTCCATAGGTTCACTGTGGTTATAAACCATTTAGTTTTTATGCAGATAACCAACAGTAATGGGTTAACTCAAATGAGGTTGTGTAAAAACCCCCGTCAATTAGATTTAGTAAGGACATGCTTCACTTTTCCAAGCCGGCTTCCATTCACTGTAAAACGATAAGGAATAAAAAAACGATAACAATCACAACATGGTTGAATTATGCCAGCAGCTTTTCAGATTTTTGGAGCATGTGGGTCCAAACCGACAACAAAACGATAACAAAAACGATAAGGAAATCTTTTCCAAATTAGACTTTCCACACCAGTCCCTATTCGTATGAATTCTACTGGCTCTCCGCAGTGTCACCGCTATTATTGTTCAGCAGTGGGAAAGATCGGAAAAGCCTAACTATAGCGCGTAGACTTTTATTGGCAGGGCGCGGTGTTTCTTGTGTTTCTGTTGAAAGGGTGGCCTGTTATCTTGTTGCGTTGTATTGTAAAACGATAAGGAATTAAAAAAAACGATGAGGCAAAAAGGACGTCATTAGATATAAAACGGGGTTTTCTCACTCCCTCAACTGGTAGGGACAGTGTGTTGAGATGTGTGTTTTTGGATTGGTTGTTGATCATTGTTACTCTAAATTGTTGTATACGCTGTGATTGTTAGTCATGGATACAGGGTAGATACCAGTGGGTACATGTTTGTAAGTAATGTTCAAGTGGTTACTGTGCCACGGTTCTTAACTTTAATGTGCGTAGCAGTCCCAATCAACAAAAATGTATTAAAAACATTTAAAGACTCAATAATAACGGCTAAGTTGCTCCTTTTGTGTTTGAAGCTTGGAAGCAATTGTTGAAACTGTAACTGTGACTGCTGTGACTGATCGATTCGATGGTGAAGAACGGTCACTGATAGCTGATGACACTGGTCCTTTGTGTTTGAAAGTAGTTGATGATGACGAATAAGGTGTGGTGAATGTCGAATAATGATCACATTCAGTGAATTGAACATACATGCAAGATGGTTCAATGATGATTTAATCCTGGCTGAAAATGGGTGATGATGGAATGCGATTGCTGACCATTGTCAACAATTGATCTTGACAGTGGCCCAGGGCTAGCGGATTACAGAGCTGATTGATAGTAGTCCATGGTGCGCTTGAAACAGTTATGTGTTGGTAACAATGATAGGCTGATGTTGGGTAAGATTTGCTGATATCGGTTATTCAAGGTTGATCGTTGTTGGTATTGACTCGTGGTTTTTCATGCTTTGGAATGCTTTGCAACTGCTCGCAATACTTATTCATTTATTCTTCAAAACAGATTGTTTGACATATTGCGCCCCAACCTGGACGTTTATCCACACCCATAATGAGGCACTGCAGCGGAGGATTTTGTGCCAGGTCAATATGTTTTGGAGACGCTAGGAAAACACTGTCTACGCGCACTGACTCGTAGTTTGGGATTGTAAGGTTTAGGATTTTAGAGTCTAGAGTTTAGGGTTTTAGGGTTTCTGTTGTTTGTTTGTAAACTTAGAAGATCAATAACGTTACAGCCCTGCGCAGGAAAGCGTAGGAAAAGGCCCCGTTGTCGAGTGCGGAGAAGCGTCTGTCGCGAAATGTTATCTTTTGATTGTGGATGACAGAGACCATTGATTTTGGTGCTCGGCAAATTTCTACGTGGTAGAATATTCGAGCACTGGGAAAACTGATTTCAGCACTTAGAAATATTCTGATTCTAAGTGCTAGTTCAATACCGTAGTAATGATTCACAATCATGACTGCCACTAAATGATAAGGGTCACAGTTAACAATGGTTTCTGACCTTCGTTTTCTATGATCATGGTGGACCTCAACACCCACCAGTTGAAATGATCATGTCTAGTATCGATCCAAATCCTGCCCTGTCCTCCTGCGGTCGACTTCTAAGCTCTCATTGGTGAATAACCAATACTAACGACAACTTTTCAATTACGATCAAAACCAGCTGTTTTCTACCCTTGTTGCGACTGGGGTTGGGTACCTATTGTAGCTCGGCAGTTGGAAGGTAAGTGCAATACTAACCATACATCAGCACTAACCAATACGATCCATCCTAAACGTTAAGCAATACTAACCATCCATATTTCATACAATACCCTTAAACCAACCCTACCCCAAAGTGATTCATCATTAGTCATTGATTAAACCATTTCCATAGATTACCCGGGTGCCTGGCGAAGGATTTCCGGAGTTCAAGGCCTTTTTGGAACTAGAAAACCCTGAGAGGCGGGCGAAGCGGGGTTGGGGGCCCTGCTATGCTCGGCAGGGAGAAGATGGCAGCGGGGGGTTACACATAAACTTGATTTGTTGGGCAGTTGCATTTGTTTTACTCTGATTTGCATTGATTTCGGCAATATTTCTTGGTGAAACATTTCCAGCAGTGGTAAGATATACTGGCGGTTTGCCCTGTATTGAACTGCCCTCAAAAAGCTGGCCGAAGCAGCCAGCGTGACCCACCACACCAGGGTCACTGCGGTCACTGTGGGAGTTGAAACTCGCTGTAGGTATCCTGCATCCTCGAACAGCCAGGACTATTCATTGATATCAAAATGTAGAGTGTTAAACAACACTTGCGATCATAGCCATCAACCAGCATTGACCACCATTCATTGCCATCAACTATGAACTATAATTGACCAGCACCGGCCATCATGAACAGTCATGAACCTTCATTGAACATTGTAATTCATCATTGACCATCCATTGCCACCATTGACCATCACGAGTTTTCTGTTTGTTGACCATGAAGTTTAGCAATCACCTGCCACTGTCGACCATCAACCATCATAAACCATCATTTACGACCATTGAGCATCATTAACCAACACCAAGGACCCATTGATCTTGCAATTTTTGACCATTAATCAACCATCACCAGCAACCATCACCAGTCGGACTCCTAGGCTCTACGAAGAAATGGCAGCCCACTACAAACGCCAAGTGGCCGAGGGTGAGAAGGCGCCGACATTGACTCCTGACAGCCTCAGAAACATATGGCCCATGCAGATGGTTAAAAGAACAGAATGAAATCTGATAATGAGGAGCTTTTCTGATACCTGGTACCAGATAATAAGGAAAATGAAACCCATGAATGTGGAGGAAGGAGAACAGCTGATAAAACTGATGATTATGAGAACCGCTGATAGGAAAACAATGGCCCATGATGAATGAGGAGGAGGAGGAAGGAGAACAGCTGATATAAAATCTAACAACCCTCACCGGTGGGAAAAACGATTAAAACCCATGATTCATAAATGTAAAACCTATGTTGATAACAATCATGGAGTTTAACAGTCATGAAATGTATGAATCATCCCATGGGGTTGAATATTTTTGAGGCTTAAACCATTGCCATTATTATGACCATCATGGAGTCACCCTTGGGTCAACTAACCATTGAAAGCTGTTGACCATCGGTTTTGATGAGGCCGGGGATCCGCTATTTTTTGGTGACCATCAAGATGTTGATAATCATCATAGGGTTAGACACTTTTGGTGTGTTTGTTCATTGTTTTTGTTTCTGAAATTGGGGGTGATTCAAGCATCAGTAGTCCATCAAGTATCAAGCCATTGTAATCAACCATCAACCATCAATCATCAATCATCAACCATCAACCATCAATCATCAATCATCAACCATCAACCATCAATCATCAATCATCAACCATCAACCATCAATCATCAATCATCAACCATCAACCATCAATCATCAACCATCAACCATCAATGATCAACCATCAGTCATCAATCATCAACCATCAATCAACATGAATCAAATACCATCAACCGTCAATCCACACCATCAGCTCAGCATCAGCATCAGTTGACGGTTCTTCCTTCGCACTCTGCCCTCGGCAGGTCGTGGTTCTCTACTACCACCGCTCCGTGCGCGATGACAACGAGGATCGTCGCCTGGTGACGCTGCTGCGCCAGAAAGGCGTGGCCGGGGCCGGAGCCAAGTAGCTGAGCATTGGCGCCTGAGGATGGTGAATGGTGCAATGGTCATGAATGAATCACCATTAATGAGCCAAGTAGCTGAGCATTCATGAGCATTCATGAGCATTAGGCTGATGGTGAATGGTCATTAATGATAAAGCATACTCAACAGTGTCGTGCGGATATGCTGATGATCTGTACCTAAATCAGTGGGTTGTTGAAGTTCATGGTGAATTTGTGTTACCATACTCGTGTGGATAAAGCCTTTGAATGTTGTGCTAACGTCGGTGAATGGTAAATGCTGAGCTTGGTGGTTAAACACAACCATTGATGGCGGTTGATGTTAAATGATGTACTGTAATCGGAGGTGAACATTATCAGCAGTGGTGAATGGTTGAAGTGTATATGGTCAATAACCAGAGGTTGGTGCTTGCAAAAACAGAAGCTAGCCTGATGATTAACTGGTGTTGACTTGCTGGTTAATAATATGGACCATGGATCATTTCCAATAAGCCTAAAAATGGATGTATGGACTGAACATACCAACCAAGACTACTTTGGGTGTGTATACATATATATATATATATATATAAATATATACATATATATATATATAGTTAAATGGGATGTGCAGTAGGGGTACCAGGTACAAATCCACAGCCAGATAGGTTTAGGAATACTTGGCTCACTCAATACTGGTTTAGAAGTCTTAAGAACCTTGTTCATGAGCTCAAGCATGATCGCCAATCATCCACACTTGGTGCATTGCACACCGATTATCCATGGTTCGCTGGTCAACACTTGTGTTTTTAGGCGAAAATCCATCAAGAAGCAAGAACCGATTGACCTGGAATGAATTTCCCATATGTAGTTACTCATGATTGCGGTTTCTTCATTCCACACGATTAGCTGTTGATAATCCCAGACAGCACAGCAACCATGTTGGTTTCATCACGGGATTGATGTTTCCTTGCGGCCGATGGCTTGGCACGATGGGTGATCATGGAGGGTGACCATTGGCACTGGTGGAGAAGCAACGGTGGTTGCTAAGCATTGGTGGTTGATGATAGGTGACTAGCCCTTGGGATGCGTGATCACCCAGGGGATGGTTTCCAACGGATGAATTTAATGATTTCCATCCTGGAAAGCAGCCGGACACTACCGTAGAGATCGGGCATCCTTTCTGTGCGGAAACCATCCAACCTCCATTTGGGAGGCTTTGGCTGTTAGTTTCCGGGATGATGATGGTGGTTGCTAACCGTTGGTATCGTTCACTGAGTTTCAAACCGCTGCTTTGTGTTGTTTCCGTGCGCAAACCACGGCAGTAACCTTGTATTATTAGCAGTTTAACTATGAACGCATCTAACAAGCGGCGACCTGGGAATAGTGTTAACCAAGCAAGAGGATTGTTTGGAATCAGTTTCATGTGGGTTGAGCCACAATTTCTATGGGAGAGGAAGACGGTGCCTGCTGTTTCAGCTTCAATGGGTCCGTTTTTCTGGGAAAATTGACTTGTGGAAAGCCGGCTGCGGCTTAACCACCTTGGTTAAAGCTGGCTTTCCAACGGTTGTGGATTCAGTCGATTCTTCCCACCAAGCGCATTTCCCGCCACCCCAAGGGCTGGTGGCTTCTTGCCTTGGCTGCCAGGTTTGATTCCGGTTCAGTTGCCAGATGAAAACGGTCCTCGAGACGATCAACCGAGGCGAACCCCATCAGTGTGGCTTTTACGGCTTTTACGGGCTTAATTTATGGTATTTATAGGCCACAGTAATGAATAATATAGTTTTTGAATAGTATTTATACTATGGCTAATGAATAATTCTATAGATATTCATAGTATTCATTGGCCACAGTAGTGATGGTTCAGGATTATTGAATAGTTATATATATGTATATATGTTATTTTAGATTACATGGCCGCCATCTCAAAAGCGATCAACATTTTGGTTGTTATTGTTATTATCATCATGAAGCATGCAATGTCATGAACCATCATTGCGATTATATGATGACAGTCAATATTTTTTGATCATTTCCCAATTGTTGAACAATTGACTGATAATGACCATGACCATCAGCATCATTAAGCATTATTAAAGCAATCAATTGTATGACCCATCGCTGTATTAAATAAGCATCCTATTGACAATAAAATAGTAATAATCAGTCATGATGGTTGTCAGGATCCTTGTCAATAGTTTACCGAATGATCGGCAACCACCACCACCATCATTAACCATTATATAAAAGCAATGCATTTAATGACATCAATTTGAACAATCAATAAACATCATTAGTCAATCAATGACTTAAGATAGTCAAATCATGTTTTGATCATGTTTCACCGTTATGAACGCACCATTACCGTAGTCATGGTCATCATCGCTGTCATTGACCATCAGTACTATCCATGGTCAATCATCATTACCCCAAACCAGAAATGACGTCCGTTGACCACAATTATGAGGCAGTCTTCTATAGTTTGCCACCATCATTAATCATCGGTACTGACCATCACCATGAACCGTCATTATCATTATTTTCCGCCAGCATGAACCATCCTTGATAGTATCATTGTTTTAGCTTAGTCATCATCACCAATACCACCATCATCATCATCATCATCATCATCATCAGGATATATCATGATTACTATTTTCATTCATCATCATCACCATTATCATCACAGCTCATTGACCATTTCAAGCTTCCAAAGTTGCAGAATTCCAAACAACACCATCCTCAACCATCATCTAATAGCAAAACGGAAATCCAAAAACCACAAAAATATAAAGCTATCCGAAAAACTCACGATGAAGTTGAAGCTTTTGACACCACTAGGTTGTCAGCTTGGTTAGTAGTACTATCGCCAGGTCACCCCAACCAATCATCACTACCAACTACCACGAGGTGATCCAACTAGCACTGGCAACTAGCACTATGTTCTTCCCTACCACCAGGTTCTCATTATACCAACATCTACCAACCAATCCGACTGCCACCACCACCAGGTTGCCACCAGGTTCCCATTGACTTTGTTGCTGAGCTAGATCCCCTATTAACAGGTTAGCCATTATTTTGTCAAGCCTATTGACAAGCCTATTGGTGAATCATTATCAAGCCTATTGGTTCACCAGCTAACCCCATCTTCAAACGATACCCTCAGGGTTGTGAACCATGTTGGTTAAATTGGTTAGCAGGGTGATCTAAGCTTATTCTCATCACCTGGTGGTTTCTTAGCCATTGTTCACCCAAACTATTTCAAGAAACAACAACAGGTGAGCAGCCATTTTTGTTTAAGCCTATCAGTTCACCATGCAGGTTACCCATGGTTACCCCACCTTCAAACCCATAGCCGTAGCCTTGTTGTCCACCCCCGAGGTCACCACCCGGCCGCCAGGCTCGTGGTCCGCCAGGGCCGCTGTTTCCTCACGACCCCCGCGGCGAAGCCGGGCGCCGGCGCGGTGCTGCCGCGCCCCGACGCGCGCAGCCGGAGCCCCCGGCGGAGCCCCAAGCGGCCCCTGTCGCCGGCTCGCACGGCGAAGGCGCCAGGACATAGCCGCCATAGCCCTACATTAATAGGGTCAAGCACTAAGGATGGGGATAACCACTAGTGTTTGATGTGAACTAGTAACAGGATCTCATTGGCCATGAGTGTTTGACTAAGCCAATAGGATCTGGTCGGCCAATAATGTTTGATCAATCATATTTGGTGATGGCAAGTGATTATCGCCGCCAATGCTGATCAAGAATTATGATGCCCAGGAAGGGCGGGAGAAGCATGGCTGATCAGTTGGTGTCACTTGCTGATCCTTTATGCGCCAACAAGCAATTCAGAAGACATCATGGGCAATTCGAGAAGAACTCGGAGCCAAGCTGATTGCTAGGGATAGCCTCAGGTGCTGATCAGGTGCCCCTGGAGGTAGCTCAGGGGTGCCAAGCTGCGGAAATTTCACTGGCAGCCCTTGGGATAGCCTCCCCTGTCCCAGGGAGCTGCGGGATCCACGACCGAAACCTCGGACCCCGTGGGTTTGGTGGTGCTGCTCAGCGAGCCCACGGATGTTCAGCCTGGCCATGCCAGTGCCATGGCAGCGGCCACAGGGATGACCATAGCTGGTTGGTGAGGGCTTAGGCTGGGAAACCATGGGTGATAGGGTGAGTTCTATGGCTGTAACATGTGGTGAAATCTATGGGGGGGGTAAGGTAATGACTGATAAAAAAGGTTGGTGGGTTTGGACGTAGACTTATATGCAATTAGAGGGGTTAACAATAGGGGATGGTTACCAACAAGCAACAACTACCACTGATTGGTGGTTTGATTGACATTTGTTATTATCCCCAATCTTTGGGATGGTTAGTTGGTTGAGTGATATATGCTTGTGTGTTGACCTTTTTCATCATCCAAATAAAGGGTAGATCATCACAACAAAGACCAGTTTCGTCATTTAGTGGATGTTACCCAGGGCACCAGCGTTTTGAACAACTCCCCAATATCTACCAGACTTAACATTTTAGTCAAGGATCTATTAGCATTATTAGCCAAGCAGGATGATATCTCGTTGTTTGGCTCAAAAAGTGGTGAAAAATGGTGATGATTGATGGTAAAGTGCTGAAGTAATGGTGGTAATCAAATCAATGGTAATGAATTACCAACACTGATATATCATTACCATATTAGTGGGTGAAAATAGCAATTGTTGGTGAATAGTGGCATTAGATCGTTAGTAATGACTGGTAATGCTGAATGATTGACACTTCTGTTTGATGGTTCATGATTTAGAGGCTCTAGTGGTTGATGTAGTTGATAGAGACAGATACTGTAGTGTACAAGTAAACAGTATGCATATAGAGATCATTATCGATGTATATATGCATATGCGTACATATATGCATATGTGTTCATACACTTCATTTACATATCTTTATATATATACATACATAATTTAGATATTTGAATATATTCATTTTCATTTGTATATATATACATACACATTCAAATAAATATACATACATAGTCTCATTTATATACATACATATTCATTTATATTTATATATATATATATATTTACATGAATACATTTTCATATATTTAGATATATACATATATATACATATACACATATATACATACTCATATATATATATATGTATATACAAATGTACACATGTGTGTGTGTGTTCATCTTTACATGTATACACACATATACAGATATAGATATATTTGTATTCACATGCGTACATCATGATTTGTTTCTGGTGTCAGGACATGGTGTGTGTGTGTGTTTTTTTTTCCGGTGCTGGTCATAGATCATTCATAGTCCGACAGGCCACAGGATGTTTTTGTTGAGAACTCTTGTCAGTTGCCAAACATAACTTGTGGGTTAGCTGCTGGTTGACAATGGTCGATTGGCGTGTTAACAATGGCAAATACTGGTTGATAATTGTTGAATTGATGCTTAATTAGTTGTCGGATCAGTACCTCATATGTCCCCATTCAATAACTCAATAGCTTTGTTGCTGGATAGATTCCGCCGCAAATGACTCTTCTTTGTCAGACCCGTGTGCACTGTAGCATGGTTTGACCCGCAGGTGATTTCCTCCCCTTCCAGGTACCATCATAATAGGAACTGTAACCAGCTGGTTTCTACCAGCTCGTTGTGACTGGGGTTGGTTACCTCTTACAGTTTGGTAACCGGAAGGCTAGGGATTACTGATTCTGAACCATGAACCATTTTGCCATCAACGTTGCCAGCGCTATTGCTCACCTTTCTGGGACCGTGGACCTTCCCGGTTGGTGTGTCAACTGTGAACAGTTGGGGCCTGTTCCTTCAATTCAGGCCTTGGTATCGCCGCCACAACAATCAACGCTTCAATGCGTACTTGGTGGATTGGTACCGTCGATTTTTACCTGGCAATCATTGATGTTCCATTTTAATGGATGTAAATTAACCCGGCATAATTGCTAGCTGATTTCCTCGGGTATCCCGTTGAAAATGTGATTTTCCATTGCCTGGTTGGTTTGCCGGAGGGTAACACCCATTTCATCAGCAATCATCAACCACTAACCACCACCAGCCAATTCAAAGCTCAGAGTTTCAGGGTGGTGGCTCACAGTGTTTTATCACCACCATCAAATTGGACAACCAGTTTGCATCACCACATAACCACCTAACATAATCGCCACTTCACCACCCTTCAACCACAAAATTTCACCATACAACCATACAACCACCCGTTTTCATCACCAACGACCACCGATTTTCAGACGCCCAGGCACCAAGTTGCGTTCCGCTATGGACGAAGCACGGCAAAGGATCGAAGCCTATGAGGCAGCTGTGGTGCGAGGATGAAGGCATGGGCAGTGCCTAACTTGGAAGCTAAACATCACCATTTTGATAGGACAAAAAACCGTGCAAGTGGTGGATGTTCCACTGCCATGCTAGTTTGCCAGAGTGTACTTTAGAAAATGGTCGGATTTTCTTCGATAAATGATTATACATGATGAATAGTGGATGATTTGGGGAATCCCATATTTTCAGAAACCACTGCATGATGCATTAAGAAGTTAATAGACGGATAGATAGATACCAGTAAATTGATAGATACCTAATGGATGATTCTTGGTGAATTGCAGCTTGAAGTGGTACGGATGAAGTGATGGTTGATGGTTTCATGCAATTAGGAGCTGTCTTTGTTTTGTTTTTGATGGTTTATGAATGTTTATGAACTGATTCACTTGAGAAATTAGCTGCTCATGGTTCATTTGATGATTGATGCGGTGAAGAAGGGTGGACAATTCTTGGACCAGTGAACGATGAGATGATTGGTCAGCTGAAGCCGGCTGATCGATTTGAGTCCTCGATGATGCTTGTCCTTGGATAACCAGTTATTCCTGGAGTCCCATAGCCACCAAAGCTGAACCAATAGTTGTATACAGAGTATCATGAATCAGGATAAACCTAGTGACATTTAATATAGCAATTCTTCGTTGCTGTGCAGAGATGTGGAGAGTATACTGTGAGACCTTTGTATTGAGTTGTTGACGGCGATTATAGATGAGCGTTGATATGTTTTGGTGGATCATCCACATATGATGAAGTGAAATACGCCCCCAGTTCCAAGGAAGACTATATACATGAGGTCTAGAGTACCCTGTGGCAATAGGACAACAGAACATCCGCCAGTGGTATCCAATCGTCAAAAAGAGTTTGGGTACTCAAGTTGCAACTGTTTTTGCGGCGCAGAATCACAGCCAGGAAATGGAGACAAAGGAAAAGATGAAGGCAGCCAGGAATGAGAAATCCGTTGTTGCAGTGAAGCAAAAAGTGGATTTCTTGGACACCGAAGGCAACAAGAGCTCCAGGGCAGCACGAGGGATGTAACACAAGCAGCTAGGGCAGTGGCACGGGATGCAGCTGGGTTGGTTCACTCTATCCTTAGAAGTTCTGAGAGCCAAGGGTTTTCTGAGTGTTATCAGTGCAGCATGTTGAGCCTCATGAATCTGGACAAACTCTTCCGCGGATGATGAGTTGCTCCAAGTTGTTGTCCCCAGGGTGCCTGCTGCTTCTTGCGGTAGAAGCGGTTAGTCAAAAGCCAACACGCAGTGCCCATGTGGATTTGCCCAAGCAGAAATGCCATCATTGCAGCCATCTGAAGAACTTTGTCCTTGGGTATACACTTGAAGAAAACACGACACTTGAGCCACTTGATTCCTGGTTTACGGCGCGAGGTCCGTGTGGCTGCATGCATTGATCAGCGCATATCGGTGCCAAACGCTTCCGTTGAGGAATGCCTCATTTGTTTGGTGAATATCAGCATGGTCGGAAACAAATTCAGTATCCTTGCAACCTCTGCAGTAAACCATCATTTGGTGTTTTCTCAAAATATGGGTACCCCCAAATCACCTAGTAATAAACCAATCATTTTTTAGGCTCCCTATGGTTTAAGAAACTTCCATTTGTCTCGTTTCAAGATCTGCTCCCACGGAACGTCCGAGGCTCCCTCCAGATGAAGGGGGGGAAGCTGATCTGGACGTGGACTGAGAAGGGAACCAACCAAAGCGATGCTTGGATCGTTATCAGCCATTGTTGCTACCCGCGATGTTTCCAGTCTGTTTGTTGCTGGTTATGTCCGAGAAGAAATCACGATTCAGAACCATTCATGGATCGTGACGCAGCCATGCATGATGAACAGTCCCTGAGTAGCCGTTCTTCACCAGCAATACCTCCATCTATCATCATTGTCAACCAAGTGTCATCAACACAAGCAACCATGACATGCCATTACCAACCACACACAACTCCATGATTCATGGTTGTCAACAGACCAGAATCACTCTCATCAACCAGTCTCAGCTTTGGTTTTTGGTGCGCTGAACAGGCACAAGTTGCTATCCTGGCTGTCCCAGTTGTTGTATCCTTTGCTTGACTTTTGTGAATGATAAAGCAATATTGATTAATGAAACATGCTGCCATAAATGAATGCGTATCAATCTGACATTCCCATTGATCACAAATCGGAACTAGTTGAATTGCAAAAAAGCAGGTTAGATATGGTTAAATACACAATCATGATGTTCAGAAGTATTTATCAATAATTAACGGTTTGGGCTTGGTCGTGGTGGTGGTAGTGGTGGTGGTGGCTGATGCATGTTGATTAATGTTGATACAGTAGTTGGGAAGGCAAGCTCTTACTCCACCAGAACCATCCAATGAATCATGGTATATTCTGTTATGTTCTTGTTGTTAGTTTCATTTTGTCCATTTTAAATCATGCCTTGGAATCATTGTCTAACTGACTGATATGTTTTTGGATGGTCTATAACCATGTATAGCCACCGACAAGATCCTGCTACGGTTGCTGCAGCTCTAGCTCCAGCCATGTTTGTCAGGAACGCAACCAGGGACCGATCCGGTACAACGTGGCCACGGGGAAACTGACCTTCGGTGACTTCTATCACTACAAACCAGATGCAGAAGGCAGGGATTGAGAACTTGCCACCCACCTTGTGTGCAGTGCTTGGAAATCGAGTCACGTGATGTGCAAGGCAGATGATGTTTACCCCCCATGTTTAGCAGTGAATCAGGATATTATTGGATGATTGCCATCTTGATTGCTTTCATGCTCTTCACCCTTTCTTTCCATTCCGGCATTATCAATACATGTTGATTGACATGACGTGGGGATGGTCCAAAGACCAATTTTCAGCATCTACTGGAGGATCATCATACTTATCATGGATCACGATGTTTACAGTGGATCCCTATATCATGATATGATATATTATTGGAATGTTATATGATCTTACAATGTGATTAGTATGAATTGATATTAATTATGTTATATAAGATATACAGTATTTATTCAAATGATATGTCAGTGCACATCTATCTACATACATATGCATATACACATATACAAACATATATGTATATACATATTATGCATATACATTTGAATATATATATATATATTTATTTATATTCATATATATATATATATACTTTTTACATATAGATATGTTTTTAAATACACCTGCTATCTATACTGTTTCGATACTGCACTGGCTGAAGTCCACTAAACCACCCTCACCAGCTTTCCAAAACCAATTTGGCTCAGCTTTCCACGGCGCCAGGTCTGAAGAAACTGGAGCAGCACTGGGAACTCAGCAATTTGCCCATCGAGGCGGCACCGTGCCACGTGCCACGTGCCTCAATGGATGATGGATAGATGGATAATGATTGGTTAGTTGATGGTTGGCGGTTAGTGATGGTTAGTGATGGTTGATGGTTGGTGATGGTTAGTGATGGTTAGTTGATGATTGGTGATTGTTGATTGGTTAGTGATGGTTGGTGATGGGGAGATGAAAATGATCATGGTTGATGGCTGATGGTCATAATGTAAAATGGTTTAAAGATGCTGAATTGATGTTTAAAGATGGGAACTTATGTTTGATTTAGTTGGTCATGAATGGGAAGTGATGGCTACTCCGCTGGAAGCGAAATGAACCTACAGCTAGCAGCAGCCATGGGCCATTGGATTGTGACACCGATATACTTCGATATACCAAGTGTTCTTTCTGACGCGTTTGTAGTTAATCCCAGACCCACAATCATCCCGATCCCCCAGAATTGATAAGGACTGATCATCCTCTCTACCAGAATAATTACGATTTCCCAAGTTTGCCCACATAGTGAAATCCACCCCAATAGTTCCCAGTTCACAGAAACCCCCAGAGTTGCCCCAAAACTGACCTCAATAGCTACCAGTCATCATCTCTATAATATTCCGTGCTTCACTCAACTCTTCACTTCCCCTCCTAGCTACCAACAGTCAACCTCATATCGCCCCCCACATCCAGTCATCAACTCTCAGGTGCCCAGGAGCACCCCCCAGCAGTTCTCCAGTGGTGGCATCCAAGGGTGGACCCCGCTGCCGCCGCTCGCTGGAGGCCCAGCGTGCCCACCTGGCGGCCAAGGAGCTGCGCGACAGCGTGGAGCAGCTGAGCGCCGAAGGCGGCGACGCCAAGACGCAACGTGCCGTGGCAGCCCTGGGGGGCCCTGGAGGGCCATGGGGGGGCCATGGCCCTGGGGGATCCCGGGGGGTGACCATAGCTATGTTGACCTGACAACTGGAAGAGGCATGACTTGATCATCAAGGTTTATGATTGAGTTGATGATTTGTGGTTGAAGGATTAGCGAGGGTTGAGTGATTGAGTTGTTGATGATTATGGGCTGTGGTTCAGGATTTGTTGATGGAGAGTTGAAGGTTAGTGATTAGTGGTCACTTGGTGGTGAAATGATGGTTGGGTGATGGTTAGGGGGTGAGAATGGTAAGTCACCAACTAAGGAGCAACTGGTGCCTGTTGATGAGCGATGATGGTAGTGATTATTGATTTGATACACGTAGTTAAATTAGTAATGTTGAGTCGGTTCGCAAGCGTTGGATGGTTTGCTTGAAGTTGTCAAGGTTTGGCTGCTGACAGCTTGTTCCGAGATGGTGGTGTTGACAAAATTGCTTGATGTTCTGTCCCCAAGGGCATCCTGCTAAGATGTTGGATCCACCACGGTGGTGTGGTGATCATCCGCTGTGGGCGACACCTGCATTTCTCGGTGCCTGATCCATGGACAATGCCCCAAACAACATCCTGCATTGACACCTTTCAGAAGGGCAAATCTAGGGTGCATTTGAAATTGACAATTCCCCATTAGTTGGTTGGTTAACTAGCTTGTCAATGGGTAATGATAGGGGATAACAACTAATTAACAATGATGGGGATATACGAGCTATATGTGACCATGGGTCAATATCGAGCAACCAACTAATGGGGAATAATCACCAACAATAGGGAAAACAATGGTTAATGATAGAGATATGTCCACGATTGCAGATCCCCCCAAAATGAATCGAAATCATATGTTTATTTTAGTAGCACACTACCAACCACTTTGGGGTATGTAGACGAACCTGCATAATTATTTCCCAAGCCCCAAACAAGCAAACCCGTTACTTGTCCAAGAAAATTCAGGGTGGATCACTGGACCATTCCAGTAGTTTCTTCAACCAAAAAATCCAAGATCAAGGATTCTTTGCTGATCATCGCAAAGCACAGAAAGTGACGGGGTGCCACAGTCATGTTGAATAGGACAACCAGTGATATATGGACATCCCGAAGGAAACACACACACACACACACATTTACACACACACACACACACACACGAATACCTAGCATCATTGACCACAAGTCCCTAAGTGCCAGACACACCCACTGTTTTACTCTTTTTGTTCATGCCTTCGACAGTGCCCTGTGCTCAGAAAATCAGCTCTTTCGCTTGCTGCGGGCGGACGACAAGGAGGGCTGGCAACGATTGATGGAGGGCAAGCAGGGCGTGCCTTGACATTTGGAGAGGCGGTTACATCCCATTTGACGGAGTGAGGGAGTAGAGAAAAATCCAGGAAGTCCATCCCCGGCAGTCGTTGACAAGTAGGAGGATATGCAATGTGGCAATCCCTCGTCACTCACCAGTAGAAGCTGCAGTTCACAGCCCTGGTTGGATCTGATGTTTGATGGCTTTGCGCTGGATGGGAGCGGTCTTGTGGCAATGCTGATCCTCTAAACCAAAGCTACTCATCAGTACAACACTGGAGGGTTTACATGTACAAATGATGGATTGCAGCGGAGAGGATAAACTATCACTACAAACACATATAAATTTATAGGCCTATAGCTGTTGCTATTTAATCATCGATACCCTCGCTGGCAACTGACAGACCCCTAGGTCGTCCAACAGCTAGCCGTCTTAGTGACATCGTTTCAGGACCGCCCCATCGCTGTTGGTGAAATGTTGCCCTTTTTGGTGATGATTGTACACCAAAGCCATGAAACATCGGTATTCATCAGCATGAACTAAGTACTATTGCTAGTGGTTTATTGATACTTCACTAGCCATGTTAGTCTATCAACCATGGTGATAGTCTATTTAATTCCAACCCTGGAGCAATAAACCCCTCGTTGATGGATAAGGGGTATCCCCCTAAGTTTTCCAACTGGTTTCCCATTGAAATTGTAATCTCCCAACCAATAAACCTATGGAATTAATCATTATTGTTGGTTATTGTTCCTGATAAACCAATGGTTATAACATGCTATAACCCTTATGAACCACGTTTAATCAAAGTAAACCTGTGGAATTTCTATATGTTGATATAGGGGTTGTCATTAGCCGTGCTAACATAACCCATGTTGAATCATCTATTATCATTGGCCATAGCCTATTATAAAACCATTATGAGCCTATGGAATTGTGGTTAACAGCCTATGGATATATTCATCAGCCATTCGTATCCATTGGTAAAGCAGTATAAAGTGTGATATACTGGGATGAGCATGATCATAAAGAAACATGGTCATAAACCATGTTGGATCATTGCTTTTGACTATCACACAGGCCATGTTGAACCCGTATAAGCCATGGTTTATTGCGTTAAAATGTTAGCGCCTTACAAACATGGATAATGTGAATAACTTTCAATCATTTAACCATAGATCAATGGTGATATTTTACCACTAAGATTTTACCATCGATCAACCATCAGTGGTTATAATTATATCTACCATCATGGTAAAATTTATCTGATGGTAGAGACTTACCATCCTAGTATATAAATTTATCAGATATATTGGTTAAAATTTACCATCCTAGTATATAAATTTATCAGATATATTGGTTAAATTTTCAGAAAAGGTCATAATACAGGCCCCATTTTCCCACGTTTGTAGAAATACAGTGTTTTCATACTTAAGGGTTTTCTTCTCTAGAATTGTTGGATTTCCTTCTTGGCTGTTTGATCTTGATTTTGTTTCATCTGGAAGTTTCTTTATTAAAGGTCAACAAGCTGCAATCATGAATTTAAACTGCCAACAAATCAAGTTTTCAAAACCTTTAAACTCCTTGTATTGAATTTCTATTTCCAAAAACAAATTTGAATTGTCAATTCAATTATTGACCTCTGGGAGAAGGGTCTCCGGTCATCCCTCCCGGGGGGGGGGAGCAAAAAAAAAAAAAAATACTTTACTTCGAGTGATCCCCACCATGTCATGTCATCACCGCTTGTTGACTCCACTTTTGTCTGACATTCTCTCC
>VSDK01015859.1:162963-241242 GCA_009767595.1 Symbiodinium kawagutii
TTTTACCATCCTAGTATATAAATTTATCAGATATATTGGTCGAATTTTACCATCCTAGTATATAAATTTATCAGATATATTGGTCAAAGTTTACCATCCTAGTATATAAATTTGTCAGATATATTGGTTAAATTTTACCATCCTAGTATATAAATTTATCAGATATATTGGTCGAATTTTACCATCCTAGTATATAAATTTATCAGATATATTGGTTAAATTTTACCATCCTAGTATATAAATTTATCAGATATATTGGTTAAATTTTACCATCCTAGTATATAAATTTACACGCATATCCATTTAACCATCAGATTGATCTACCGGTGTGCGCCTCTCAGGTGCCCGGGCTCCTGGAAGCCTACTACAAGGGCCGTGTCAAGGCGCGGGCGTTCCGGGCACCGGGGGATGACGTACCGACCCGGGGGGTTGGTTGGGCGCGTTCTCGCAACGGGACCACACGTGAAGGGTGGTGAGTTGATGCTGATTTCAGGGTTCATTCTGATGCTTGGTGAATCATTTTGTTTTGATGTTTGTGAATTATTTTGTTTAATCCTATTTCTAGTTGGATCACCTAGCCGATATTCTTCTCAAACCAAAACAAATCAACATCTTTGGCCGATATGGATGTGAAGCTGAGTCATAGCTGGGTGAACTGAGTTGGCATCTGGGACGCTCATCCTCATTGCCTATCCCTTTGCAGTTGGAGGAAGTTTTGTTCATGGTGAGCCTCGCGAAGCTCTGGGTGAAGGGTGACAGATAGTTCTGGTGATTTGACTCATCATTGGTTTCGCGCAGTTCATGCTTGACCCAATGTTGATTGGTCCGTGCTTACTTTGATGAATGGCAATTGGCAATTGTTTATTAAGCATTCAGTCTTGAGGTAGGGCAAATGGTTGGCCATGCAGTGGTGGTAATTGTTGGCTGAACGCTTCGTCTTTTCCCAGGACATAGGACTACAGCAATCAGTTCTCTCACTCGGCAGGTGTTTCTGAAGTTACATAACTCAGTTGTTGAGCTTCTACATCAACCACTGTGAATCCCTATCAACCATTTTTCCTCTGTACACTTTCAACGTCTATGAGCCACTATGAGCCACTATTACGATCTACTAAATCCTCTAGAATCTATTAACTCACTACAACTCACTATTAATCAACCATTTTTCCTCCGTTTGTACGTCATCCACCGCTGTTGGAGACCCTGTTGGTTGATGATTGGCACTCCCCGTGGCGGGTTCCTGATCCCAGCTGATCCGAACGCCTAGCGCAGGTGGCGAATGGGCCTGGACTGGTTCTGGTGGAAGACAAGGCGCTAGCGCTGGGCCGGGACCAGGGAACTGGTGGGGAATGAGGAGTATGGGAAGGGTTGCATATGGGTGTTTCTCAAAATAGGGAGCCCCAAAAATGGTTGGTTTATTCCTATAAATGGTTAAAGAAGGATGATTTGGGGCCTTGGGGTACCCCAATTTTGAGAAACCACCATATTCTTGAAGATGGTTCTTGATGATGCTTGAAGAATGTTGCTTGATGATGGTTGAAGATGGTGATGAGGGCTGAAGAATGGTGCTTGATGATGGTTGAAGATGATTGCTGGTGGTTGATAATGGTTGAAGATGATGTTTGATGATGGTTGAAGATGGTTGGATGTTGTTTCATGACGGTTGAAGATGGTAGGTGGTGCTTGATGATGGTTGGTGATATGTGATCTTGCTTTTTTGATAGGTGATGAGTGATGGTGGTTGCTGAGGTCCGTTCTGAGTATTGATGCATAATCCCGGGCAAATGATGCATAATCACGGACAATTCTGCAAATCAGCCATGGACCAACCATTTGATTGCCTGGTTTCTACCTCTTTTTACATTTTATATTTGACCATGAATTAACAATGATAAGCCACAATTAACCATCATGAACTAATTTATTTATTCTCAATTCATGACCATCATTCACCAATAAGAATGCCTCTTGATGTGTGATCCTGAACCATGACGCTTGTTCAGCCTGTTTACATGGGTTTCTGCATCATTGGTCTGTTGTATAGCTTGGCAACAGGATCATTGGACTGCCATGGCTATGGATATACCCACTGCACCCGTGCTTCCTTTGCGTTTCTGAAGACGGAACTATTGCCATGGCTTCAGATCTTGCCGGTGGGAAGTCATACAGAAAGCAGGGTGCTCATGTTTCATATCTTGATCGTTTTACATTATTATTCGTATACATCATATACCGTTCTAGATTTCAGTTATATATATATTGTATTTATTTATATATATATATATGCTTTAGTATGTATAATATTTGTATCTATCTATCTATCTATCTATCTATCTATCTATCTATCTATCTATCTGTGTGTGTACATATATACCTTTGTGATTATACACATTGTATCCCATTCATTTGCCAGACTACAACTTTTTACGCAGGTCAAAGCGCTGACAGCCCCAGGAGCTTTGCGCTTACATGGATAAGCTGATCCAACACTACCTGGGTGAGGACAGGAGGGCAGCCTGATGGCCTTGGGAGGGAGGCCAGGAGGCGTGTGGGTGGCCACTGGCCCATTAAAAGGGGAGCGATGCTAGGAGCTACCAGGACTAAGCAAATGATCAAATTTGTAGATACGTGTTCCCATACATGCATACATACATGTTTTCAGAAATGCATATATAGTATTAAATATATGCTTAATTTATATTATGTATATATATATATATATATTCATTTATGTATGTATTGATTGATTGTATACATATATATATATATATATATTTATTTGTTTATGTATCACACATGCTCACATTTCCCTCACTTCATTTTCAGGAACCCCCGCGGTAGGCAGCACAACTCCGCGGCAGGAACCGATCCTTCGGACCATTCCCACCCGAAGTTTTGCCACTGATCCGCAGCAGGGAGGCCCAGTACAGGGCAAGGTGCCAGTTCCGGGAATCCACAGCAAGGGGTGTTTGATCAACACTTGTGTTTTTCGCGTGCTTTGTCACCAACTTGGCTACGGGCTTGGTAGAATCAGAACCGTTAGGAATTTGTGGAAAGGACATGGGGATCGCGAGATGCAGTTGTTTGGGGGGTTTTATGATGACAGAAATTGATTAGATTTCAGTAGAAAATGGGGGAACAAAAACGCATGTCAAGCCTGTGCTCTCTCAAGTCAATCCACTGATCACAATCACAGAAATTTTGCTTTTGAAAAAGTGACACGCTGGCCTTATGAGTAATTACAGGCTCAGGTGACATTTCACATGGTGGAGAAAACGCAGAAAGAGGTCGTGACTATGGCAATGTTTTGATTTCCGGGAAGCAGCCTTTTAGTGTCGGGTTGTTCATGAAAGGTAGGAGTCTTTAATCGCGGAAAACCGCACAGTGCTCTATGAAAATAAAGGCTCCTTTGAACAGCAATGGTTTTGCAGGATTCATGACTAGACACCTTACACATTGCGACACATACTCAGTAGTTTACGGAAAGGTAAGCAACAATTGGCATCATCGGATGCCATGGAGACACCTTCGTGATCTGGTGAAGCACCTCAGGGTGTGGAAGAGCCGTGGTCAGTGGTGTGTTTATAATGTTTATATACCCGGCTATGTCGTTTTCAACAATGTTTATCTTCACTAGTATCAATAGATGATTGGTCAGGTTGACCAAATATTTTTAATAGGGGTTGAAACCACCAACCAGTTCTAGTTCGACAACCATGAACAAACTAGCTATAGACAGTGGTTGATAAAGGCTGCAAAGGTTATCAGGATTGCTCCAAAGCTAGTGGCAAACTTCGTTCTCACAAACGTGGTTTTTGTACCCTCGGTCAAGTTGGTGCAAATTGCATGCTTTTGGCTGAAAAACTTCTATGTGACTGAAGCTTTGGGAGCACCCCTGGTTATGTTGTGCATGGTGACTATCTAAACCCGCAGTGGCATCTCGAAATCAGACTGGAAATGACTGTCTTTTCCGGATCCTGACAGGGAATCCAAGACCGGCATTAGAAACAGTTATAGGGCAAACATGGGAGGGGGTACTCTCAAGTCATGGTCCCAGGACATTGGTGGTAAAGCCGACCTGCTGTGGACCTGGAAATCGGTATAGCCAACTGCTGCCCAGGAATTTCATAAGCGATTTCGGAGAAGTTCAATGGCAGGAAACCCTTCCTAAACCCAACAACGTCCATTATTCAACAAAACTAACCACCATTAACCACCATCAAGTAACATCCACGAGTGAGTACAACAACTGTCAACATTTGTTAACCAATTGGCATTAAGAAAGCACTATGCCTCAGGGCCGCATCAGAAACCGCGTTCAACTTTTCGGCTGTGGCAAGGAGGTCCATGCCGCCTTGTGGTCCTCACCGCTGCAGGTTGCTACACACGGTTTTTGACATCCCCAGTCTCTCAGCACAAGCAATGCTGATGGGTCAATGGTGGTGGTTGAGTTTTCAACACTTGCGAGTGGCTAAGCTGGATGCCAATGGCTTTAAGCATGGTAGTGGCTAGGCTAGTGGCTGCAGCAATAATAAGTGGCCAGGGTTGATGATCGGTTGACTTGGTGAAGCGAAGTCACACTATGTCCCTTGTTGGCTCTTACAAACATATGTTGTGCCTTCAATTTGGTTGGAATCAAGGCATCATAGGTCGTCGTAGTCACAACACTTGTGTACGTGTTGTATATACACTTGGAACTTAGTTGTATGCATATGCATATGCACGCGTTCGTACATTTATTCCCCAACAGCGTAAGCTTATGGGGTCTTCAGCCCAGTTAAGCTCCGGTGTGAGCCGGTGCAGCTTCCAGGCTCAGGTTCTGGAGGTTCCAGAGGTTCCCGAAGGTTCCGGGGAGTTGCGGTGCAGTTGCCAGACAAAGTTCCGGAAGGTTCCGGCGAGTTCCGGTGCAGATGGTAGGCCAGGTTCCGGAGCGTTCCGGGGAGGTTCCGGGGAGTTCTGGCGCAAAGGTTCCAGAAAGTTCCGGGAAGGTTCGGGGAGTTCTGGCGCAAAGGTTCTAGAAGGTTCCGGGCAGGTTCCGGGAAGTTCTGGCGTAAAGGTTCCAAAAGGTTCCGGGAAGGTTCCGGGGAGTTCTGGTGCAAAGATGCGCAAAAGTTCGTTCCGGGGAGTTCTGGCGCAAAGGTTCCAGAAGGTTCCGGGAAGGTTCCGGAAGGTTCTGGAGGGTTCCGGTAAGTTCGTGCAGGTGTAAGGCAAGGTTCCGGAAGGTTCCTGGAAGTTGCGGCGCAGCTTCCAGTCTCAAGTTCCGAAAATTCCGAAATGTTGCTGGGAGTTCCAATGCAGTTGCCAGGCAAGTTTTTGGAAAGTTCAAGAACGTTCTGGAAGTAAAACATGAGATTGCGCAGAAGCAGCCTAGGCGAAATTTCCACAAACTCAACATGCCATCGTCATCATGCCTCAGATTTCTTTGTTACATAACAATTTCCTGCAAAGAATAATACGAGCGGAAGCATTCAGATCTGTGGCTCTTGCTGTTGGGGATTCCACCTTAGCTTATCTTTTTTTGTGAATATGTTGCTTGCATGTATGTGCATCTACGCTATGAATTTAAGTATACATAAATGCGAGGGATGGAAATCTAATGCGCATATATGTCGTGGCCAACTGATGTTATACTGAACATGGATCCTTTCCAATCAGACACACAGTGGATTTATATCCACAACAAATCAAGAAACCTGTGAATGCCAATGTCCTAAGTCATAATGCGCATGTTAACCCCCCATGAACATTTAATCAACACACAGCTGGACGTTCACATATGGAATGGGCCGGAGTAGGGGTGTTTGATTGGAATGAACCTTTTGTGTTGTCAATCTACACTGGTAGCCAGAGAGGATGTAATCCTTAGACCACCCAGTACCTTGCCCAGCACCCCAGCCAGTTATCGATGGTAGACGTGAATGGATGATGATTTGAAGATGATTATTTCTTGGCTAACATGGTTGTTCGACTTTAGCAGATTGGCTAGTAAATTGTTTATCACAGATGTCTATGCAAACGGGTTGCTCTAAAGATTGGCTCACGGTGATACCCCCAAAACCCATGGTGTATGCGACCGTGGGGAGAGGATCGAAATCCAGGACTGTTCAGCATTCTGGTGAATTGTTTTATCATCAAAACAATCAGATCACATCCACATCGCAGATAAAACAGGTCGCCAGACACATCATCCAGAGGCTGGGACTTGTTTTGCATCCGACACTGAAGTTCCCCAACACTGCTTTGGGTGTCTCGGATAGCTGGTCATCCAGAAAAAAATCCGGCCACGCCTGCCGCACAGCACCACGTTCGCAGCCAAGGCAATCAGTCCAATGTGGTTGTGAAGCGTGTGGATGGACGTGGAGGCATGATGTACATCTGATTGCCGAGAAAATCACGGAACCCATGGCGGCTTGCCGCCGCCAGATGCTGCCATGTCCAAGATGTAAGTTCCATTCGATGTGCTTAGCTTGTCACAATCTTCCACTGCTACCCTGGCACCATTCGTAAAAAAAGAACAACCAGCCGCCCAAACAAGTGATTTGCCACCACGACGACTGCGGTGATCCATGGATAGTGCTCAGCTGCTGTCTATGCTTAGCGGGTATGGCCAATTTCTATGAACCATAGGCACTGGATCTTGTGAAAAATATTATGCAATACAGACTTCCCAGATGGTACCATTGTTTATCGTCTGCGATAAGCAGACTCTGAGGCCAGTTTGATCACTTACTGTAGTGAAGCTTATTGCTGCTTATGATGCACCATGATTCTTTTAAACCGGCGCAGAAATGGCGGGAAAATGGACGTTTGAAACCATCATAGTTTGGTGTTCAAAGCATGCGGGTTTGCAACGTAGAACTGGCAGCCCCTTCATCCGCTTCAGCTGGCTACGCCTTGAAGGCAAGAAATGGTGAAGCTTGGATGATCACCGCAGTATCAACAGCCAGTGACCATTTAATGGTGTTCGTAGTGCTCCTTGATAAGTTTATAGTGTTTAAACACAAATATTTGACCATTGTTCATAAGTCTATAGTGATTGATGATGTTGATCATTGCTGATGATTGGTTAACCGGTACGGCGTAGCTGGCCGGTAATCAATTATCAGCAATGGTTGGCCATACACGGTGTACTTAGCTGATTGATCATTGCTGCTCATAGTTGATGAACTAAAATTGAGTAACAATTCAACCGTTAGTATGTAACCAATGCTTAAATCGTTAATCAATTCTTCACCATTCTCAGCTCATGTCAACCTTTGTGAACCAAGGTTGGGTCAGTAACTACAATGAGATTGCTTGTGAATCAACGAATGACCAACCAACCGACAACCATAAACCAGCAATGTACGGTGAACTAACCATTCAAAACCATTGATAACCATGGATAATCATTCACCATTGATAACCATTCATCATTGAAAACCATTGATGACCATTCACCAACCATCTTTACCCGTCACCGCCAGCTTGCCACTCCAATTGAACCGTCACGTTTGATAAACCCACATTCAAATTACCAACAATAAACTGACCACCGATAGACCATCCAATATAAGCATTCTCCAACTAACCATCAGTAGCCATCTATAGTCATCGTTTAATCAGTTCACCATTCATCAGGTCTGCTGAACACACCATTGGTATGGCATGATCCGTTATTCAACCATCACAAAATCAACCACCATCAAATGGACAAACCATCAAATTAGCCATCGAACCATCAAATGCACCACCAATGATTCACCATCAAAAATGAACCTCAACAAAAGTCATTGGATTAGTTTCATTAGTTAAACATTACTAAACCCACCTCAACCTCAGCAAACCCTTGGGCCCTTGGATCAACCACGTCCCACCCTTCTCCCGCCGCGGTGGCGGGAAGGCAACGCAGTGTGGGTGGGTGCCAAGTTGCCCCGCAACGACTTCCTGGCCGCGCGGCCGCTGGTGGCCGCGGAGCCGGAAGCGTCCCTTGCTCGCTCGAACCGGCCGTCGAACCGCCGCCGTGCTTCAGAATTGGTTCATCAGTTTGGGATGCTGTTGAAGCATTGATCAATGGGAATGGTTAATCAATGGCAATGATCCAATGGTTAATTAATGGTTAATCAATGGTTAATTAATGCTGTTTCGACGCACTGATCAATGGGAATGGTTAATCAGTTTGTATAGTAGTGTTGTTGAAGCATTGATCAATGGTTGATCCTGGTGAGGCACACAAGGGGAGAACGATGCTTGGCATACACACTCACCAGGGGTGATTCGTTGGGGCACGGTTCCACCCGTAATTGTGTCATAATTTGTTATTGACTATCCAGCAACTCATAAAGAACTATGGATTCACTGTCAATTCAGCATTAAACCCTAGTCTCATCATGCAACCTTTGAGTTCCTGGGAGGCTTCAAAACAGGGTGCAGTGCATCCCTGAGGTTTATTGTGCAGCGATACACGGCGCTCTCGAAGGCTCTCTGAAAAGCTGTTGCTGCTATTGCAGTGCTGATAGGCATGGTTGATTGATGGCGGGTTGACGGTTGATTGAATGACCTGAATGGTTTATGATTTATGATCGTGAATTTATGGCGAAGTAATGGGAACATAATTTCAGGTGATTATAATCATTATTGATTCATGGTGAATTAATGATCACATCAGTAAAAGTAATGGTCAAGTCATGGTTGAGCCATGGTAATTTGTCGTTAATGGCTGATTATGCCATGGTTAATTCATGTTAATTCAGGGTCTTTTGGGCACTTGACTTTTACTTGTTGGTTGATTGGCAATTCATTGATTGTAAATCAACAATTTGTGATTGTCATGCCTGTTAAGGCTGTCTAATGGCTAAGGTCAACGGTGGCTCCTGATGGTTAGTCATTGTTCTGGTCAAGAGGCTCATTAACAACAAAGGATGATTCGTTGATAACTAAAGGTCGGCAAAGTGCCCGTGCCGCAAGTACCTTGGTCAACTGCGAAAACCATCAAAACAAGAACTGTTTGTTGATGATTGTTGACGAGGGGCTGAATGTCAACAGGTTAAGCATCATCAATCATACGTTGATCACCATGCCAGATACTTCATATGATACTAATACCATATACATAATACATATAACTAGCTCCACACCATACATGCCTGTGTATTTTTTTATTACGATCCATGCGTTGGTAAAGATACCAACGCCCCATGGATCCGCATGGCACCACCATGGCCGCCACGACCGGGACGACGACCGGGACGACCCGGCGCCAGGTGGATGGACAGATCACGGACCTCCGAGGGCCCGCCTTCATCACCAGCAGCGATGAAGCGCTCAGCGGTGGAGTAGGCGACCGACCCACCGGGACGGACCAGGGAGGTCGTCGTAGCCATGGCGGCTTAGGAACGGTGGATGAATGGTGAGTAGCCATGGTTAAGAAATGGGTTAGTTGATCAACTATGGTTACCATGGTTGGGTTGGGCTTAGTATGGCTTAGTTCAGCTACAGAATGTGACTACGGTTAGTTGGGATGTTACTTTGGGGGTGGTAGAGGGGTTAGTTCGGCTACCTTGGAGGGGGTATAATCTATGATCATGTTTATAACCTTTGGTAGTCCCTTACCTGGCAATGGAAAATCACCATTTGTTATAGGGAAATCCGCGTGCAAACCACACGTATAGATGGTGGATTCTCCATCGCCATGGTAGTTTACCAGAGGGTAAGTGGTGAATGTATCTATGGTTAGTTCAGCCATTGATGGTGTAACCCACAGAAATGGCAGTAACCATGGCTCCCAACCAGTTACAATAAATGGGATGATCATCCAGATAGGGGTGAAGTGTGGTTGTCCTTCGTTCTCTGGGAAGCATGGTGACATCATGGTTCATAATGAATGGGTAGCAATGTTCCTTGGCATTTGCAGATGAACGAGGTACGGTAGGGGGCCACGACCTGGGTGATGCGTACCTAAATCACATATCTACACCATTGGCCGCTTGAAATGATGGTGGATAGTGATGCTCAACAGGGACTAGCTGGGATACCTAGTGGTGGTAAGTGCTACTCCACCAGTCATGGTCTAACCAGGGTTGGTAGGAGTCTCTAGGAGTTAGCCGCATGACCAGTTCACTGCAGTGGAGTTGTTATGGTACTGTTCATTGGTTGTAGCTACTAGTCATAAGTGGTATTACCAAATGGTTATGGCTACTAGTTTTAATTGTTACATTACAGCTTCTAGTTTTAATCTGTATGGCTGCTGGTTTTGATGGTTTTTGCTACTGGTTTTAATTGCTAGAGCTACTAGTTTGAATGCCTAGAGCTACTCGTTTAAATGATTATAGCTACATGTTAAATTGTTCCTCATTATAACTCAACTTACTTAACCTTCAGTGGCAATGGTTGACATGAATGGTTCAAATTCTTCGACCAAGCTGTACGAGTAATCAATTATCGGCAGACTAGTTAATGGCTGATATCCACCTGACTGCTTAAATGCTTATGACTTGAGCAATTGATCGTTTCAAATCAGTGGCAATTATTATGTGACTATTATATGGGAATGTTCATGGTTATATCTCCAATCAAACAGTTTAGTGATACTTGTTGACATCAGTGGCTAAATTTGGTTGACCAAGTGGCAATAGTTGGGTTATTTGAATGGTTCGTCAACTACTGGTGCTTCAACTATGTAATGGTTCGGTGGTTGATAAGTTGGTGAATCAATAGCTGGTATAATTGATCATGGATTGGTAATTGTCGCCGAACCCAGGTATTGTTAATGCATTGGTTGATTAAGTAATAGAAGGCCCTTTCTAAAAGGGGTTCATATACAGGATGATTTGGGGATACCCCCAGCCATTAAGAGACCACCCCATAGTAGTTATTTATAAAACCAATATTATTGGCAATTTTCTCCTATTACTAATCAAGCCGTTGGTCATTACTACCATTTAAACAAGCAATGCATTATTAATCCATCATTATTGGTGTTTATCTCTACTATTCTCCACTTTCATTTGCGATTATCGCCCTGAATCAGCTAAAGCGCTTGAATCCATTTGGAAACCACCATATGGGTGTTTCTCCAGTCATAGGGTTTCTCCGAAATCATCCAGTTTACTACTCCTTCAGAATGATAAACCAACCATTTTGGGGGTACCGCTATCTTGAGAAATACTGCAATATGAGAATGGTTCTCATTGTTCTTGGATAATCCGTGCTGGAAACCATTATATTTTTGATTAGTCTTGACCTTCAACCCCCTTGTAAATGGCTGTCACACCAGCTACCGGGAGTCACAGTAGACCACATGGCTGCCATCAATGGCTGCCGTCACGTCACTGTTGTTAACCATCAATTGACCATTAAATGGTTTTGGCATGTTTTGTAGTGGATTATAGTGGTTATATATGATAATGGAGATTATAGTGGTTCATGATAAGGATTAACAACCAACAATAGGGGTTGAACAACTACTGGTTGGTGGTTTTAAACATTTTTGTTATTCCCTAATGTTTACAATTTGGTTGGTTGACAAGCATAGCTATCAAGTATTGACGAACGACTTTGAAGCATCATCAACCTTCAATCAACCATTAATCAACAATTAATCAGCCACTCTTAAATAGTGGTGAACCACAACTTTGCCATCATTACATATGATATCATCAACTTACAACCACTTGGCCATTGATTGCCGATTGTGGAGGATCAATTGACCGATAATTGACAAACATTAGCTATCAACTATCACGAACCTTTGTCAACCATCATTCCCATCATTAGTACACGTTGACATCACTATTGACCAGCTCATTTACCATCGACTAATCATCCTTATCGATTACTTCTATGTGTTAATCACTTGCAATGATTACTTAGTTATGATCCATCCTTTAGCTTCAGCCTATGATCAACAACCATCAATATACGCCATTGATGATTGATATTTTGCCACTATTGGATGGTGAGGTACCAAAGAAAATTATCAACCATTATTCTCCAGCGAACTAACCTACTTGCGTGAACAATCCATCATAGAAATAGCTGGTTTACCTTTGAAAACTGGTGAGTTTGGTCGCGCAACCAGGTTAGCTTACCGTCCTGGTCGAGTGATCATAGCTAGCTCGCGGCTCAACTAACCAGCGGCTGTGGGTCAAAACCCTTAGTCCCCCTGGTTCCCCCATCATTAACCAGGCTGTTTTCCCTATTGACCATGAATAATCTTCACCATCAGTAGCTGATCTAAAGTCTATTATTTTATACCACTTATATGGATTCCTATAATCATATACTACACAAAATAAAACCATCCATTGACCATCACATACAAACCATTAATTGACCATCTGACTAGTTAAGCATTACCAGTAATTCACCATTGCCTTGAGCTTCAAATAACCAGTAGTTGACCATCATACAAACTAACCAGTAAATTGACCATCCATTTTCACCACCGCCTTTGCCAGAGGTGTAGCGGTGTCTCCCGTCCTTTGGTCTCGTGGAGTACCTGCTGATGGTAGCAATGGCAAGGCGCAGCCGGCCCGGCGAAGATTCAATGGCGGCGGATGGTTACGTGGTGGTTTCTTTAAATGGGGGGCCGGATAAATGGTTCGTTTATTGCTGTGAATGGTTGATAATGGATGATTTGGGGGTACCCCTATTGTGAGAAACACCCACATAACTGTTGTGGGTACCATGGTGAAACTCATGACAAATGGTTGACAACCGGTTGCTTGTTGAATCAACCATTGATCAATCATAATGGGTTAAGACAAATGGTCAATGGTTAAACTGCATCAGCAACCACTCATTTAAGGTGAGATAGTTGATAGCAGCGGTTGATAATGGTTTTATAGCAATGGATCAAACAGTTTTCAGATTGGTTTGCCATGATCATATTTGGTTAATTGATAGCAACATAAAAGGCTTGATAATTATTAACATACTGCATCTAAAACATACAACACATCATTAACAATAGTTTATCCATTACCTTACCATTTGTCAACCATTTAAAATCATCAGACACCCATCATGAAGCATCAAAACACTATGAACTGACCATCAGGTGACATCAATTACATGTCCATGAATTAACTGTTCAGCAACGATTTGTCAACAACCATTCATCAACCATCAAAATTGCATCACTACGCTCCTGTCAAGTTGCATGCAAGCGGAAAATCCGCCGTTTTTGTTTTACCCAGCAAACATGGTATCATGGTGATGTTTAACTTCAAGGGTAGTTTCCCAGAGGATAACCATTTAAGTATCAATCAACCGTCAATCAGCCATAGAGATAGTGATTGAGCATCATCAACCATCATCAATAGCCATCACTAAGCATCGCTAGCCATAAGCCTGTTCGCCTTTTCACCGCGTCGCGAATACACGGGGGTCATCCAGCTGTGGGGATCATCGTCGCGAAAAATCTCAGCGGTGGAAAGCTTCAACCATAGAGGGTTCAGTTCTGCAGCTCAGGCTGGTTTAGGCTGGTTTGCCTGATTTTTTTAATGCCGTTGTTGTTGATTTCAATCAGGGCTCATGTGTAGATTCAGAACCACAGGGATCTACAAGGGATAAGTGACAAGTATGATGCCGAATGGCTCTGTCTACACAGGGTGTTGACCTCCTTCATTGTCGGCCAAAGCGGTTTGCCTGTGTAATGTCCAGATGCTTCGGGTGCATGGCCATGATGCCATAGCGAATCTCAACTGTTCAGTAGATCATGAATTTGGATTGTGAAGAGCGACCAAGCAGGATCACTAGCCTAGGGCATTCATCAGCCACTGCGGCTTGGACTGCTGCGGTTTTGTGTTTTGCATGACGATCCCTTGTGGTGTGTCAGCAATCTCCGTTGCGAAATGCTCCGCGCCCATGGATGCGCATGGTGCACATTTCTCAGTCCCAAGGCTTTAACTGAAGTATAACTCCTGATGGCCGTTTGGTGGTCGAGTGGTGGCTACTCTTTGCCCAAGTGGTGGTATCACAGTTTTGGAAACTCTCGGGTCTCAGATCTGTGTGAAAGTCATGATGGCTGACAACAGCACCAGGATGGTTGGTTGATGATCATGGTTATAATTTCTTGGTTATAAATTGTTGGCTGATGGTTGATGGATGTTGATGGTATATCATTGGCAGTTGGTTGATCATGACCCACTTTCATTCAATAGTGGATCACTCACGTTCCAGCTTGGTGAACAATTCTTGGCATCGTATGAATCATATGCCCGAGAAATGAGGCGACAACGGGGGGCCTCCGGTCTTCAGCGATGGGTGTTGACAATACCTGCTCCAGAAACGATGCATGAATTGGGAATACAATTGCTTTGGCCTACCCGTAACCGACCATTACCCAAATATCAATCAACCCTTGACCATCCTCAACCAATCATCAACGATCCGTTCACATCCTTCCCCCTCCCGGCCAAAAATTGTTGCTCGGCGACTTCCAGGTGAACATCTCAGATGCGGGCTTTGAATTTTGCGTGGCCACTGCGCTGGAAAAACCGCCCAAGGTGGTGCACAGCGGTGGGAATGGCAGGGTGCTGAGCCCTCAGAGCAAGGCTACGTGACACGGCGGTTGAGTCAGCACTGTGGGTTACTCAGCGGTGGATGAAGACACAGCTGATACTGAAACGTCATATCTTGGCAGACCTGCAACTTTGTAATTCAGAAAGAAGTATGAAGACAACATGGTAGAGCTACATGCAAATCACGTCATATCGGTACGAGACCAATCCATTGGAAAACAGCAGTGAAGCAGCCACAGCCAGTTCTTCAATGACAGCGGGTCCAATCCCATGAGAACTTGTCACCAACAGTACTGTCCAGTCGCACTGTTGGAACGGTTTTGTTTACCTCCGTGCCTGGTTTGGGATGCACTAGTAACGAAGTCAGAAGTCGGTGGATGGGAACTGTGAGCTTTGGACCTGTGGATTGGGGTGTGAGGTTTTTAGGTGACCAGTAGTGACCATCAACCAGTGATAAGAGCTTATCAACCATGTTGGTGGTATCACCGGCTTGGTGGGGTTCACCTTCAGTGATGATGACATCCTTTCTTTGCCAGCGGATTCTTTGCCCAGTCAAATCTCAACACAAAGCCTCAAACACAAGAGTAAGAGAGGCAAATGAGGATAGGATATGGAGTCAGCAGAGTCGAAGAAGAGCCGGTCACATACCTCTAACACAGAAACATGTTATGCACATCGATCCAGACACAGTGCAAGTACAGGTCATGAGGAGACATCAAACAACGAGGGATCAAAACGATGACAACCATAGTTTGTTGACCACTGAAGATATTGTTGCAAATGTATAGACAGATGTATGGATGTGTCAACGACACTCCATCAAAGAGCAATTTGTTCATTATTTTTCTTGGGGGGTATGAACAGCCGGGCATGCAGGGTTTGGTCTGGAAGAATGATGAAGAATGCATATTATATTGTATCACTGTTGTTACGTGCTGATTTTTTCAATAAGGTGCCGGCCCGTGGCGAACACAGACCTTGCCCTATTTGATGGTGTCGCCTTGGCATTGCGGGGGTCGACATTGGCCAGTTGGGACATTTCCCAGGGAGCAATGAAGTATTCTTCAAAGAGGAAGTAAATAACTTCCTATCCTGAATTTCAGCCTGCTAAATAGCATGATGATGTAGCTGTTTCATGACTTCATGGTAATATGGACCAGTCTGTGGGGATGTCCACCATACCACTTCGAGACAAGAAAATCCTGAAGTATTTGGGGACCCAAGATCTTTATGTTTTCACTCGCATGCAACAGTCTCTTTGTGTATGGTACATGCTGTCGGAACCACTGGACGGCCAATATAATAAGCAACCAAAAACTGAACAATTCACTTACCAAAATCGTTGCACCCAAGCAAATCAGATGGCAAGATCCCATGGAATCATCGCGCGCATCATCCCAACTGGCCTTGTCCCAATTGGCTTGGGCACAGGGCCGTGTAAGGAGACCAGTCTCAACACAGCTGGCTGAAGAAAAGGGGAGGCCGCGACCGCTGCTTGTGCTTTGGGGAAGACTGACCTGGCATGCGCTCAACAGTGGTCCATCCAGGGTTCAACAGTCGCCAAAAACCATGGTTAATAGCTTAATGGTCAATCACGCTCAAATAGTTGTTGATGGTGATGAATGGTCAAGACCGCCTAATCAAACATTGCTGCCTGGAAAAATACACCTTTTTGATCCTTTTTGAGTATCTCGAAATGGCCATCCACAAATCATGTTTCGACCAATGATGGTGCCGTCAGCTTGAGGACAATAGCCATGATAGCCATGGCTGTGTAGCTGTCAATGGGTGGGGGATGGTGAGGTGATGCTCAATTGATGCTTAGCAAATGACTAATCAGCCATTGTATGTCTATTTCAGATAGTTAGTTGATGGCTAGCTGATGCTTATTCAATGATGCCTACCATGCGCATCAACCCAATCAAGGGCCTTGTGACCTCGAACAGCTGTTAGCATCCCATGAATTGACCAAACCATTCTTACCTGGGTTACACTTGATTCATAAACTTAGGATTTATTGATCCGGGATCAACATTATCCACAAACTTCGCGTTTTGGGAATTCGAAAGCCATAAATGCGATAATTAGCAGTTGTAAGACCAGAAAAGTTATAACCATTTAGCCTTCATTTTGGTAATGATTGACCATACATCCGCTAAAGCCATGAAAAAAACGCAAGGGATCTAGTTGCGCCAGCAAGTTGCTGGGGTTCCGGCCATATCTCGCCCCACCGCGCAGCATCGTTGCATTATGTGACCTCGCCACCAGGTACTCCCATTGGAGGGCAAACGAACCGTTGCCAGGCCACTTCTTCGGAGCTCCAGGGGGATGGTTGGCCAAAGTTACTTGGAGCTCCACGGTGGATGACCGATGACCACCAAGGTTGACTCGCAGCGGGCATCCTAAGTGGTTGGAAGCTGCGGTAAGGCGGTTTCAGCTGTGACACAGGGATGAATAGTTGCAGCGAAGTCGCTACCCCACCACCACCATCGTTAAGTTGATTGAGGACAGGTATGGGAAGCATGTACCAGGATTGGTTCAAAGATGGATAGTTGGCTTGTCATTGTCACGTGCATCTAACTGTCAGAGACCACTAGAGTCTTGGCGAGTCTTTAATTCGGAATCTCTCTGGTTTCACTACACATAGGACATGCTGAGGTTATAATCGACACCTGAGAGGTCCTGAGTGCCAGAACTCCACGGCTGTTTTGAGGTGATAGTACGGGCGGCATTGTATCAACTGGTCCATTTTTGCTTGCTGGAATAAAATGCTTGATGTATATTCTCTGAAAACATATCTTGCAATATATAGAGTCATATATTTGCATCATTTTGCCTTTATCTCTCCAAATGTCAACGCAAACAAATGCGGATCTGGATCCACCGTCCTACGGGACCCCTTGGATGGCTCCATCAGCGTACAGAACTGAGCTGGTTGCAGCGATAGCAGCCACAGCTTATCACCAATACCAGCTGCTTAGGTGATGAGACATGTCTACCATAAGTCCACCAATGGCCCAATGGCAGGATTCACAGAAGATGAGTCAGCAACCATTTGTGATGAATTTAAATCAATCAACATTTTAGCAACAAGCAGTGTAGAACTGGTGACACGATCAATCAACTAAAATTAGCAACAAAACTCAGAACAAAAGTGACTTTTCTGTGATCGGCACTTGCTACCAATCAGCTTTGTCACAACTTCGCCATGGCGAACGCTGCAGCATTGGAAGAAGCAGCCAATGAGCGACGGCGGCTCCTGTGGCGATGCAAAGTTGCCATCGCCACTCTTCAACCAAGCCTTGCGCTGTCGGTAAGTTGTGGATCAATCAAAAGGGTTGAAGGCTGAAGAATCAACACCAAGCTGGGCTGCTGAATGTGGAGGCTATTACCAACACGGATATGGTTAACAAGCAACAATGAGCGGGTTGTAGCGGGAAAAATATGTCATTGCTGGTTCAACAGTCGAATCATAAGCTGGTTGATGTTATAGTTTGTGCACGTGTCTAATCACGAGCTGGTTGATGTCATAGTTGGTTCACCAGTCTAACCCTAAGCTGGTTAAATGTTAATCTCCAACACACGGCAAATATGGATGTGTTGCTATCTTTGAATCTATCTCCTGATACGTCGTGGCAATACCCACAGACTCCCACTCTACGGCCGCCATTCCATTGGTGATGTACTTGTCGATTTGGTTGCTTCAATTGTCATTGATTATATACTCTTCTCCTATACTAAGAGCTGTGACACACCCACCCACACACACACACACGCACACACTTGACCAAGATGGTATGTTTGGCTGACCCATCAGATTGGTTGCATTCTGCCCAAATGTGACCACATCAGATGGCTCATATTGGTTTTGATCAACACAACAATCAAATATACTCAATGACCAGTCTGATTTGGCTACTGAATGAGGGTTCTGGTAGAGACTGGGCCATCTTGGATATGGGGAGTTTCTCAAGTCATAGGGGTACCCCCAGTTGTCATCCCACATTCATCATCGATAGACTAATCAACTCCAATCACAACGGCCTAGATCCCCCCAACCGGCTTAAGAAACCACCATATTGGCCTTTTTGTTTTTATTATTCCAGCTAATTCCCCTATGATTAACCATTTCTATGAATAAACCCGTCATTTTTTGGCGCATCACTAATTTTTGGGGCACTATAGATATTTACCATTAATATGAATGATATGAAACCCTTATTATAGATATTTACAAGCCTTTAATATTGTCAATAGACCCGCCATTAATAGATATTGACAAGCCACCGTTCTCTGAGGCAACGGTGATTTTTTGTCTTTCAGTATCTGCTGTGCCTGGGCAACTTCCTCCCAGCAGGGGGGCGCTAGCTCCACGTCGTACCAGAACGGCGGCTGGTGCTTTGATTGGCATGTTTGATAGGGGATTATAGTGGTCAATAATGGGGTTACAGTGTTTTAAACAGTTTCTACAGGGGATTGTAGTGCTGAATAATCAGAATCAATGGTTGATGATCAGGATTAACTAGGGATTAAAGTGGTTAATGATAAGGAATAATAACCAACAAGAGTGGTTTTATTGACATTTTTTGTTTTCCTATACTAATCACTAACAATTGGTTGGTTGATTCATATTTTTCACAGGGGCTGAAACCACCAACCAGTATATGATCTGGGATTTACCCTTAAGTGCTGGAGCCAAACTGTTCAATTAAAGAAGTATATCCACCACCAGAGAGCGTGGCAAAAAGGTGCGGATTCATGTTTGTCTTTGGAAGGTGCGAAGAGCTTGGGGTCTCAAAAACGATACCCAACTCCAAAAGAGATACCTCCTGAAACTTGAAAGAATGAAGCCGCTCCAGATTTGCAGCTGCAGTTCCTAGAAAAGATGTCTGCTGAATGCCTGTACTTCCAAATCAAGCTCAGAAGCAGACTTAAGATACTACCCAATGCCAAAAACTATACCTGCTCATGCACCGTACAGTCTCGAACCCCTATTCTTGGCAGCCGCTCACAACCGCAACGGCAGCAAGCCCTGAAATGGCATTGAGGGTAATCCGAAGAACAAGGCGGAAGTAAAGAACGACGAGAAAGAAAAACACCAGAACAACACTCGTATCACACGACCACATCCAACATACACAATCAACACATTCTGCCCACAGAAGCTGGGAATCCAAACAATTCTGGGGGAACAGCGGGGGAAGATGACAAGAACTCAAGAACTCGCGACACCGGGAAGCCGAAGCGGGTGACTCTGTGATGGCACAGTGGTGAAGGGCTCTCCGCGAAGTCAGGTGCCCATCTACAATAAGCTGGTTTTTGCTCAAGGCGGGTCCTCACCGGGTCCTCAACTCGTGCCCCCGAATCGAGATGTGGGTGTCCCGCTATTGGTGGCTGGGTTGACGTGCCCATGACAGCAGTGGCTTGACCGGCTTGTCGTCCAGAGGCTGAGATCCGTGGCAGGTTTTTGAAGAGTTCTGAAGAGTTGAACCATCCAAATGGTGGTTCCTCAAAATAGGGAGCCCCAAAAATGATTGGTTTACTATTGTAGATGGTTAATAACTTCATGATTTTGGGGGTACCCCTATTTTGAGAAACACCCAAATGGATCCAAGGGGACAGATTGAACTCAAACACCATCCAATTTTGTCAAAGTTCAATCACTGAGTTGAATTTCTAATGAGTTCAACACCTTCGTGGATGGACCATTCACGAACAACAAAATGTCGCTTGGCCCCACCAGCCTTGGTCGGAAAGCGCCAGGCGTTTGCAATGGATCCGGGTGCCTTCACAAGTATCCATATCCCGTGACCCGACAAGCTGGGAACATGGCCATGGCCATGCTGCTTCTCTGCCAAGGTTTGGCAATGATGAAAACAACTACCAATTGGAGGTCATGGCATATCATGGCATTATCCATGCACATATACACAAACAAACATATTTGAGTACATCAGTATATTTCAAACATGTACTGTAGGTGTTGCATACATGTAAAGTTTTGCCGTAGCAGTGTTCTTTGTTCCAATTTGGTTCTTCTGGATTTCAGTCCTGTTCGAGCTTTTCCCAGCACTTGGAGCAGCTTTGAGCAGCGACGTTGGATGGTGACGATGGAGAGATTCAGAACAAACTATGGCTGATAATTACTTATCATGAAACATCATGGTTAAGAATAATATCATCAAACATTATTAATGAATAAGATCAATATCATGGTCAGATCATGGTGAACAAATCTTGACGTTTAATCATTGTCACGGTGAGATTGACCATTCGGAATTAGTAGTCAATAATGACAGATTGATCATGGAACAATTCTTACAATGGCTGGCAATGGTTGATTAATAATGTTAAATTGACCACTGTTAAAAAAAAAAAACAACTGTTATAGCTGTAGTCATTATCCAGTTGAACCATAGTTAGGACTGGTGACTGATCATTGCTGATAATATTACTCATGATAGCCATGTCCATGGTAGTCGATAATGGTTGATAGATCTAGTACTGATAGTGAATGGTCATGATAGCAAGTACGGCTATTACCCGTTATCAATTCATCTACAAGGGATAAGAACGGTCATTGATAGTGATGGTGAAACCTGATGGTCAATGGTGGTTGATACTGACGACTAATGACGATTTAACCAATACCAGTACCATGAACCATCATGAACTATCATTTACCCACCAGAAACCACTGATTGTGAGGAATCTCAACGCAATATATAGGAAATCTGTTCAGAAAAACGTTTGCATGCATTTTTGTAAGGTATGTGTGATGACAAATGGAATTGGATATGTTTTGTTTTTACCCCACTATGTTTAGTTGCTTACTGACTAAACTGTCATTGTGCCATATTGTGTTGTGTCGATAATGCAAACCAACATAGTCACACCATTGCAAATCACTATGATGTTGGACCCACCGTCTTGACCCAAACTCCTGTTGCTAAGCTCGTATACTTACCTCAACGGTTCCAGTCCGTTGCTTGGATCGGAGCACTGTGCTCCTCGCCGCCGTGAATCGTTGCTTCGCTCGCTGCAGCGCTCAGGTGGCGACGGCCTTTCTCCAGCTCGCTTTGGTTTCTTTGGTCCTGGGCTTGGTCAACAGCTTGGGCCACTTCTCGGGGGATCGGAGCCTTGGCGGTGGACGGTCCATGATGGTCAGTGGAAGCACGTGCCCTGGGGGACCTGACCTTTAAGGAGGTGATGGCCCAGTGGGGCTGATGTCATGACCAAGTGGGGCGCTCATGCTCAGATCACTTGTGTATTTCTGCATGTTTGCACTGCTGATTCTGCTAGACCGAGCGATGACAAATAAGATCAGCACGTGCTGGCTTGCAAGGATGAACGTAGCTGTTGGTGGTTGATTTGCGGCACACTGTATATACTGTACCATACGTACTGTTGGTTGCTGCTCTATCATTTTGTAGGTGTAATTAGTGATTTGAGATGTTTTTGTTGCATGCTGATCTCTTTGTTATATAATTTGTATCATCATGTTGAATCATATTTGCATTCCGAGGGATATCTCCATTTCCGATAGGGAGTACTTCATTGTTTGCATGGGCCCCTGAGACGTTTTGCGTATCATTCCTCGATTCAGACCCATCCCCGTTCGATTCATTTGCAGAAAAGCGGACGAACAACCGTGACTCATAGGATTTAGTTACAGGAATTCAGGAAAGTGTTTGATTTGCCATCATTTCGAATGGGTTCAATGGGTTGCAGGGGGCCCACCTTTGGCAACGCAAATGATTCAAACATGGCTGCGAATCTGCATGGAAGTTGCTGGTTGGGTTTTGCCAGTGGATTGGAGGGTTTCTGCTCGCAGTGGATATTGCTCAAGGGAACCATTTTTGGCTGGTAAGTCACCAACCAGCCGGACCTCTGAAAATTATTGTTGGATTCTTTGCTATGTTTCTTTGGGAATTACCCGAAGTCTAATTTTTTGTCAAGCATGCACTTTGTCATTTTGAGACCACACTCACTTTTTTGTGAGTTTGGTGTACACGAAGTCATCCACTTGCAAAACTAGATAAAGCTCGACAGCAAAGCTCGAGCATCGTTGGTCCATTGTAAGTCCCCTTGCTGGCTTGCTGGTTAGATGAGCACCCGCATGAAGTCTTCGATGCTTCACCCAGCTACCAGGAACCAGTCCTGGATCTTCGGCCCACATTTTCGGTACAAGTTGAGCCGCTTGTCGATGAATCCCCCAACGGTCTCTGGCGCACAGAGCACGGTTTTTCCGTATGGAGCAGCTGGTGGTAAAGCCAGTTTGGCGACTCCATGGTTCTGGTTGGTTTAATAGTTGAGCTGGATGATAACTGGGGGTACCCGCCATTTTGAGAAAGCAAGATATAGCGTTCGTCTATGATATTCAGATGTTGTTTCCTTATCATGGAATATCCCAATCATAAACCGCTAATTGGTGGTTTCTTAATGCAGGGGACCCAAAAAAGGTTTGTTTATTACTACTAAATGATTACTATGGAATGATTTGGGTGTGCCCCTATGATTTGAGAAGCACCCATTTGATGATTCAACCACCAGCGACAAACGGGATCTGCCAATATCCAGATTGATGTTCTGGCTGCATGGGGGTCCTGTGGCGCTCAGCTGTGCGCAAGGTCGACCAGGCCATGGTCATCAAAAAATAGCGGAAAGACATGATGCATCTTTGGTATCACATGATGCTTTCTCAAAATAGGGGTATTTGTATCCCCCCATAATGACTGGTTCGTTACTAGGAAAGATTACTATTAGATGATTTGGGGGCAACCCTGTTTCGACAAACACTCATATGATGGATGGTGGTAAATGACTGCAGTGGTTACCAACCAATTGATTCTGCAGGAGCGATTCCGAGCTCGCTGTTCTGGACAGGTTTCTCAAGGATGGTATTAGCGGATGATCGTTCACAGTTGAAGGTCGGACTGTCAGTTCATACTGGGAGAGCAGTTGCTGTTGGCAGAACTGCAGGTTTTTCGTGCCACAGTCTACCAGCCTGTACCCCACCCCGGCCACACTGGCCACCATGGGACGTGCCCAGGATATTGTGCGCCCGTGGGCATCCTCTTTGGCCTCAAATATGGCATCACAAATTGGGGGCTGCAGTTGGTACCCGTGGGTCTCTTGGAGTTGAAGGGAAGGGATGAACCAACAAGTGAGGGTTGAAGAAATAAGTTAGAGATGTGAATCTTTGGTTAGGGGACGTTAAGAAAGGGATGTTAAGTAATTGAGGGATGTTAAGTGCTGTGTTTTCTTTGCATGCTGGGTTTGAGACGGTTCCCATATTGGTCCTTTGATTCTTCGCGTGCGTGTGTGTCTGTATTAATTTGTATGTTGCTGCCACCGAAAATGATCGGAACCCAGAAAATGGATTGTTTCTTGCTATCATGTCTGATATGGGATGATTTAGAGAGTCCCCTATTTTGAGAAACACTCATATGGTGGTTTCTCAAAATAGGGGTACCCAAAAAATGGTTGGTTTATTACTCTAAGTGCCTAATATTACATGATTTAGAGGATCCGCTATTTTCAGAAACGCTCATATCGGGATGATCAAATTGACGAGCATGTTTTTCGGTGGAATAGAACCACGAACGCGCGTTTCATCAGCGACGCCAGGACGGTCAATGATCATCCCTGCAGCCTACCAGTTCTGTCCTTGCAGATCTGACAATAATATGGCGAGCTGGGTCAATATGAACCAACCAATAATGGGGGATAATAATCAGTAATAATAGGGAAAACAATGGTTAATGATGGGGAACCAGGGGTACAGGGTTTTGACCCACAGCCATATGTGTCAATTTCCAGGCTATTGAAAGCTACAGGGGACTTGTCATGCGCTTGAAAAATCCAGCCAAACTCCAATCAAACACGCAGAAGCAAAGTACTAGAATGTCAAAGATTGGGTAGACTTGGCAATTCACATTGACATGTCTATATTGCCTTTTACTCAGAGGTACAAGAAAGCCACTACCCCATATTTTCAATGGTGAATCAACATCACTGGGATAACAAATTGAGACTGGTTTATTCATATTAGGATTTTCCATGAATAGTTTCATGACGTTTGATCTGCTTTGTAAAGATGTTTCTTAAGTAGTTTAAAGCAATTCATCAATAATCAACTGGATCCTAGGTTACCATGATTGGATACGATGGGTCTTAGATTGACCCATTTAGAGATTTTAATGAGTTACAAGTTGTAAGTGTGCAACTGTGTAGAAGACAATCCTAGCCAACAGTCGATGGACGTGTTTTTTCTTTGCTGCTGTGTTGCTGTGATTCTGCGGAGATTAGCAGCAAATATTTCAGTTGCATTGAGTTCTACCAAGCACTTCATCCTACCTGGTAATGTTTGTTAAGACAGGTCTAGCTTCAACATTATTGTGCTTGATATCTCCAACGCTGTTTTTTGATTGTCATTGTTAGTATTGAATCATCAACAAGCAATTGTGCAGCAACCATCCTTGTTTTTGTTGCCATTAAGCTGTTGCTCATAAATGGCTTTGTTGGTACTTGGAAGCATTACTGAGTATCAAATGGCTATGGGTCAATATAAACTACGTACGAATAATTGGGGATACAGTAATATGAGCACAGTGGGCATGGGTTGAAGAGGTTTCTTCTACCGATTTGGTTTCATCTGGGGTTGCTGAGTGTTCTGGGGCGCCAACGAGAGATGAAACCTTTCGCTATTTCATTTGTATTACCAAGAACCGGCGTTTGCGTAGACTCCATCGCTGGGGTAAGTGTGGCGCCAAACCAGGTTCTTGCTCGCTACAGGTTGAAGGCCTTGACACGTTGGATGGTGTCCAATACGATGCGGCGTGCAGGCATTGTTGGCCCCGTGGTCGGAAGCCAGGAGCTGAATCGGACGCCTACGCAGCAAGGTCTTCTTCAGATAGCGCGGATGCCAGCCTTGCTTCAGATGTATGATTTATGTCTTTAGGCGGCCATGTTCGCTGCGCGTACGCATACGCTGAGGGTTATATCTGGCCAAAGATTGGCTCGATACGTCCGCCCTGTTTCTAACGCAATGTTGCGTGCGTTACGACTAGACACACGGTTCTTTTGTGTCTACTTCAAGTTTGGGGGAAAGCTTGTCCTCCATGTGCGTTTGCGTGTCTTTACACTTGGTCACACAGTTTATTTTGGCTTGGGCATGTTGGTTTTTAGCGCAGCAAGCTGCATGTGCTATGTTTGCTCAGCCAGTTTGTGACCATTGTGTAAGTTGTGACATTGCGGCGATTGTTCTTGCCAAGTTTCTGTCAGCATGCCTTTGATTTCTTTGTCTGCTGAAGAACAGTCCGCGGCATTAAAAGCGGCGTCGCCTGACTTGAAGTATCACTTATGTGAGGTGAATGTTCCAGTGGAGGTGCAAGCTGCTCTGTTCCACAAAGGCTTCATTGACTTGCAGTTTACCGGGCTTGACGAAACTTGCCTAGAAGTGCGCGCTGCCCTTGCTGCTGAGATTGGCTTGAAACAGGACGAGTCCACAGAAGCCCGCCAAAGCGTGGCTCGGCTCTTGTCTGCGTGGGAATCCTCCCGGGCGCAGCTTGTCGCTGAGGACAAGATGAAAGCTGAAAGCAAACTCGGTCAAACACCTCGGATTGCGCAGTGCTCCGAGATGGCCGCTTTGCGCCAGGCGGTGGAGGCAGATCTTGGCAAGCTCCAGGACGATGAAGTTCCTGCCAAGTCCCTCATTGCCGCCAAGTTGGAACAGATCGAATCTGGCGATCTGAGGGCTGAAGATCTGCATGAAGTCCTTGCCTTGAAGACACAGATGTGGATCTCTTCAGCGGCATCATCGAGCATGGCGCTGGCAATCTCAAGATCAGGCCCGGCAAAGCAAGCATTGCTATGCCAGCAACTCCGGAAGAATTGCGGCTGCGCCTTCGCCGCGTTGGCGTTGCGTGGCTGACGGTGGGTTCCAAGCATAAGAACTAAGCCTGGATCACCCCTTCATTTCTGGAAGCTTTCCGGCGCTTGTCGGATCATATTGTGGGCAAGCACATCGCCATGTTTCTAATGACGCAGGGGATGACAAAGCACACTTCGTGGAACCTGGTGTTGTCTTATGAGCTGGAAGTCCGCAAGCGTGCCTACCAGCAGCTATGTGATGGCAAGCGTTCCTCGGAGGACTCGTGGAATTATTCTGCCGAGTTGATCAACAAGCATTTCTTGGTTCCCTTGACCGCGTCAATTGATTTCTTCAGTTCCTTGGGAGGTTCCTGCGTTCCAAGGAAAAAGCCAGGGCAAGCATGGGAAAGGCAAAGGCAAAGGCAAGAGTAAAGAAAGCAACTTGGTTTCCAAGCAGTTCCGGAAGACGCGAGCAGTGCAGGGTAGAAAGCTTTGCTTCAGGTTCAATAATGGCAACTGCAAGGACGAGAACTGCCCGTACCACCATGCCTGCAAAATTTGTTTCAGTGAGGGCCATGGCAAGAAAGATTGCCCGAACCGTCAGAGGATTGGTTCGCGATCTTGAAAGGCAGCAGAGCTGATGGGCCCCGCCATGCTTCACCCAATTCAGCTGAAAGTACCGCAGGCGCGCCCCCCTCGCCTGCAGTGGGGAATTCTTCTCCGGGAGGGCGCGCCTGCCCCGATACAGCAAGTGTTCTGCATGAAGAAGAAGATGATGAAACAGCTTGGTTTCATCAGGCAATAGGTGGCTTTGAGCCACCTTTGAAATCTCATTTGATAGGGAAAGTAAAAGCCTTGACAGACGGGGGTGGTTTTTGCTCGCCTGGCCGATGGAGCCCAAGTGCTGGTAGGTACCCAATGTTTTGCTGGTTTGGAGTCGGTCCTCGACAAGCATTTGGATTGGCGAAAGCTCCTGTTTGAATTGGCGTGCAAGAAACACGCTTCCCAGCCTTTTCCGGCAAGGCTGGTTGAAGAAGCTAGAAAAGTCATCTAACCGATTCTGTTGAAGCATGGTGCTCGACTGGATTTGGATGCCGTCCCTGCACGGCAGCCTTTTCATCTGGCTTTGCTTGAAAAATATTTACGCCTCTGCGAGGATCCAGATGCTTCTGTGTATTTTCAGGAAAAGATTCTTTTGCAGAAGGGGTCACCCTGGGCGTCAACCGCAAATGCCGCGAGCTCCTGCTGTCTTTGAGAAAAAGCGTAAGTGGCGAACCTATGATGGGGAAACTACGCCTGCAGAAGTGCTCCGTAATACCCCACAAAAATAGGGAACGCAATGGTTCATAGGGGTACAGGGTACCACAGCCACATTATCATGATAATCACGATCGGCTATGACTAGTGATTAGTCTTCCAACATATGTCGGTTTCTAGAAATAGGGTTACCCCTAAATCATCCAATATTAACGATTTATAGTTAATACCACCATTTTTGTGGGTCCCCTCTTTTGAGAAACACACATATTTTCTCTAGTTGGTGGTTTTAAGCATTTGTCGTGTTCCCTCATTTGGCATGCTTGGCTTATAGCTAAGGTATTTCAGAGGGGTTGAAACCGCCAACCAGTCATGATCATTACAACCACTGCAACACACTGCAGCCATTATCATGATTGGAATGATTGTGATTAGTTATATAATGATACCAATCACCATTATAGTGGAAACTTAATCACTATTATATTACAAACCACTACTTATCCACTATGAATCATTATAAACAACTATACTTGGATGTGCGCCCCCACTTACGAAGTCACTGACCATGGTTTTCAGGGGTTTGTTACCTGATAGGGCGTAGCTAACCATGGTTTGTAAGCCCAGCTGCTTCCAACCATTCTTAAGCGCATGATTATAACCATGGTTAATTAAGCCTTATCAGGTAGCTTGGAACCATTCTACTAAGCAGTCTTGAGCATGATTAACTAGCCATGGTTATAAACCATTCTATTAACCACTCCACTTGCCAAATTATGTTATAACCACTGCTTCTTAAAAATTATGACCACTATTAAAACCATTCTTAAACATTATAACCGTTCTCAACCACTATTAACCACTTAAGCATTCTGAGCCACCCACGGTTCTTCGGAGTTGAAACCACCTCTTGCAGTACTGATGACCGAGGCATTCACCTCTTGCTGCAGTCCACCGATGTGATCTGGACAACTCCATGGGTGGCTGGTGACGACTGCAACCATTGCGGGTTGGTGGGTTTGCGGCAGTTTTTAATTGGTGACTGCAGTGGTTAATGGTAGAGATTATAGTGGTCAATGACAAGGATTATTGTGGTCATTAATGAGGCCGGATTGATAACCAACAATAGTGGTTGAACAACTACTGGTTGATGGTTTTCAACATGTTTTTCCCCAGTACGTCCAGTGCTGCGAAATGGTTTATGAAGTGATATTTTTTTGGAGGCGTTGAAACCACCAACCAGATTGAGCATAAACACACACAGGAACCAGCAACCAGTTGCTGTGCGGTTGGTTTGTTCTGTTCTTTTCTGGGTAGTGGTTGATTTAACGATCTTGGAAACACTCATAGGTAGCGGGGCAGCAACCAGTTGCTATTGTCACGTTTGTTGCCGATGACTTTGTATTGCTCTTACTAGTGGCATTCTGGTTGATCACAGCAAATCCATCTTAGAGAGATTTATTCAGGAAAGGCCATGCAAGTCATCGGGAATTGTGTTTTGATAAAATGGTCATTTGAAATGACAAAATTACCTTACTTCGAGTAATCCCCACCATGGCATAACATGGACACATATTTTATGGCATTTTTTCTGGCATATATTCTGTGCATTCTATCTGGCATTCTATTTGGTATATCTTCTGGCATTTTTTCTGGCATATTTTTCTGGCATGTCTTTTGGCATTCTATTTCACATATGTTTCTGGCATTTTATCTGGCATATCTTCTGGCATCCTATCTAGCATTCTTTCTGGCATTCTATCTGGCATATTTTCCGGCATTCTATCTGGCATATTTTCCGGCATTCTATCTGGCATATCTTCTGGCATCTTCTGGCGTTCGACCCTACTCCCTTGAATTGGGCCTTCCAACCTGACACGGTCACACGGCTGATCGTGGTTCGTCAGTCCCTTGATGGCTGGACGTCTTCTGTTGTGATCGGCAAGCCAAACGAATCTGTTGGTTGCCAGACCTACCAACTGAGTTCCGGTATGGGGCTGATGGTTCCCTTGACATGGTTGCTACGGACGACTGCTGGGATTTTCTGGGTGGCTCCATATTCTTTATCAAGCAACCAACAAGGTAAATAAGGAAGAGCCCTATGTTGAGTTGCATTTTTTCATTTGTTTGTGCATCATATGGCATGAACGACATGATTTTCATATGAGTTTTCTTGGAGACGGACTACTTATCACGAGCTCATGCTGGCCATCAACTTGCTGCAACATATCACACAACCACCCAGACTTCCATGGGGCTGGTCTGTTGTAACCCAACCATGGCCCTGAAATCTTTCCCCAGAAATGGTCGCACGGCATCTTGCCAGTTGCCACAGATGAACTTGTTCCCGTGAGGACCATTCTCTTGGGGGCCTTCGCTAACCAGGAGGACACTACGCACCTGTCCCTTCCTTAGCATATCTCGCAAGAGGTCAACCAATCATGGCTGATTTAGCATAGTTCGACCATCGACCTTTCAACAAAAAGTCGAAAATGGAATGTTATTCATGAATAGCGTTCAAATATTTCAGCAAGCTGGCGGCATTGTTGACGCCGCTTAGGGCATGAATCTCTTCGTTGAACTTAAAAGCAAGTGCACGCAATTAGTCGCTGATAGATGTTATCAGTTGAAGATGTTCCCAACCATATCATGTGTTTATGAATATAGTTTGTACTGACGAGTTTTCCAGCAAGGAACCTGTTTCCTTTGGATGATTTGGGGTTGCCACGGTGCCTGCAGACACCACCAAGTGCGATCTCAAGTTGCGATCCGAGAAACGACCGGAGGCAGAAACGCAATCCTTTCATCGGTGCTGTTCGGGCCACGCCCGACAGGTTCTTATGATACCTGATTTGGTGGTTTCTCAAGTCATAGGGTTACCCCTAAATCATCCGTTGATGGTCATTCTTGGTAATAAACCAACTGTTTTTTTGGGGCCCACATTTTGAGAAACCCTGATTTGTACAATATTTGTATGGGGTTGTTCTGTTCACAAATGAGCTGGGAATACAACTAGTAGTGAAGCCATGTCAACCAAGTTGATTGCCCATTCACTTAACACCCAAGATCAGCAAAGTCTCTCCATGCTCGTTTTTCAAGATTGGGGACCCCCAAATCATTTGTTAGATTAGTCATTCATAGTGATATACCAACCATCCTGTCAGGGTTCCCAAAGAATTGCTTGAGAAATCACCACTTTTTTTTTTCATCCACAAAGATCTTGGATTGGTTGGGACGATTTCCAAGTCACCACATTTCCATTATAATTCATGACTTGGAAATCGACCCCTTCATCCACTCACAAATAGCTAGGGCAGGACACTGGGTCCGCAGGACATTGGCATCGTGGAGGTTGCTGCGGCTGTGCTCTCTGCAATAGGCCGCCTCGGATCTCCGTGGCGACGGATGCCCCATGATGGATCCGGTCCGTTGGCTCAAGTGATTTACTCAAGATATATTAAGATATCTTAAGATGATCATCATTGATTCTTATCCATCAAGATGATTGATCGATACTATTTTAGATCATTGTTTATCATCCATCAATCCATTGTTTTTCCCATGTCTTCTGGCTGAACTCTCCGTGTTCATGGGTTTGCCCGTGAGTTGTTGCTGGGTACCAGCACAGCTCACCGCTCAACAGGCTCGAGCTTGATCGGCATGCACGCTGTGGATACCTTGGAAGCACCTCTCGTTCCCCTCCTCGTCACGGGGCAACGATGATCTCACCAGGGGGTTGGATGGTTGCCTGGGTGGGTGATGCCGGTGGTGCTCCGAGGAAAGTGAGCAGCCCTAGTTGTATCAGCCCTGTGTTTTCTGTAGGTTTCTATTGGTGCTGTGCCGTATCGAAATGGCATTGTCATTGATGATTCTTCCACTCAGAACAAGTGTTCGGTCAATGATGGTGCATTGTGGTCGCGCACAGCTGACAGCAAAGTCTGACAACGTTCCTCACCTGGCTCGGTCGAGCGGGGTGGAAAGAAAGGTGAAGCGACCGGAAAAAAGGAAGCACAAAAAGCTTCCTATACAGACGTACGAAGAGTTCCCCATGACAAGAGAAAAGGGCCACGCAGGCACCAAAACAGCAGATTCAAGATGCTCAAATTCAATTCTCGTTCACCGTAGACTTAGCACGTTGATACTTCAAATTTCGATAACACTTCTCACGCAGAACATGGGAGGTATGAGCATGTGAAGTTCTCAATACACCAACATCCGGGAAAGGACCAAGCAGAAATAAACGCGCAGTACCCACACAAGACGGCAAGATCTCTGCGTGGTGAAGTTGATGTAGCAGTTTCGGCCGAACCAAGTAACCCGTCAATGGTCTATGGTGCATTGTGGCCAATGGATACTGCAATCAAATCTGAACTTACTTAACCAAAGGTATCCATTATTAGTGTATCATCTTAACTTACGTACTTTGTTGAGCATATCTTTCATGGTGGTACTAACCAATTGCACCAAAGTAATGTAGCACCAAATTATATGTGTCACCGGTGATGATGGTAGCCCTGGTGGCCAAAGATCAGCTGTCCATGTGTGGCCGGGGATGTGAACAGCTGGGGCACAGGCTACACACAGCCATTTGGGCCATGGGTCTGGGTCCAACAATTGCAGGTCGTAGATGTGAACAGCCAAAGGTACAGGGTTTTGACCCACAGCTGTATGATTTGAAGTCCAATTAGTTATGATTACTGTAGCAATTATGAACATAATGACTGTTGTTTTTATTCTTTTTGCTTGTCAGGTTTGGAAGCCAATAGAGAGAGTATTCGGTGGGCAGATAGATAGAAACATTGGCAGAAAGACAGATTCGCAAATTGGTCGACAGATCGGTAGCCAGCTAGCTGATTAGGGAATTGGATACGATCGATCGATAGATAGACAGATTGATTGATTGATAGACAGATTGATTGATTGATTGATTGATTGATTGACAGATTGGTTGATTGACAGATAGAAGATCGATTGATCGATTGATAGATTGATACAGTAGATAGATATAGAAATGTAGAAATATAGATAGATAGGTAGATAGATCTGTAGATAAATGGAAGTCAACCACAGTTGGAATTCTTTACCTGGAAGTTTAACCGAAGCTGGAAGTCTTGACCTGGAAGAAAAAAATGACAGTTTCAGTAGGTGACTTCCAGATAACTTTGCCAGAGTGTGCGCTAATCTCACAGAGCAGCTTTGAACTACCATTTGATATAGGCAAATGATGGCAAACGATCTGCAACTACTGAAATTCCTATTGCTATGTGATTACCAACAGGTAGTTGATGGTTGATGATGGTAAATGATGGCCAATCGGTGGCATAATGGGGAACGGTTGCTGCTTGGGGGGGTACCATGATTTTGAAAAACCACAAATGAACAGATCTAGAGATAAGGACCACGAGTCGTGGTCCCGAGCCTCTGTTGCTAAGCCGACGGTTGGTGGTTGCAATCCCAAGAACATGCCGCCGAGAACCGATACATTTCTCGCGGCTGAGCGCAATACTCATCACAACCCAACAAGGGTTGCCAACTGAAACTGGCTCATGTCCCGAAGGAATGTATTGACCACGATGATCGAAGATTTCAACATTTGATGGTTTCTCAAGTCATGGGCAACCCACCCCCCCAAAATGGTTGGTTTATGAATTCATAGTGATGATTTGGGGCGTTACCCCTATTGTAAGAACCATCGTTTATTACTGACACTTTGCACCATCATCAAATATTCTTAAACACTCTTCGTTTTATGAACAATTTATAGGAATGACCTATCCTTTTCTGAGATCGACTCGTTGGAAGTCCTGCAGGCGAAAGCCAACAACCAGGGGTTTCCTAGGTCCATGAGAATCTGACATGATTTATTGTTGAGCGATATGAATATTAATTGATTAATTGCTATGCTACACAGCTATACTCAGTATTATTTAATCATTATTTGGCTATACTTTTACCCGTAATTAAAAACAGACTGTTGAGTTAGTTCAACCAGTGAATTGGAGTCTGGACATGCGGTATTTTGATCCAACGCCTGTTGCAAGTAGATTAGCAGCCAGTCATGTTAATATTCAAGCAGCTATACTTTCAAGCTTCGAGCTCAAAAATGTGCTCCAGGGTCTAGTGTATTAAACGACATCAAAATATGTCGCATATAGTTGAACAAATTCCTTGCAGTGTATCCATGCAATCTACTGGGTTCTATCGCCTTTGCTGCGAGGTTGATTTTTGAAGCTGTGACTTGAGACCATTTGCAAATCAAGGCTATGAATTTGCAGTGGGTGTTAACATCCCTCTTAAAATGGTCTCTGCAGGGGAATGTTGCAAGTAAAACCGGCGACTCAGAGTCCTGTTCAAACTGCGGCTCGCAGCCACAGCGCAGTCTGGGATGCAAAGGCAAGCGCTTCATTGCTGCATTTGACGTTGAAGGAACCAGCAATGACACGCTTGAACTGCATTAGCTGAAAGAGTTGCCTGTGACGCTATCGCCCTCCCCAAGACGGCCGGAAAATGAAGCGACCGCAGCAGGCAGCGCTTCGAGGGAAAGCAGGCGGCCGGCGGCGGCTCAAAAGCTGCCATCCAACAATTGGCAGCACGCATGTTTAACCATTGCTAGATCATGGGTTGGCATGCATTTGCATGTAAACGTTTGAAGCCTAGGGCGCTTCACAACTTTCCGGCTATCAACTATCCCAGGCTTTCACTTGGCTTATTTCGCACAAACAAGCAGTAATTGCCAGCCGGCGACGGGCAGATGACAGCAACTGATCGCAATCCATGTCAGCTGTTGTCATGCGCACGCCGCTGCGATAAAATAAAGCACCCGGTGGACCTGCGTTAATTGCAGTCTTTTCCCCAACTGAGACTGAGAAATGAGACCCCGCAGCCAAAAAAATTGAAGAATAGTGGCAAAAAGAAAATTGATGAAAATTGATTCCCAAATTCAATGCGTTTGATTGTCATGTAAGTCTTTGGGGGGCTTGGGCTGCCAAATCCTGGTCGGTTCTTCATTTGTTTGATTTTATTTGGCATTGTTTCTAGCACTATTCTGTAAAGCGTGCTTCAAAATTCTCAAGCTTTGGTCCAGGTGTTTCGGATTTCGGATTGTTTCAATATATTGATTTTGTTGGATTTTCGGCTAGCTGCATACTCCGGGTTTCCATCGCTTTTGTGTGCAATCACGATTCAACACTTGCAGTGGCAAGAGCTGCAACCGCAGCAAGTTTGCAATAGGGGTTTGATTTGGACAAATGTGATTTGGTGCTACCTGTGTTGTTCATGGGGTTCTTTGTTGTTTCTTGTTGGTGATATTCGCGTTGACTAACCACATTTTTATGGAAATTCAAGTGAAAATAACATGAACATTATTGTCTGTATTTATTAAACATTCCCAAGTCAAGGTGTCCCTTGAATCCCTCCGCCCCAAATAATTTTGCAGCCTGCTGCTCATGGACTCTCTTGGGACATTGGGACCCATCAAACGCTTGATGGTCACAGCTGAGGTCAATCTATTTCCACCGTTTCTTTTAGCTTTGTGTGTTCCTTGGACCTTTAAAAGGGTCAATGCCCTTTCCCCTGCCCTGGGCTGCGAGTTGGAGAATGAATTGGCAACACACCGGTTACGAATAATTCACTCTTGATATTTGTTAACAAAGAATGTTAGTCAACATGTACGGTTGTTGAAAATGGTTATTCGCTTCAAGCAATTGAGCCAGTTGGAAGCCATTTTTCCGTTTTTGAAAAAATGTTGGCGATTCCTGATCGATTTTATTCCTATAATCAAGGATTTCTAATTGAAAAATGGAGTGAGCAAAAATTCCTAATTGATTATGATTTTGGACCCCTTGTTGAGGACAGGTGAGTTGCCATTCAGCTGGCCTGAACTATAAAATCGCTAAGCGCGATCAAACAATGAATCAGATTTCATTGGGAAACCATCAATCATTCAGTGAATATATTGATTTTGAGGCCGAGGTTACAAAACGTATTTTGTATGTGTGTTTTCAAAATAGGGGACACAAAAACATCATGGTTTACTATGAATGATTCATATTGGATGACGTGGGGGTACCACTATTGAAAAAGTACTCTATATTTTACACAACAACAGTTATCAAACATACTGTGCCTAGAAATGTCGATTTTTTTTGAACGTATGATCCATTTGTGGGTTAGGTGACAATAAACAACACAAAATAAGGGGTGTACTCACTGTATTATGGTTATGGATCATTCTAGTGCATTGACCGATGAATATCCCAACAAGGACTAGTGACTGGTCATGCAAGTCATGGGAGGTTTTTCAGGGCCGCAGGGTCCCTCAGCACATAGCATGGGAATTACATGGAATTACCATCATTGACGCGAATCAATCATGCGACTGGTTGGAATTCGGTTTGTTTTTTGAAATTCCCGGGATTCTGCGGAAACCAAGGCGCTTTCCGAAAGCACCAGATCATTTTAGCAAGCCTGGCTGGTCTGAACATCCAATTCAGGCTTGTTGATTTGATGTAATCTACCAGGGCCTACGATGTTGTTTGATCTCGCCACAGTGATTGCAGATCTTTTCTCAATGATTGGTTGTTCAATGTATATTCAAACATTTGGTTATCCGAAAGCGGCCCCAACAACAACTAGTTTTCACATGTAAACCAGACTTGCCATGAGGTAGTTTCTCAAAATAGGAGTATCCCTAAATCATCCGTGAATATATAGTCATTTTTACTAATAAACCAACCATTTTTGGGGGTCCCCTATTTTGAGAAACCACCATGAGTGTAACGCAATATGTTTCTCCCCCAACTAGGCAAGCTGTTTGAGCTCGTTGTAAGACCTTGTTCCCATGCAACGCCCACGGCACACGTATAGGTGTCCACCCTGCGTATGGGTGCCAGTGAGCTCTTTCGCCTGGACAATCGTTTAGCAGGTGGGGCATCCCGGGATCCCAGGGGCCAGGGTTTTCCGTGGCGGAACAACCTAACTGCCTTGTTAGCAAGCTGGTTTCCGGATGACCTTTCTAACGCAGAACTCGGTGGACTTGTGACACTTCACAACTCGCACTTGATTGTCAAGATGAGAGTCATTGGACAAGTTGATTCATGGCTGAGTTCATTTGATCAACTGGGATGAACCCTGATGAACTGGGGCCAAGCCCATCAACTATTGTTTCGATTTTGAAAGGGGTCAGAAATGGTGCTGCACCCGAACCACCCCTCAAGATGGTTGTTTTGAATAAGGAAATCCCAAATTGAAGTGGTACACGAGTCATGGACAAACCCATCCATACTGTCCCTTTCATGTTCCCATTCACCAGCCGCTATCAACTATCAACTGAAACTTTTTGACATCCAGTGAGTCTCCGGGAACGTTGACAGGCACAGTCATCACCACGAAATAGCCATCAGACAAACTATTATTAGCCAGTGAACAACCATTATCAGCTATTTGACCACCATTAAGCAAACCCTTGTTAATGACTTGTCAACCATAAAAATCTGTCACTTTGATCAACTGTTTGATTATCTTTATCCGAGTGATTCACATTTCGTTGTATCATTTTATTCCATCTGTATGACTACTCGTGAAGTAGGGAAAAATTACAGCTATTTGTGTGCAAGAAGGAGTAGATATAAACCGACCTGCAGCTTTGGAACGTGCGCCACGGCCTAAGCTCATGGAAGCTCATTAATTACCCTCTAGTAATCCAACATGATAATAAATCACCAGCTATGAATAGAGGATTTTTCCTTGCCATGTTAGTTTACCAGAGTGTAGTATGTTCATCTTGCTGATTGCTGTGACTTCAACAGAAATCCAGACTCAGTTTGGGCGCCGTTTCACCCCCATCTACTGACTGCATTGCCTCCAGTCCCCGTACCACTCCCGAAAAGCATAGTGAATCCATTCCCTGCACAGTGTGAATTAACCTGTCTCCAGAAAAAAAAACAAAAAGTGCACATGAAAGTCATGAAAGTGCTCACCTCGACTATCAATGGAGAAGACTTGTCCCTGAAAAAAACCCTGCAATGCGGGCATAACCCAAGTGGTGGTTTATCGAAATAAGGAGCCCTTAGTTATAATCCAGTTTGGCAACCATTTATTAAAAACGCAAATTTTGATCTGGTGCATCCCCTGGTCATTATCCCCGTTTTGATAACCCCTGGTTGGACCACCAGAAACCCACCATACCTTGGGGGTACGGCTGGTTCGAACCTTGCTGCCACCGGCAACCAGGGACCATGACTCCCAGCGAGTTCACGTGCATCAAGTGCCTTGCTAAGCGGTTGGGAGCCAGTGGTCATGACCCTGCCTTGTTATTGTAGGCTTATGACAGGTTATGCGGCTATGGGTCAACCATGACCACTGGCTTATTCTAGGTTTATAACCGGATATTCTAGGTTTATAACAGGTTCTGCGGCTATGGGTCAATATTATCCATGAGTAATAGGGGATAATACCCAACACAACTATAGGGAAAACAATGGCCAATAATGGGGGAACCAGGGGTAGATTTTGACCAACTGCCATGTATGGCGGTTTCTCAAGTCATAGGAAACCCTCAAAAAATGCTTAATTAGTAAGGATTATATGATAGGGTATCAATTATAACCAACAATAGTGGTTTAACAACCGTACTAGATGGTGGTTTCTCAAAATAGGGAACCCTAAAAATGGAGATCGTATTGCAATAAATGATTAATAAACTGCATGATTTGGGGGGTACCCCTTTTTTGTGAAACACACATGTAAGTAACTATAGCTTGGGATCATCAACTAAAAACTAGGTCTAGTCAATTGCCAATGATGCTTGGTAATGATTTATTGATTGTTATTGAATCGTCATTTCATGCTTTACAATGGGGACTCAGTGGCTGATGATTGCTCATGTATGGTGTTCGTAATCCTGAGAAATGGTTTGCACTCTGAACGGCCAACCATGAACAATGGCTACAAACGATGAAGTTGCTATGGTTGATGCTTAACGATCCATGGGGTCTCGCTCGGTCGATGCGCGTTTCCAGGTGCCAACCGTTGATGGTTTCTGTGTACCATGTATTGGCTGGCTGTTGTTGTTGTTGTTGTTGTTGCTGTTGTTGTTGTTGTTGTTGTTGTTGTTGGTGGTGGTGAAGCAATCTGTATGTTTTTGTGTTTGCGATTCAGCCTTGAAGATGACGTAATCTGAAAAATATATCCGTTCTGTAGTCACGGTTTGAGTACATCTACCGCAATGTTGTGGACTTTGTAAGTCCTGTTGATTAATTATTAATAAGTATGAAATAAAACATGTTGTGTATACACGCAGTGGTTTTTTACATTATACCCATTACTTCTTATATAGTTTTATGTCTATAGAATGCAGAAGTGAACTTATTGCTAACACTTGCAGTTAACTTATTGCTCAAGTTAAAAAGTAACTCACAGTATTGTATATACAATTGGTATGCCTAGTGAACAGCCTTTGTAGTTGCTCAAGCCTAACTCCTCACAGTAACCCTTATAGTTACCAGTTTTGATCGCCAACTCCCAACGTTGCCACCATGGAAGTCCCAACCCTCCATGGACCTCAGCATGGAACTCACCACGGAAACACCTTGTGATCAACGCCTGATAGTAACCATGGTGCACCATGGAATCATGAAACACCGGTGAACCATGGGAACCATGGGAGACAAGGTTCAACTGCTGACAGTAACTGGTTGGTGGTTTGAAACATGTTTCAAATTTTCCCTAGTAATCATTGACAAATGGTTGATTGTTAACAAATTATATAATGTTTACCTCCTCCAGTAGTAACTGGTACAGTAATTATTAACACATGGTTGGTTGACAGGCATATTTTTCATGGGGGTGGTTCAACCACCAACCAGGTAACCTTGTCTCCGCGTTTCTCCACGGATCTCAGGTTGGCGTTGAGCTCCTTGACGGCCCTCTGCTTGGCCATGCTGTGGGAATCTGGTACCGAGCCTTGGCGCGTTTGGTCAACGTTCAGCGGTGCTCGTTACGTGACACGTGGGTAGCGGCAGGGCAATCTTGGAGGCGCTGGAGATGATACTCCATGATTGATGATGGAATGATGGTTGTTGATGACTGACGATGTTAGATGATGATGGTTGTTGATGATGTTGGATGATGATGATGATGATGATGATGATGATGATGATGATGATGGTGATGATGGTGGATGATGATGATTGATGACTAAATGATGGTTTAATCATGGAACAATGAGGATGGATGATGATTCTTGATGCTGACATGGTGATTCTTGATGGTTAAAGTATGGTTGATGATGGTGGATAATGGTTGACGATAGCGAATCATGGTTCTTGATAGTTCATCAATTTGTGAAGTATTTTAGTATTATTCATGCCTACTGTAATGTGATTGTGGGCAGCCCGAGAAATTCCATGGGTTTATGGGATAGTATAGGCTTACAGTAAGGGCTTGCGTAAAATGAAGTATCACAACGGGGGTCTGAGAGGGTGACCTTCATTCATGCACAAAGCCATTTCAAGCCTTGCCTCTCCCTCAGGCATTTTCAAGTTGAGTCTGGAACAAATTTGATCGGCCCGACTATTTGCAAAGGAATGATTGCTTTTGAGATCTTTAGGAATTGTACTTAGTTTCATTGCCGATAAGTCACATCTCCAATCAAATCAATATTCTCACAGCTAGTCCTATCATTCCTGGTCACAACAGGTAGCAGTGCACTAGCATCCGTGATTTTCTGGGACCTTGGGCCTAGAACCTGGAAGCCAACAAATATCATCCGTTCATCAACTATGAAAAAACCAGTAGACGAACCTGAATTAATAATTGAAGAATCGGCAAGTATCCATTATGAACCTTTAAATAACTCTTCATCAACCCTTAGTTCATTATGATGCATTGTAAGGCATCATTAGCTACAGGAATGGTGCCACAATGACTTTGAACACCGCCAACAACAGAAACCCAAAGCTAAGAGAAACATCTAGTAGCCCTAAGAGACAATGGAGCCCTTAGCCATGAGCTGGTTAAACCGGAGGATACGCAGAGAAAGAGCTGATTGACACATTTTTTTGACCAGCTAAACTGGACATGAATCAAGTGAACCCTCTTATCATTAACCACTATAGTCTATAGTTCTATAATTTATAATCCCCTTATCAGCCACTATAATCCTCTTATTAACCACTTAATCCATCTTAATCCCCCTATGAATTGTTGCTTCAAAGATGTTCTTCACTTGCTGTCCAGGAGACAAAGGCATCCTGGTGGAGCGCTCTGCTTGCAGAGAGTCCCATGGGCTTGCTGCTGATGCTCTTGGGGGGCGTCTTTGTACTGATTTTTCAGGCGGGGAAGCAGTTGGAAGCAGTTGGGGGATGGATTTTTGGCTGCAATTTTTCATAGGGGCAGTTCAACCCTCAACAAGCAACTATTTTGGATGATTACTGTAGCTGTTCACCAGCGATTGACAATTTGAGCCAGCTGGTAATCAGCTATGAACATTCCAGATTGTACAACCAGCTCTTGGCAATCCATCGAATCTATAAGCCATCAATGAACCAGTGAATGGTAAATCATGGTAGTAGCAATGGTTTATAATGGTTTATAATGGTTAATGGCTAGCGAGCTCATCTTCTTTGCTACATCTACTGGTGAAATTGTAACATACACTCTGCAGCTGGTGCTTGATGACAGTGGTAGTTTGAGTCGTCCAGGTTATGATATGATACCATAAACTGGTAATCTATGGGTGTTAACAGTCTATTAAACATATATTGATTATAATGTTATAAGCATAGTAAATCATGGGTAGCCACATGTGTGTTTAGATGTGTGTAAGTTTGCATATGTACGTACGTATTCACAAATGCATATGTACTTTTGACTCGCAAGACTAGTTATTTTTGACCATGCTTGGTCATTAATGGTTAACTGCTTATTACCCATTTATCTACACAGCCACGAGCAAGCTAAAGCTAATAACCTGATTGATCACCCACTTATTTACTGATTTATATGGTGCTTTTGTTTGATAGGGGTACCCCCCCAATCATCCAATCTTATTCATTTATAGGAATAAACTACCTTTTTTTTTGGGGGGGGGAGTCCCTGTTCTTGAGAAACGTCCATATTCAACTTTCTGACTAGTTCTTACCACCCATTGATCTACAAAATGACCAATAAGGTAAATTAATAACCCAATTGATGACCTATTTTTTTATCTTCATATATCCATCTATACAACCAATTAATAACCAGTTGTAATTATATCTATCTGTGGCCATCTATTCAATAACTAGTTATTGCCACCAGTTGTTCATAGATCAATAGGTGATCAATCCATCTCGAACTAGTCATTAAGTATAGATCATTTTCACTAATGCTTATAAACTGGTAATCTGTGGGTGTCAACAATCTATTGCAACTACTTATCATTGACTGCTACCCATCTAACTAGTTACCAACTCAATCACTCCGTCTCCCTGTAACTAGTAGTCTAGGTCACTAATATTATTACAATCTTAATCAATAGTTCACTAATATTATAGGTGACCTACTCTTACTTCTAGGTCATAATAGTATTGTACGTCACTACATATTACAACTCAACTAACTATCATAGGCTACTAACTTCATCACTCCATCTCGCTTCACCTCGATAGGTGAATCTGACCTGGTTGGCTGGTTTGACCTCGGTCTGCACCGTGGGCATCATCGGGGGAGCAACTCGGCGATGGGCGCCTTAGGAGATGGGTCTGGGAGATGGTGAAGGGTCAGTATGTGTTAGTATGGCTTAGTTTATACTAGTTGATAGTTTATGTTGTTTCCAGGTGTACTAGGGTAGGAGTTGGTATGGCTTAGTTGATGGCACATGGCCGTTTATTTGTTTGTTGATTGATTGAATGATTGATAGTTGGTTTATTGATGGTCAATTAATTGATTCATTATCATTGGTTCACTTACGGTTAAGTATTGGTTCATTGAGTAATGATTTATTGTTAGTTAACAAGTGGCAAAGTGTTTGTGAATTGATGGTTAAGTGTTTTAAACAACAGGTCAATGAGGATTAATGATCGCGGGAGCAATTATCTTGGTAGACCCGGTTCGTCGAGGATAATCTTACCTAAAAAACATATACTGTGAATCGGCTAGCATGAGGCTTAATCATCTCATTAGAACAGTGATCGTGGTATAAGAGTTTATATGCGGGTGATGCTCATAGTTTATACGTTAAAATGATATGTGTTTAAAACTATTTGTGTGCGTTAGCCCATTCTAATTCTTGGTGGATATAAAAATCATTGCATATCATGGCTGTCTTGGCCTGCTATCAAGCGTACCCGAGAAATGTATGATCCTTTTTCGGGAACACAGGTTGTGAAGTTGGTATTATTCTAAACTGACACGCTGGGGTTCATTTGTCATCCAGCTAATGACTGTTCTTTGAAGCTGGAGATCATCTACAAACCGTCACTATCCACTCTCACTGTGGGTGATATTGAAAGGTCAGTTGTCCACTTTTTGAAGGTTTCGCGGCCGTGCGGCACCAAGTTCTCCATGATGCTTCAAGCAGCTGGAGTTTTCCATTGCTAAGCGGTGTACTGGGAACATAAACGAAATGCTGACCAGTCGGGTTACCCTGCTGCCTTGATGTGGCGTGCACAGTAGTGATTTCCAGCGACAGCTGAACTGCCGTTGGAAGGGTTGACTTGCCAAGCTGTGGAGGTCAAAGTCGTTCCGCAGTGGATCCTGAATGCAATCTTCCAGTTAAAGGCATGGAGGGAACACGGCCGGGCAGAAGCAGCATCCATTCATGATTGGTAGAAGCAGTGAATTGGCCACAATGAATGCAAAAATCGTATCTCACTGGCAATACTTGCAAGGGTTTGAGGAATGATTTGGGATAAGCAGCACCAGTTCAGGAATGTGCTGCATATTTATGATTTATGTTTGCATCAGATATGGATGAAACTGCACGTGCATGTGCACGACCAGTGGGCGCATGTGCCCAGTGGTAGTGGTGAGGAGGTTTCAATGGCTTTATTGGTCAACCAGGGCTAGTGGATGGTCATAACTGCTGATGATCATTTGATTAATGTTTGACAAGCACATTCTCGAGGTGGATTGTAACAACCAACTAATCATGACTAATGTGTGGTTTCAAAGGTATGTTCATTTCCATCCTTAAACTAGGTCAAGACGCTGTTAATGACCTGGGTAATTTGCTTAAACTAGGGTCTCAAAGGCCAGGAGTTATCAGGATTCCCTGGACGTATGTGCGCAGGAGCTATCAGGATGGTTCTAACCAAATGCCTGTTTTGGTTGTGTTTTAAATTGTACGGATTTGAACGAACGTACAGCTTCTGAAACAGGATAATGGATATATAATTGGTATACTCAGTGATTTACATTTGTTTACATAGTTGGTATACCAAGGATAATGGATACACAATGGATACATAGGATAACGGATACATAGTTGTATACATTTGCTTTTGTTTCGATCACCCACTTTGCCGGTTTCAGTTTTCACCACCTGCTGCTACTCCTAGAGCCTCAGGTGGATTTGTCTCCGCTCAACGTCTTTGGTGCTGCACTGGTGCTACTGGCCACAACTCTATATGTTGCTTGGCGGTTAACAACTGGTTGGTTGACTAATATTTTTCATAGTGGTTGAAACCATCCACCATTTTTTTCTTGTAGATGCCAGGTTCTGGATGGAGGGGTACCTGCACTGATCCTTGTGCAGGCTATGGGGCGTAGGCATTCCGTAGGTGTTGGGCGTAGGAGTGCGACTGTTCCCGGAGGCAACTTGCGTAGGCGGAGCTTGGAAGCACACTGCCGATGGACATAAGCTTACTGCCGAGTAGCAAATTGCTGCCCCGAGTCAGTACGATGATTATGAACCAATCATGAATAGCCAGATTGTATGATTAGGTGAGTCTCCCTTACTATACTAATGGCCCTTTTCCATCTATGCCATGCAAAAGGCAGTGGGTACGTATGCTACGTCCGTGCCATCCATGGTTTCCCAGGGTGAGGCCATCAGAAATGACCGCCACGGATCATCAACCTGCCAAAGGTTCTGGGGTTCACCATGGCCATCAACTAATCATCAACTATAGGCATTCACTAGCTGCCTTGAACTAATTATATATAGTTGATGAGTAGTTGATGACTAGTTCAACTAATTCCCATTCACTAGCTGATTAGTTGATGATGAATCATCAAGAACCTGGGACTTTCTGATCCAGCAAGAACTCTTGATCAATCTTGTTGAGTTCCAGGGACGCACCTGGAGTTGTTGGTGGGCGGATTTGCTTGGCCATACCGTGTCAGCAATGCTAGTACGTCTAACTGTTAGAACTGTCATTGGTCATTGACACTTTGGAACGGGCAAGCAACACTCTATCAGAAACGTTGATGAATAACTTTTGTCAGTATGAACTACATGTAATTAATTATTTGCAATCGACAGTAAAACAATGAAAGTGCATTAGTAGTGTGAATAGCTTTTGAAACAACATAATAGAGGCTTCTCTACCCTCATTAGATAACCATCATGCAGGAACATTAAGCATCACAAAACATCATGAGTAATCATTAATTTGTATGAACTGTCACTAATCATTCTTCAATCATCATGCGCCAGTCTTAGCCACCATTCAGTACCAGCACCCACCTACAAGTATTGCTTAAGAATTGTTTCACCACAAACAAGCGTTTTAACAATCACCGTCATCATAAACAAGCATCATGAAGCATCACTTAAAACAATGTTTGACCATCATTGCCAACCATCGTTACTCTTTATGAACTATCACAAGCGTGCTTAGTCATTGTTGTCCCGCATTCACCGTAAGCATCACTCACAGTTCTAACGGATGGCCACACTGCCAGCTCCACCATTTTTGCTGAGAGAGCTACAACATCCAGACCCGCAACATCTCGTAGCCGTCTCTCCATGATTTCCACCAACTATTCATGGAATTCGATGAATTTGGATACCTGTGCCTCAGCTTGCCACGGATTGAGGCCGTCGGAAGCTTGGGAAGCTCCAAACTGGTGGTGAGCCGTGACACGTCGTCCAGCTCGCTGAGTCCTTTGAGCTTCAGGTGGAGCTGCTCATGGAGATGACGATAGGGACATTGCTTTGTGCTTGGGTCATTATGGTTCAGCCATGATTGGTTTATAATTATGGTTAATTATGGTTAGTTATGGTTAATTATGGTTAATTATGGTTAGTTCATCCATGATTGGTAGTTAATGATTAATTTGTAGCCAATATTGTTTTTATAATCATGGTTAATAATGGATATGGTGGGTTCTCAAGTCATAGGGGTAACCCCCCAAAGCATCCAATATTAATCAGTTATAGGATGAAATAAACCATTTTAAGGGTAGCCTCATTTTGAGAAACGCCCATATAGTGGATACGAGTGGTTGGTTCATGGTTGCTTATACTAGTGGATAGTACTTACTAGTGATTACTAGCGGATACTAGTGGCTATGGTGGTTGATACAACCACAAACCATAAACATGGATTCTGTGAACATTGGAGATGTTTGTGGTTGGCTTGTGGTTGGCTCATGGCTGGTTTTCATTAGTGATACATGATGGTGGAGGACGATAAGTGGTGATTAATCAGGGTTGATGCCCAGAATCTCAACAATACATAGCTAGGCCAACCTTTGGGATGACCATTATAGCTGGTTGATAACTAGAGCTGGTTGACAAGATCATGATTGACTAGTAACTAAGAAGAAAAGGGACGTAACATACATAAGTGCACAACTATTTAGATTTCCTGCCTTCCCATCTTCCTTTTCATAACAGGTCCATACTGATCCCTTAGTGGGACAGGTCTTGTTCCCACTGAAGCGGAGCCTGGAACCCCGGATCGCCCAAGATTTCTTGTGAGGAATGGCTGACAGGGCCGAGATTTTTTTAAGTAGACCACCTGCAGAGAACACGAAATGCTTACTGTAAGATGGTTCATATATTCATGCAACAATGAATAGTGGTAGTGCCATTTTTGATATCAACATCACGAATTCGGAATTTGGCATGCCTTAGGCGTGCCCAGCGATGAAGGGGTGGGCCATAAGCAGGACAGACTTTCCTTCAGGGGATGACACTCTTCAACAAATGTTTTGTTTTTTAATCAATAAGTTTTTACACACTCCAATGTACACATGCAAATAAAGATATATAACTATACGTATATATATATATAGATGTATATACACAATAATAATATATATGCAAAAACGTTACAACTACAGACGTCTCTATATACGTAATTTTGTCCCTAATATATATATATATATATATATATACACGTAGAACTTTTTACGTATTTCCATATCCACAACAAAAAAAACAAGTATTATTCAAATCAATGGCACATCGACCGGTTTAGCTTTTGTTGCCATGCCCTTCCTGGGGGGAGCCGACAGGTTGGCGTGTTCCTGGCCATACCGTCGCCTGGATCAGTTCATGATGTCATGTTTGGCTGTTGTCTCTGTTACCCCGATGCTCCATGTATGGCATATTTGCCTACATTTAGGTCATTTTGTAGGTAAATGTTGGTAGATATACCATACATGGAGCATCTGGGTTTTAATTGGTTATGTGCGCGGTCGCAATCCCAAGTTTACTCCCAACAAGACTCCCTTAGTAAAAACATCAGCCGTATTGCTTGATGATAAACTTGTTTAATTTATTTTGGTCATCATATGCCGGCGTATATATATATAATTATATAGAGAGATATTGATTTAGGCGGTACATGAACTCATCATATGCTTGTTTTGTCAGGTAAAACATGTATATAGTTATATGTGTACTTGGCATCCCTGAGTTTTCATCCAATGCTGGCAGGTCTTTACAGATACCCACATACACATATTCATGCATTTATATATTTATATACACATATGTGTACGTATGTACATTTATGTGTTATATGCAGATGGTTTTACATAAGATATATTTAGATACATGAAAATATGTTATACTTGTACCTATATATATATATATATATCTTTTTATATGCCATCCCTCGGTTTTTGTTGCCAGACTCTCCTTCCAGCTGGGAGCTCCAGGTGGCAGTCCAGACAGTGCTGTGTGGCCTCGGGCGATCTCTCCGAGAAGTTGTTGGAACCGGGCGCCTGCTGTAAGTCCCTGGGCCGGGATCCACCCAGGGATCCGGGAGAACCACGGGGTGGCCTTGTAACAAGATGTTGTCCGAGCATGGCTGGACAGTGACCAATCATGATAGAATTTGCACATGGTTTTAATTATTATATTTTATATTATGTTCTATTTATGCACTTATATCCCGTGCATGTCTAGGGTTAAATGCAACTGCTTGACACCAATCGATAATCTTACTTTGTGCAACATTTTTTGAAGTGCGTTGATGATGAGTCTAAGGTGAGGTGGGGATTCCGCACACTTTATACAGTGGCCCTGAAAGCGACGATTCACAGACAGAGTGGTGGCTGACTCACAACCAGAATTGTTGTTAGTTGATTCGATGTCCGGTAGAATCAACTCGCAAAGAATCGGCTTATATTGTTAAACCAAATATTGGTAATTGCAAAATACTTCATTTTGATGGTTATCGTGGGACCCTATTTTTAGTCAACTGCGGTTTAATCATGATGATTGATCATGAGTAGCAAACGGTACAAGAAGTTGATAGGGGATAGCAAGGAACGATATGGATCCTTTGGTTGATGTACATGGTGCGTGCTGAAATCATCAGTTTGTCAACAGGTAAATTGAGTGTTTTGCACTGGAAGTAGATCCTTGTTCTTTTTGATGCTGGTGCTAGCTGCTTGCATGGTCATTGTTTCACAGAAATAGGCCGTAGTTCACAGCTCGACCGGTGAAACTAGTGCAGGGTATTCATGGGATGTCAACAGCCCAAGGTGCCCTTGTCCCTTAGCCACATGTTAAATGGTGGTTTCTTAACGTAGGGGTACCCCCAAATCATCCAATACATCGCACAGTAGGTAGTCATTTATAGTGATAAATGATAAAGCATCAATTTTTGAGCAGTCCCTATTTTGAGAAAGTCCAAGATGACGATGCGAGTAGTACCAGACGTGGAACCATCAGCGTCGTTGGCAGGAGAAGCTTCCATGATTCACCCCGAGCAACTGCCCTGGGTGGAAACTAGCAGTGTTCAGAATTGCACAACCCACTAACATGGCCTACAATCATTCTTGTGTGCATAGCCTTGTATCAACATGTATATCTACATGTATATACGCGATATACGCACATTTGTATAAATGTACAAATTATATACATATATATATATATTTGCGAATGTACAGTTCTAAATACATGCTAATGTACATATACACCTACTGACAAAGTTACATATAATATGTATATATTTATATATATATGTACATTGTATATATATATACATACATTGCAATGTTTACAGACACATACAGGTACATGGTACACCAGACAAATTCACAAACATATTGTTATTTTCCAGCATAGCTTCTATGTAATGTTTTATTACCTAGATGTCCCTTTTTCAGTGTTTAAGAAGACAAGAAATCACATTGATTTTGCACTGACTTCACAGTGATTTCACGCCCCAAACAATGATCAGCATGGCCTGGTTTGACAGCACGTTGTTTATTTGGTTAATCAAGCACTTTTCCCTTGTATTACCAAATGGTTGGTAGGTTGACAGGCATACTTTTCATGACAGGGTGGTTCAACCACCAACCAGCCATTGATTGATGTATCAAATACTGTGTCGGGGGTGGTCGTTGTCCCCTGATCTGCAAATTTCCACCTTAACCTCCCAAGATAAGTCACTATTAAATGTACCATGAACCGTTATTAGCATTTTTTTGCCGCGGATCAACCATCAATTTATCATCAATCAATCTTTAATCAATCAACCGTCCTTTAAGCATCACCTAGCCATTGTCAACCATCGTCAACCAGTGTTCACCATCATTACTTGCAAAGAAACTGTTTAGTAAACATGGTGAGTAACTGCCAGAAGTGGGTTACACCATTTTTTTCAAGGGTTTACAACTACGGTTACTAACCACTTAGTACCTGGGATCATCATTCAAGTACCCCCACACAGCACTGGCTCTCCAGGTCCTCGCTTGGCTGCCACGTGATCTTCAACACGCCTGGTGTGTTGCTGGACCCGGGCCCCGCGAAGTTCCAAAATCAATCTCTTCCTTGAGCTCTGTGGGTTGCGGTGAGATTCATTTGAGCCAGGTTGAGTGAACAACATACAGATGTTTCTATAAGTTTTTAACACTTGATATGTATGTACCTGTTAATGTATTTGAAAAACATGAAGTGTATTTGTGTATAGCTGATCCAGCTTGGGCCAGGTTAAGCCAGGTCTAGTGTGATGCGGGTTTGTGATGCACATACAGTACATAATATGTACGTGTGATTACATTTGTGAGTGTTTTTATTTCCTTTTTTATACGCGTGTTTAGATTCCTTGCATTTATTTAGATTTACAGTACTTCCAAGTATCCACATCGTGTGTAACAGATAGCAGAAATGCATATATGATTGTTCAAAACATGAATGCAGAAATTGGAGGATGCTTTTGGTCATATTGCAGAGACCGAAGGTTTCATAATGCATTGGTTACTGGTTTAACTACTACTTGCCACAATTTCCCATGTGTATAACATATTTGGAGCAATGATTCTCACTTCTTTGGCATGCAATGCAGCATCTGTAGCGTGTCATTTCATCATGTGTTTGCATGTTGTTGTTGATTGTTGTTTTTTGTTCTACATGTTCGACGTTTCGTTTAGCACACAGTTCCTCCATATGTAGTGTAAGTACCAACAACGTCCGATAAAACTAAACTGGTATGCAGGTGAATGTACCATACATGGGCTACGTGGGATTAACTTAATCTGGCGGTGAATGAAACAATCACCATGAGAACACCCACCGAGCAAAGCGAAAAAGCGCGTGTTGCCTTCTTTGAAAACTCGGCCAACCGCTTTGTCGCGAGACTATAAGAACGATGTTCTTGGCAGAAGCTTACTGGCTCCCAAGTCATGAAGTCTCAGAGCAATACGTGTACTAGGACCCACATTTGTGCCACGTACCATTGTTTCCATGTGTTTAACACTAACTATTCATCTATGCATATACAATTATCATAAGTCTATGTGCGTACACGTACCGTATATATAGTATATTGTTATTATTATTTAGATTTATATGCTTTGTTTTTTCTTTCCGTGGCAGCGGGTAAACACCCTGTACTCGTTGCTGTTCACATTCAGTTACTAGTTTGGCTGTTGGGATGTGAGCTACTACCCTGGCTGCTTCTTTGGTATAAGTGATATTGGCCCATAAAACAAACTAGGTTCAACAATGGTAGTTTGCATCAATGGGCCCACCACTGTATTGGCCCATCACTTATGTATCAAACTGGGTTTGCTCAATACAATGGTAGTGATGAAGTTTAACATACTGGGTTCTTCAAACAAAAACAGCCATCCTTCATGCAAGCATGTTCTCTTACTGCACGATCCCCAGCCCCAAAACTTCAAGTAAAGTGTTTGCATGTTTGGTCTAAGCCTTCAAACAAAGCATCCATTTTGGATGAACACTGTGCAGATCCAAGTGCGAACTTTGAGTTCGGAGGTTTCAAGGGGTTATGTTGGCAATTTTTGGGCTTTGACGAGATGGCTGGTTTAGGTTTCTTTTCGACCTTGGGGAAGGATTTGCTGCACATGCTTGTTTTCCCAAGTCTCGACCTAATTTGCTCTCACTACAGAAGGATTTGCATTTGGCAGCCTCTTATTTTACCACACCTCAACTTTGTTTGCCCGAACTCTAGTAGGTTTTGCATTGTTAAGTGTGTTCTTACTTTTAACAAGTCTTAATTAACCTTGTTTGCTTTCATTATATTGGATTTATAATGGGCACGCTGCCTTGATTTTACCAAGTATTGTATTGACCCTATTTGCTCTCACTACATCAGGATTGGCATTGGGGAGCGTTCTTTTCATGATCCCCCAATTTTTAGGTGTTTTTCTCTGCGATAGGATTTGCATTGCAGAGCCTTCCTCTTCTTTTACCAAGTCTTGACCTTATTTGCTTTCACTCTGAGGTATGCTGTCCGTTGCAGAGCCTGGTTCTTACTTCACCAAGCTTTATGACCTTATTTGTTTTCACTACCATAGGACTTGTTGGCAACTGCTGGGCTTGATAGCTGCCATAGTCTGCAAATGCTTCCCATCGCTTCAGAGGTCAGTGGTGAATCTTTGTGGTCGTCCGTAAGGACATGCCTATATAATATATATCCTTGTATTTATTTGTTTGTTGATTCTTTTTTGTTCATTTATTTGTTAATTAATTTATATCATCTTTGAACCAAACAGTATGTTACATATGCACCCTTTCTGACGGTCCTTGATGGATACAAGCCTTTCCCCGGGTGGGACAATTTATTGAGGGGATGTCCAAAACTTTTGCCCTGAACCGTGCACCAGTTTTTAGCCACCACATCGCTTGCAAAAGTTGCAGGCGGTGTCGAGTGATCGACTTTTAATGTCCACAGCATCAGCTCGCTTTTGCGCGAAGCGGAATTCGAACTGATTTGTAAGCTCTCATTGACTAGCAGATCCTCTTTCTGCGATTTGGAAGCTCATTTGTTGCATGGACCTCGGTCATGACGAAAACATGATGACTGAACCAAACAAAATACTTAAACAAATCATTGCTAGTAAATCTGCCTCTTGGAAAGGCGTGAAGGTCCGACCAAACATGTCTTAATGGTGGAAATTTGGGTTTGTCCTAAATTGGTGTGCTCCCAAGTTACTCATGGTTTCTCTGTTGGTAGTGGTTATCAACTTGGATGGGAGGTAGCGCCATGGGGGGCTGGACAACCTCCGTTTCTCATGGTTTCTCATGGTTTTGGCTATGGTCAAACCTAGGATACGGCACGTTGTACACCGATCAAGTGCCCCCGGATTTCCACCCTGATGGTCATAGGAGGTAGGGGAACTCACCCCTATGGCCATGGTGAATGTAACGAATTGCGGACATCAAGGACATCCCAGTGGGGGGATACCACCAAACAGTGATGGTTTCATTTGCTGAACCTCAGCGCCACATGATCTTGCAGAATGAGGATCCTGCAATCTGGGCAAGCATTAGCGCCGCATTTGCGGATGTCTTTGCACCTATGTGGCAACAAAAGAACTGGCTTTGCATCCCTGAAACTTCAGTGCCAAACATCCCGTTTACTGGCTGGTATTCAAGTTTAGGGAACAATCATGACTCTAATCCACAGTAGCAAATCAGTTTGGGCCCTACTTCGTTCTGGTGTAGGATCAACGTGCAATCAAATTGATTCTTGTCTATCCACATGCGATCGCTTTTGCGCATGCAGTTTCGTTTTTCCCCACTGGTAGTTCTGCAGGCTGTAAGCAATCTACTGTGATTGGATGTTTTGCTTAGTTAGTTTCTTTTCTTCCCCTGGACTGCATCGCCACGAGTTTGGACTAACAATCCCTTTATGAAATCCTGCATATGCATCTATCAAACCCAAGATAATTCAGTAAAGCATATTGATCATTTTTCAGCCACAGTGAGATAGTGGTGCTTCATTTTTCCGTCAACCGTATACTTCAATCTTCCCGTTGCTGTTGGCAAGTTGACAAGCTGCTGTTTCCTTCTTACTCTTACTGCATAGGCTAATGCTGTCATGAACCTTCGTTTGGTTGACACTTATCCACTACCCGGTTGTAACCATTATTGACCAGCATGATAGGAACCATGTCCTTCACCATCATCAACCAACAATACTGGCCATCAATCGGCCATCAGTATCTCTCCCATGATCCCATGTGGTTGACTTGAAACAGAAACACAATGTATAATTATATAAGCCCAATCACTGTCAGGATGACCGATTATGACCGTTCTGGTCGGTCTCCGCCACAGTTAGAACAATCATGTCCCAGGAACAGCAATCATTGAGCAACAGTATCCATCATTAACCACGCTATCATCAAACCATCCTGGACCTATTACGAACCATCATCTACCAGCCATCTATCACCATTAAACCATCATCAATCCATGATCACAGCAATGATCATCAATCAACCATTATGAACTATGTTTTTTAGTGGTGGTTCATCGTGGTAAAGCAAATTTACGCAGCATGTTTATCCGTAAAACTAATAAACTAACCAACAATTATCAATTCATTATCCAGAAGTTCACCACTATTCTGTTTGCACCCTCACCTTCACTCTTCGTTGATGGAGTCTTTACCACCAATTAGCCAATCATTGGAGGCAAAAATGGCTGATTATCCCCTGAGATTGATGAACTCCCGCAACGAAACAGTTGAACTTCCCACCAGCTATCACCAAATTCTCAACCAACGACTCCACCAATGATCCCATGAACCAACGCATTCACCAACCACTCATCCACCGTGTCGGCTCCGTGTCGGCGGAAACCGGGCTCCCGTCTCCCGGCGCCAGGGCGGACGCTGAGGAGCTGCCTGAGGCGCTGGGTCAGCCGCAGTTCACCAACCAATGGCTGGTTATTAGCTGGTGAATAATAAGGGATAACCAGCCATATAGTAGAGACCCAACCAATAATAAGGGATAATAATGATAATAAGCAACTACCAATAATAAGGGATAAGCTCAGCAACAATAGTAGAGGATATACCAGCTATATGCATGGCGAGCTGGGTCAAGCAGTTCACCAAGCAGCCTTTCATGGAGGATTGTAACACCAACAAACTAACCAGGGAAATCAAGCCGGTTAATAGTGGGGAAGCAGTTGGGTTTTGACCCACAGCCACATGATGGTGAACCATGATGGTACCAGTTGGAATAGACAACAACGTTATGATGAAAGGAATCGGTGCAGTGATGATAGGAACCTCCTATGACTACTTGGATGTGCTGTCCCACTTCGTAAGTGGTCACTGATCATGGTTTCTAGCGCTTAGTTCAGCTACCCAGTAGGGCTTATAACTATGCTTACAATCCAAGTAGCCAGGAAATAACATGGTCATGGTTTGATTTTCCTAGGACTTCATTTGATAAATAAATGATTGATAGAGAGGCTGGATGATTGTGGAGTTGATTGTTCATTAATCATGATTCAACATTGAACCCCATGTGACCCATGCGTGAAATGACACGGCTAAATATCCAGAATTTGTTTTGATTAACGATTCCAGCAATCATGGCTAGGTGATGGGGTTGGATTATGGTTGAATCATGGCTGAACCGTTAGGAATCAGGATGTAATATGAGCATTCACCGGATGTGCCGAGACCACGGGTTGTTTTTTGTTTGGAAGTTGGTTGAATCAAGCCAATTCTGCCTTTCATGATGGTGATGATTAGATGATATGGTTAGTAGTTTTTAAGCCTAATGGTTGAATTTTGCTGGCGGGTCAAGCCAGTAGATAAGCATGACACGATAATTGTTGGCCATAGCTGATGATGCTTCATGCCGCTTAATATTCAATGGTCAAAAGCTGATTGGACATCTCAGGAAACCCAACCATCATCCATGGCAGATATGTTTTTTTCTCGATATAGAACGACCCTAAATTTATGGATTGATTTTTACCATAAATAGTTGAGATAGAGTGTACCCCCATGGCTTGTGGTTGATGTTTGCAAACAAGCCAGTGTGAACTTAAAAGTTTGTTCTAGTCGACAGTTTTAATATGTTTTAAACATGTTACCTTCAACGCCTTGGTTTGCCCGCATAATTAGGCCCTGCAATGGAGGATGTTGTGCAAGATCGCTTCGGAGAAGTTGCCCACGAACACTGGCCACAGTGAACTCATCAGCTCAAACGTAACGGCACTGCGCAGCAATTTCAGAGGGAAAGGCTGCCAGAACTCGAGCGCGGGCAAACCAGCGCGGCATTGCAGCGAAGATGTTTTCTTTTCCCCAGCAGACGGAGGATAGTCACTAATGACGTCTACTGGGGAATTCATTTGCTCATTATCTGGGGTGAAAGTTTGGCCAAGTCAAGTCTATCTGGGGGATTTCTACTTTTCTCTTCAATTATTGTCTCGTGCATCAAACAAATTAGGAGTATGAACAACCAATGATAATTATCAACGACTAAGACTCAGGATTAAACCACCATCAATGACTTTGAGCCCTGAAACATTCAATCACTGAACATCATTGATCATCGTTCACAAGTGACAAGCATCATTGGCCATTGTTTACTGGTTACTTGTTTCCAACATTTAGTTTCCTTCAATATTTGGGATGGTTGGTTATGAACTAATATGTTTTTAAGATGGGTTCAAGCCACCAACCACTTCATCATGATTCCTTATATATGTTATAATATATGCTTTGATTGAATAGTGAGCAGGGATCAAAATCACAACTGAATCATGATCTCAAATGGTCATCAGGAGTGATCGCTGACCATCATCGATCATTGAATTGTGTGCTTCATGCCGCTACCCAGTATTGAACAATCAGGAAGGATCATAACTCGTCGCTCTCTCAATCATAGACCATCATTAGCCATCATAAACCATGGCTGACGATCATTTTTAATCATAAACCATCATGGATGGAGCGTCACTGGCCATCACCTTTTGCCAAAAACTGAAGCAGCCAGGCACTCCACCGGCGGAGTGGTCAGCCACGAGGCCGTTGATGCAAGACCGTGTTGGATGTTTGTTGGGTTGGTTGGATCAATGGTTGGATGAATGGTTGGATGAATAATAGTTGGATGAATAATGGTTGGATGATGTTGGATGAATAGTTGGATGAATAGTTGGCCGAATGGTTGGATGAATAGTTGGCTAGTTTGAATTGTTGGTTCTTCTCCCTTTGTTTTCGCGTTGCATATCCCTATACAGTGGTGGTTTACTGTAATGGTAATTACATCTATTGATGAATAATGAGTAACGCCTTTGTTAACCTTTATTTACCTAGGTCATTGTGTCATGGTAGTTATTTGAAACTAAGGCATCTATGAGTCCGGCTCAAAAATTCAGGTATGCATCAGGCACTGGGGCCTATGATGAATACCTTTGATCCAGGATCCAAAACACAGGCGATCCACACCATTCCATGCCTATATATACGGATCACCGCTGAGCGATCTTTCATGATCCCAATTGTTGACTTATTGCCATTGCCATACATATTGGTATTGTTAAAAACGTATTTATGCATATGTAATGAGTGAGCAAAGATAATGATAGATATGCATTCATACTCATACATAAATAATTTATCATTTACATGTTTATAAGCGCAGCTTTAACCATCAATAATCCGTAATGTCAAAGCATAAAAGTTCGTCCATGGCATTAGTCGATCAATAACTCAATAACAATGTAATGTCAATCCCGTGAAGCAAAACCATGGTGAATCATTTATTTGATTGGTGACTGGTGGTTTAATTGATATTTTCAATGTTCCGGAATGTAAGAAACCAGCTATGGTTGATCGGTTGGCTTGCGCATATCGTTCATGACCGGTTGAATCAACCACCAACCAGTGATGATCATTATCAACCACTCTAACATACTACAACCATTATTGATTAACCACTATTCTTTCCCTGGTTTGACCACTAATACAAAGCATATAGTATTATAACCATTTCCATATTATAAATCTCATTGTTCAGCCATGGCTTACAGCCACCAACCGTGGGTTGTAGCCAACCACCATGGGGTGGACACCAACCACCAAGCAGTTCATGGTGTTTGAGCTGCGCTCAGGACAGAAGCCGACGTTGAAGCGCAGCTGGTTGCAGCAAATGCAGGTGGTCACCGGGGGTACCAGGGTGGCCGTTCAGCGGACGTAAGACCAAGGTAGCACCAGGCAATGGGGTTTCGTGCCTATGAATGATACTGGTTGGTGGTTTCAAACTTTTTTTCCCCTTGTATTCATTAACAAATGGTTGGTTGACTAATATTTTTCATAGGGGTTCAAACCACCAACCAGTAGTGATGGGGTCATTGAATGAGAATGGCAGTTTCATATCAGGTTTTGTTTGTCGTGACAGAGTATGCACAATGATGCCTTTTGTCCTATTGGACTGATTACAACCATCAGTTATAGGCCTTTACTGTAGATGTTTCCATCAACCAAAAGTCATACCCATCATTACCCATTATCAATCAGCATTAGTCACCATATGTCACCATAAACAATCAATGAAGCAACATTTACCAACCATAATCACCATAAACCAAAACTTAGCCACCAATTACCAACCATATGAACCATGATTTAACCATCAATGGCCCGTTGGTGGAGACGCATCGTGGCGCGCGTCGCCAGACCATGTTGCGCTTGTCGCAACGCTGTGGATAGTCATGACACCAGGGTGACGAGGCGGATCCCGATAGTGGGGCTGGTGGGTGCTGACCACAAAACGTTTTTGAAATGAAGTTTTTTGACCATTCGAAGCAGATGGCTATGGGTCAATATGAATTCATAAAAATGGGCGATGATACCCAACAATCTTATACGGAACATAATGGTGAATGATGGGCCACCAGCGGTACGGGGTTTTGACTCACAGCCACATATGGGTTGAACCAAGCAAAAAGCACGGTCTTGGGTGCCAATGGTAGCGGATGGTGGTGTTTCTGACTGGGATGATGGCGGCGAACAAGTTGGAAACATCAATGGGCTATGAAGTGGCGCAATGGTGTCAACATTTGGTTGGTGATTTCATCTTGTTTATTTTCAACGACGGTAATTAGAATGATGGCATCTAAGTGACTTGCCCTTATTTTTGGAATGGGGCACGTACGCAAGACATGGGCGATGGTAAAAGGCAGATGTAGTTAATTACTCATGAATTGACAAGCTAATCACTGACAATGAGGGCTACTGATGGGTGGATATGTTGAGCATGGCTGATAGTGGATGGATCATAGGATAGTGATGGGATAGTACCATTTGATGATAAGTGATGATATGCAAAGGACGTTTTCTAGTAGTTTAGACGAACACCCAATCATGGACAGTAAGTAGTATGTAAGTGTGAATGGGTGGCCAACTATCAATAGCAAACTACCGAACACAGCAACAAGCAACCAAAATACGTTGTTTTGCAGCGGAAACTCACCAAGCAGCACCAGCAACAAACAACCAACAACCATTCATTTCTTATGTATACAGCTGGCGCCATGGTATATCCGTTCTCTCTCCTTGGTGGAACCCAACCATTTGTTGAAAGCTAAACAGTATGTTTCAATGTAGCCGTCCTGGTCGACTACCCAGGATGGATGGATTCCCAAGCAATGCGCATGCTGCTGAGAACTGAAAACGTGCTGTGCTGGTGAAACATTGTGTGCCTCGGTTAACTGTTCTTCCACAAAGACAAGTGCCGAGTGTTTCAGATATGGCTATGGGTCAATATTTACCAACCAATAATGGGGAATAAGATCACCAGCAATAATAGGGGAAACAATGATTAATGATGGGGGGGAACCAAGGGTAGAAGGTTTTGACCCATTGCCATATGAGTATCTTTCAAGATCGATTTGTTCATAAATTATCCCCAGTTTACCTACTCAATAGCTGGTGATTTATCCCAAACATGAGTGGTGTTGTGTGGCTACACCCCACCAAAACAAGAAGTACGCTTCCGCACCATCAACGGCTTCAAGTCGAGAGCTGGCAATTTTCGGAGAGAGACACGCATCCCCGGGGCTGGTTTATCCAACCATTATTATTCGATGAAAATCAGTGTCCCTGGTTTCCCCCTAAACACTACTGTGGTTCTCCATTGAAATTGCCAGATTAATCTTCCAGAGGGTACAATAACCGTTATCAGTTATCAATCCTGATTTACAGATTGGGATTACTCTTTTATTGGAGAAATGTCCATCTAATACGTTTTTTTGCATTTCTGTTGGTATTGACCACCATTTCACGGACTATCCCAAATGTAAATGGTGGATAATGATCATTAATGGCTGCTAGATTATTTTCGCTCCCCTGTTTCATGATCATCCTAAATGTAGGTTTGTTTGATGATCATAAAACCAATACGCACTTCCTGTTTGATCTTTTTGTTTGCCCGGATTTTTCATCGGCAGCCAGGTACTCGACACCTGGTGACAGAAACTGCATAGCCTTGCAGCAAGCCAGCACGGAACGATAAAGTCAACCTGGTACTGGTAGTTGTCATTCTGGTTCTTGTCATGATGGTAGTGGTTCATGCTGGCAGTGGTTGATACTGGCAGTGGTTCAGCCTGGTCCCTCATCATTGCAGCAGTTCAGAACTCTAACGTAGTATACTTGTGAGCCTCATGAGCTCCGTGGTGGCAGCTTTATCGTGATTGTCCCGGGTCCAAAGCCATGTTTGGACAGGATCCGGGCCGATGTTTTCGTTTTGAAGCCGAGCCCCAAAGTCTTGGGCAGCGTTTTGAGCTGGCTCTTTGATGGAGAGATTTGTTGGCGAAGAAAAGGAGCACTCTGCCAGCTCACTAAAGTTCAAAATGAATTATTTTTCTGCGAAAAGAAAAATGATCAACAAACCGCTGTTGATTTAGTTGGCATCAGTTTTTCTTTACCAGTCTTTGCGCACGCATTGGCTCAAACTCCCATAAGCCACGGGCCAGCATTGTGGAGAGTGACGAGTTGTGACGTGTTGCTGCGGGGAAAAAAACAAACCACAAGAGTTGAATACACATACCTTGCTTTAGACGCATTCAGGATCCATGTTCGATAGCGATGGGCGATGGTGATTCATCCTGTAACAGGGTTCTTTGTTATTTGCCGGTTTCGTACAACCAAAGTTTTTAGTATCTTGGATCTAGCCGATATACCAGTTTTCGCTCGGCGGAGTGTTGTACTTGTTCTACTTGATCACTACCACCACGAACGAGAACAAGAGCAGCAAATATACCCAGTGACAGCAATAGGCTGTTCAAACTTGTTGATCATTTCCTGCTCAGAATTCCCTTGCGGTGCACGCATGGCAACAGGCGGGGCGCGGAACGCTGAACCATGAGAATTGCTGTTGGTTTAACGGCGGCACGATGACAGGGATGACCAACTTTCGCTGCGATTCCAAGTATCCAGACATATATCTTAGAGGGTGTTTTCATACTATAAGATATATGTCCGAACACTTTTAACAGCCAGCCATTGAAAATAGTTGAAATGTATTATCTTGGAGTTGGTTGATTATATACTATCATACATCACATATCATGAGTGTTTTTAGACATAGGGGTACCCTCAAATCATCCAGCATTAGCAATTTTCAGCAATAAAGCAACCATTCAATGATAGCCATGATGAATCAGTTGGTTATCAGCCCTCATCAACTCCAGCCATTTATCCTAATCACAAGCATTCAAACACAACCATTCCAACTCCAAGAATCAACCATTTCTTATGGGTGAAACTATACTTGGAACCAGGTGGATGATAATATATCTATCACCAATGACTATACTTAACCAGGTGATTTACTATACTTGGAACCTATCACCAATGGTAGTGGTATCCCCTATCATCCCCTATGATTAACCATCACCACTGGTGATACCCCCTCGGCCTTGACCCAGGGGATCACCGGTGGTCACCGCTCCAGGACTCGCCGCAGAGCTGGTGCCGGCCCTGGCAGTGCGGCAGTACGGCCTCGCTATGCCAATGTGTGAACGCATCACGTTGGGAAAATCATCATGTGAACAACCAATGGTGGTTAATTCATGGTTAATTGATGATTGATAATGGCTAATAATGGTGACTAGCTGGTTAACCATAATTGTTAATTAATGGTTAATAGCTGGTGACTAGCTGGTTATTAGTTTGGTCAATAGCTGGTTAATGGTGAAGCCTCGCTGGTGAATGGTTAATAATAGGGGGCAATAAGCAACAATGATAGGGGATATACCAGCTACTTATCGCCATGGGTCGAAAGTAATCAACCAATAATAGGGGATGAGTTCACCAACAATAGTAGTGGGTAAAGCATGGTTAATTATAGGGGAACCAGGGGGACAAAGGGTTTTGACCCACTGCCATGTTTCAATCACGTCTAAGTACAGCATGTTAGAGCATTAGAGCATATTAGAGCTATAATTGATATTGATATGGGAGCCAATCGCAAATCTAATCTAACAATGATGAATGGGCATAAATATCTTGACATCCGCGATTGTAGAAACACTGCATCGCGATTGATTGGCAAATGTTTTGCGATTGATGCAGTCAACTATTGTGCATATAAGCATATATATGTAAATAAATAGATAACATATATAGTTTGGATATGATTGGATTCGATCGGAAAATCAGCGATTGATCCGCGATTGGTTTGCGATTGTGGGACGATTGACGAACCCCTCAATGCAGCCACTACCAATGTCATGTCCCTTGCCCACTTCTTCCAAAGGGAAAACTCCTTTCGCGATTGTCACCTATGGGATCGCGGTTGGTTGGCGGTTGATCGGCAATTGTATCGGCCCAGGAACCTGTGTTTAGATCAACTCCGATATATTCTATTTAACGAGACGTTCATGATTGTTCTATGTTTTTTGGGACAGCTATGTTGTAGTATGCTGCGATGCCAGAGGGGTGAAGGGTTGATATATGTTGATATTGTTTTCCAAACATGCTGGCCAGCTGGACGGCTCCCTATCACGCCGAAACATGGGGCATGTCAACTGCCATGTTTCGGTGCGCGTGTGTGTGTGTGTGTGTGTGCATGGTTCAGGTGCGACTGTAACTGCTTGGTGAGGAACACCCGAATCTACATCGATAATAGGGGAATATATACAGAATAGTGGCCAACAACAGTGAAAGAATCTAATATTAAGTCCAAGTTCATATGTATCGTTTGTATGGCTATGTCCAAAAATGGTGCACGCCCAACACTGGTGGTTTGACTATTAGGAATGGCTATGAACTTGGATGGTTAGTAGGTACCACCGTAGTTATGGACAACTCCATGTTTCTCTTCCGGGTTTGTTGGTCCTCCCCGAGTTCCCCACTTCGGAAGTCTCTATTTTGTTTGCTTCGTGAGGCAGAGGTACAGGCAGCTCAAAGAGAGTTGGCACGGGAGGCACGGCGCTGGGGTCAGTTTCCTGTACCCTGGGTCATTCCAAGGATTGAGTGTTAATGTGGCAGTACCATGGCAAGTACATTGCAAAGCAGTTCGGAAACTCGGCATTTGCTGGTTGCAGTGGCCAGTTTTCATCATTTCGTTGATTTGTTGATTGGGCTGCCGAAATGGTAAGTATTGGTTGTGTCTTGATGATCCCACGTCATTGGCTCGGCTAGGCCTTGTGAGAGGTGAGCTTCATATCCAGCTGGACGCCCCTGCTGTATATGATGGGCGGCAGGCAGCCAGTTTCTACCCGAGCGCTCGTCCAAATCATGGCCGGCGCCAATACCGCTGTTCTGTTCAAGCATGATATTTTGGTTGAGAGAAATTGTCATGGAGAATGATAGCCAACGACGAGCTACCATAAATATATTTATAGGGTTCTGAAGCTTGATGATATATGTCCTTGCGACTAGTGGATGGTTAAGAGAGCTGTCAATAGTTTTCAAGAAGAAAGCAGAACCAACATAACCAACGCAAGACACAGACCCCACTTTTGTTCAGGATGTCATCGATGCTAATGCTGCCTCAAGTTGAGAGCAGATGATTCTAACGATGACCCAACTTCATTGACCAGGCCGTCCCATAAGTGGCCATGTTTCAGATTTGTTTCCCCCATACTTAATTGGTTATTTCTCGAGCCATGGGGGTACCCCCAAAGCTTTGGCTGCTTTACTTCTACAAATGGTCAAGAAAGGATGACTTGAGGACTTGGGGGTACCCTTATTTTGAGAAACCACTGTGATGCTGTGATGGTTAATGACCATCATCAAATATAATTAACCCCCTTCTTATGATGATTAATGATCAGAGCATCATTCCTGAACATCTTTTTAATTGAAAAGAACACTCGGCTGAATCTTAGTAGGGTAGGCAGCACCTCGGCACATTTGCGACGAACCGGGAACCTGTGGCCGAGTGGTAACAGGCTGCTGTGCACTGTGTCAGTTCAATGGCCAAACTATGATTTGAATTTGGACACCACAAGTCCGACCGCATTACTTTCCAAAATTGTAGTTTGGTCAGAGTTAGTGTATAGTATAAGCTATTGCAATTGATTTCGCCGCCAGCCATACACAAATCAATTGCAGTGAATCTTCATCAATCTTCAGCCACCTAGTTCACCACGAAGTTCTATCAACGGTTCTGGTTGGCGTGCACCACTCAGACTCGGCATTTAGCACCCCTTTCACCGCACTGTTTTTGTTGAGCTGCGCTTGTGGTGCGAGGCGGAGAAAAGTAGGTTTGCACATAGAAGAGAATTGGAAGGCGCCGCGGGGACGAGTAGCGGCCGGTGGATGGTGAAGAATGGTTGCAGTACGAGATTGGTCAAAGGTGGCTAGTCAATGGTTTGATTGCGGCATAGCAGCATAGCAAATATTGTAATCAACCCACGATTCAGACACCAGCACAGGCAACCAGCCGATGCTCTTGTTGGTCCCAGCTGCTGACATATGAGTACCTGCTACAGGAATCCTTCGCAATTACTTCTCAGTGGGGTCTCATGTTGGTTGGTTTCATTGGACTTTCCAGCTCCCAGATGTTAATTAGCGCGAACGTGGGGTGACAGTGGCATTGACCATGATCCAGAACGGCAATGAACCATTAGAGGATGGCCAGCCAGTTGAATTTACAAAGTGTTGAACCTTTTGGTCCCGTTGTAGTCAATAGATTTTAGTATATTTTTGTATCTGTGAATGCAGTTTGTTTGTATTCTAACCACTCCTACGTACGGTTATTCATTGACCATGGCTCATATCCAATCTTATGATGACACTGGGTGTCTCGTCCCTTTTGGGATGATGTTGATGAGCAAGGTTCATACTCCGAGACCACACATACACATCAGCCAGCATTGCCATTTGGACTGTTGATTTTGGTGGACTCCATTCTCGGAGGGGCGTTCGTCCGCAGCCAGTATATTGGAAATCATCCCTTTTCGGTGGAACGATCGCTGGTATGATCAAAGCTGTAACTGGGTGGACCCTTTACGAGCGACAAACCACCTCCAATTTGACCATGAATAGCCTAGAATAGCCTTGGTTTACTTTTCAATGTGCGTTTTGCGATTGTGAGCCTCAGATTGACTGCTGCACCGCGGAACCGCACGTTCAGGATTGGCCGCTGCAGCGTTTGAGCTGCAGGAGGCCTTACAAGACTTATCACTTGAGAAGGCGCTGGTGACAAGGGATACAAGCCAGTCGACTGTTTGCTGCTCAAAGTTTTGTTCTCCTGTATGTTTGCTTTCTGTTACAGGTCGAAGGTCAGTCCAAAGAACAAGTTACAAGACTGTTGTTTGTTGCTCATGTCGGACGTGGTACGATAATCTAAGATGGCAATGGAGATTTATCATATTTTTCAGAGAGACCTTGGGAAACCATCAATCATCGAAGAATTGTTGGTTGCTATATGTTGCTATGTTAGATCACCGTAAGGTATTTGGTGGTGGGATGAACTATTGGAATGATCTTCTATGGTTGAAGACCACCTCTGAACTGGTTGGTGGTTGCAAGGAGAAAAAAAATGAAAAAAACCTCTCATTCATATTCTGGGGATAAGGCACCTAACCAACCATGAAAGAATTGGTGCAGAGGTATTCTCCAGAAGAACGTGCCCGCTAACCATATTGAACATGCGGATTTGCAGGGTCCCCAAACGTGTATGGACAGGCCTAGGAGATGGCATTTCTGGTGGGTGCACAATTTTCAGAATGTCACGGGCCTAAGATGTGATATTTGGTTTGGATTCAGCTACGATTGGTACTCCCACCGGACCAAGGAGCGCAAACATCCTGATATTTCCATGCGGGTTCATGTAGGTAGTCTCAGGTCATGCCCAGTCAACAAATAAAAGTTCCGCTCTCCATTCTCAAGCAATTGGCTTTCGGTAGAACTAACCTGGATGTGCCACACCATGCTTTTCGCGTGCTTTCACAAAGTAAACCACCTACAATAATGAAAAGATAATATGTTTTGAAGTATTTTGTAATATGTTGTAAGCAATATCTCATACAACACCATTTACTGACAGAGTGGGGTGGGGTAACTAATTACAAGAGAACTACTGTAGTAGTTCATCATGGAACTGCCAAAATGTGTTTTGAAGGGGCCTTGGTGTATAGGTTCCATCGTAGTTTTTACTGGTTTCCACGGGCGTGAAAGCCTGCACAACGGAGATTGAAAAGTGGATCACGAGCTGGGTCATGGTAGATTTGTTGAGCTTCTTAGATGGTTTTTGGGCCAACTTATACTTTTGCTCGTTGCATGTTGTCACTGAGCCATGAATCATTGATCGTTAATTGACTATTGCTGAACCATCGATCAACCGGTCATTAACTCTAAAGTTTATTCATGACTGACCTTCATGAGGCGCAACACTGTGGGAAACCACACGAATCGTGTTCATTAACAGCACACAAATCGTGTTAAACCCAGCTGTCATGAACCATTGATTCAGGTCATTTATCCGTGGTATTAACGGTCATAAACCATCATTAACCACGATGCCCACAGCTGTGGATGGCCCCCTCGGGCCTTCGCTGGGCCCCAGGCCGAACGTACTTCCGCTGCGACCAACTTGGCTCTTGCGCGGCAACGGCTCCTGGGGCGAAGCGGCGGCAACGGACTGGGGGTGCTGCGGTTGATAGGCACTGAAGCATCCCTTAAAAGTGAATGTTGGGCATGGAAAACATGGGAAAAACTGGGAAAATCCTCGTAAAACCTGATTTTTTTTCGTGGTTTTATATGATTGGGCGTGGAAATCATCGGTTTTTGTGTGATCAGTATGTGCACGTATGTGTCATAGTTGGTGTCACTACGAAAGAATCATGCAATTTGAGGGGAAGTGTTGATCCCTGAAAAGATCCAGAAGATGATTCTTCAGTTTGGTTGTTTTCTCATTGAGAGTGGAAAACTACAACATGCACTGGAAACCAACCTCGGGTGCTTATGGCCATGGTTGATGGTGGGCGTTAACCCCAGGGAAAGTTTTTTGAGGCTGGTCGTCGACCCCAACCAAGGAACCCCAAAAAGAATCCCAAGAGTTGGCTTCTCCGGTGCTGTTGTCAAATCCTTGGGCGCTGACCATGATGAGAATGGTGAAATGCCAGAAATCTTCAACACATATATGCTTTGGTGGTTGTTCAAATCTATGATTTTGAAGTTGGCCACACCTAGATTGCAGAGTTGTTGAAGTTAAACCGGCCTATAAGTTGGAACCAGCAAATTTAAAGAACATAACTTAAGAACCCCTGCCTGCTAGTGGTTCTTTTGAGTTGCCTGCTTGACAATTGGGGTTCCATGTAGATTCGGATATTTTCCAACTTGGGTGGAGGCGGACGAAAAATGTTGCAGCAGCCACGGGGCCAAAGACGGTTGCTGGTTGATCTGACTGTGTCTGAAATATAGGCAGAATCCCCTGAATCATCCGACCATAGACGATGTTAGATCATGTTTGCCAGCTTGGTTTCCCAAGTTTTTTGGAGCTATAACTCTAGTACACCATGAGTTTATCCATAGATTGGTCGTGATGCAATTTCAAGAATATTCAAAAATGGGTGGTCCAAAACAAATCTACCAGTTTGGGCTCCTGTGAAGATTGTTTTCAAATATTTGGGGAAAAAGATGAAACATCAAGGACTATTTTACAGATTTCATTATGTAAAATGTAGTAGTACAGTCATCTCTGATATGTCTGGCTAGGGCGCATCAGGGACAGCGAATGGGTGCTGTAACAACTTGCCAGGTCTTCGGAATTGCACATGGAGATTCTGCTGGTGCAGGCTGCGCTGTGAGAAGTGGATATATATATATATATATCGAAAACGAAGGATCTTGTGATTCAAGTTGTAGTCTGACTGGTGGTTTTCAACATTTGTGTTTTTCCCAGTCACTACTGGTTGGGTGACTCATATTATTCATATGGGTTGAAACCACCCACCAGGAATGCTCCATAGTGGTGAATGATGGTTAATAGTGGTTAGATATTGGTTAGTAATGATTCAAAATGCTTTGCGTTTGTAATGGCCACCAGTGTTTATTAACGGTCAATCATACTAGATAATGATGATGATGATGATGATGATGATGATGATGATGATGATGATGATGATGATGGGCTTAGGGTGGTGAATCTGGTTAGAACATGGGGTTAGGAATTATCAACAATGGTTAATTATGGAAGATACATGATACATACAAGGAGATTCAAAGCACCGATAACACAATTTGCCATGTCAGTGGGGGCTTCGGGATCTTTTCAGTCTCCTCGAGGGCACCTATGATCAGTCTTTGTTTATATGTTTGCTTCTTTGCCATAGGACATGATCATCACACTGCTTGATACATTTTCATACCATATAGGACCGGACGAACTAATAACTATGCACAGCAAGATGCAGCAACTAATGTGAGTTTGTGGGATCAAGCTACCATTCTGCGTCGCACAGTGCCGCATGGATAACTTCAGATCAAATACAGTGGATCCACTCCTTGCAGGGTCGCTAATACGGTTTGTGGTTCGAAGATCGCTTGGATGACGATCTTATGTTGTTCCAAAATCATGGAGCAACCACTTGTGGAGGTATTCCAAACCTATCAGAAGTATTCCAAACCTAACTCAGTTGGACTATTCAAATGTCACTCCACAATTGGTTTGGCCAACCAGGGGGCCCCACACGTCCACTCAATCATCGCTGAGAGGCTGAGATCGAAAGAGGTGGGGTGGCTGCCTACAGTACCAGCCGGTGGTGACCCACGGTTTCATGGGAAAAGCACCGTGATTTGAGTCTGATGCGAGTGACTCAGACATGTTTCTGGATGGTTGAGGTGGTATTTTCATTTCGGGAAATACTTGAGATAGACTGAGCTAGGAACTTACCAAGTATTTTGCTTTGATTCCGTGCAACAATGCGTTCTCGCTTCAAGTTGAGCAGGCATGGCAAACAACTTCGCCAAAACGTGAGGGAAAAAATGCCCTGGGGTTCAAACATCCATTGTCTCAATGCTTTTACCGTAGCAACTATGGTTAAGGGATCAAGCATTCAAACATCGTTAGTGGTGGAATCCCCCAAAAGATCGAAACACAACATATGAACACATCAACAAACCAGCAACGAACCACTGCTGCACTGGATACACCAGGGGATGCTCTGGCCCCAGGCGTTGACCAAGAATCCACGCAGGAGCTGCCATGTGTCAGGATGTTGGCTCGCACCTTGGTTGATGATTGCTGTTGTGGTTTGATTACTGTGAGATGGCCATTACTACCATAAGATGGATATCATGACTATTGCTGTTGTGGTTTGTAGATTGCCAGGCTTACTAGGATTACCACAGATTTTTTTGACTATGGTTCAAGGTTGGTGGATTGCATTGGTTGGTTGTTGATTGCCAGGGACACATGGCAATGGCAACAACGGTCTCACTTCATTATGCCACATATGACAGCAATGATTTTCAGTCCCGCTTGGTTGATTGCTGGTAAATTTTCGTTGAAGCAACACCATAGGTTCTGAAAAAGCCTGGCAGCAGTTGAGTGATTCCTATGATAAGGACGGCCTGTTGAGACAGAAAAGCTTGATCAACCCATGAGAAACATCACCTGATCATACCCCCACTTCGCCAATCATACACTCGTGTGCAATTATTCTCACTACATACCTCGGACATGGCTGCATTCTTACAACGGAAACCCACGTGACGCTGGCTCCATGATCCTTCGTTCGCGTCTTGTTGATTGACGTTTGAAACCGGTTGCCAATGTAAGAAACCTGTGCCGCAGGACGAAGCGTTACAGCGCAGAAAGGAGGAGGTGGCCTGGCCGGGAAAAAACGGTTCCCAGATGCTCAACACTGGGTCAGTTAATATAGATGTTAGTAAATGTTAGTAAATATACGGGCAAATACCCCTGTTTGCCCGCGCCTCTGTCGTCAGCGTCTTGGAAGGTCAAAAAACATTGGTTTTTACAGGACAAAATGCACATGTGTGACATGAAGCGTATCTTGACGGCGCGCGCAGGTCCTTGACCTGTGTTTTGCTTGCATTCTGGAGACACACAACCCTAAAACCCTAAAACCCTAAATCATAAACCCTAAAACCCTAAACCATCAACCCTAAAAAGCTAAACCGTAAAGCCAAAAACCTAAAAACCTTTCAGAAAAACGATAAAACCTTGAAACCATAAACCCTAAAACCCTAAAACCATAAGCCCTAAAACCCTAAAACTATAAACCATAAACTATTACGCGCAAACCCCCCCGTTCGCCGTGTGGGCGAACTGGGGGGTTTGCGCGTAAATATACCATATATAGATTATTCGTGTGAGGTGCTTGTATCATGGTGTCTATATGTGTTGTCTTTAATGTATTCACATATATTTATTATATTTGTTGTTTTTATTTTGATATATACATTTATTGTATATACTAGGTCCCTGACCTAAGGTGTAGCGCATACCCAAAAGGTGTGGCACGCTGCGTGCCGTCAGGGTTTGGCAATGGTTTTGAGTACTTTATCAGCAACTTTTGCATTTTTATGTTAGTCAACTTTCATTTTGACTGCGTGCCGTCAGGCAAATCGAACATATCCATTTCATCTTCCCATCCATTAGCTACCCTTCAGAAGCCGCTGTTCCATTGGGATCAGCTTCACAAAAGATAAATTTACATTGACTGCTGTTCACTTTTGCCTGGCATGATTTTTCACAGCTGCATGGCACGCAAGCTTTCTAGTTGTCCAAGGTGGCTTCTAGCACCCCTTGAAGAAAACCATTGTGCCATTGGGAGAAGCCTCATAAGCAATACATGTTTACATTGCATATTGTGTCCAAAATGCGTAGTGTGCAAGCTTTTTGTTGTCCAAGTCTGCTTGCAACATTCCAGTGAGAAAACCGCTGTGCCATTGGGATTTGGTTCTTCTGCTATTCTTTTGCTGGTTCTTCTGGTGCTGCTTTTGCAGCTCTTGGTTCTGCTGCTACTTGTGGTTCTGCTGCTGCTGCTGGTGCTGCTGCTGCTGCTGCTGCTTGTGCTGCTTGTGCTGCTTGTGCTGCTTGTGCTGCTTGTGCTGCTTGTGCTGCTGCTGGTGCTGCTGCTGGTGGTGCTGCTGCTAGTGGTTGTCGCTCTTGTTGTAAGTCTTACGGTCATCATCAGCATCAGTGCTCCTGCCAAATATCAGTAGCAGGATTCAATATCATCAAATCTTTTCCTGATGTGATCGGAAGGAGCTTGATAAGGATGGAGGATGAGGATAAGGATCATGGCAATGGTCAAAGTCGGCGACGGTGCCAGCACAAACTGTGACAACAGCAGCATCAGCAACAGCGAGGACCGCTGCATCATCAACACCAACAACAGCTGCACTCACATGAACGGGGGAGGGATAGAAAGGTAAACCAAGAGAAAGCAGCCCAGCCACCCTCAGGCTCGATATCCCGGTCTTCGAAGCCTCCGCAAGATCCAAGTACCCGTGCCATTGGGATTTGCTGCTGCCACCTGCGTCGCAACAACTTGTGAATGACGCTGTGCCCCTGGGATTTGGTATCTGTGATGTTGCTCGATTGGGTGCAATGGCAGCAGCTGTGCCATGGTGATCTGCATTCGCGCACATGTACAAAACTAAGCTGAAACATGCCTCGCATGCCGCCCAAGAGGCGAGTATAATTCGTGCGTGCCCGCAAGGTTTTGATTAAAAAATGGTTTCGAAAACAGCGCTTAATTTGTAAATGAAATGATGCTGTGGCCATAGTGTTTGCAGGGTTTTGCGCATCCGCTGCTACATCCCATGTGATCCAACAAGCGGCTCTGAATCGTGCGTGCCCACAGTGTTTTGTTGCAAAAAAACATCTTGAAATTCGTTGCTTTTCATGTTCTAAAAGCTGCTGTCGTTACGCTGGGCGCAGTGTTTGGTGCACTTCGATGAAAAAAGTGGTAAAAGTACGCGGCTCTGAAACGTGCGTGCCCGCAGTGTTTCGATGCTTGTGCAGCACCTTTTGGCGCCCTGCCGTACCTTTCGGTAACGTGCGTGCCTGCAGTGTTTCGAGCCTGTGCAGTACCTTTTGGCGGCCTGCCATACCTTAGGGCGCCAACCAAGTATATATATATATATATTCATATTCATATTCATATTCATGAAGATATATATATTATAATATATATGTAACTGTATATGCATATAAATACATACTGGTTGGTTTAATGCCATTGCGTGTTGTAGTGTCATAATGGTGTTGGTAAAGTTGATACCATGATCAGCTGGGTTTCCATGATCATGGTGGTTGGCAACCATCAAGAGTCAGCAGCAGCAGATGCAGTGAATATCGCTGCAACCCATCACTACGGCACGTTCTCCCAACCGGTGAATAGGAATTTGGTAATTCCAGTTGGGAAATCAACGACCAAACGCTGACCACACTGAAAAGTTGACCAATTCCCTACTGAATTCACTGAGATACTGCAGATCATTGCTGAGATACTGCTTATATACACCGGTTGTCGTCGGGTCTCACTCACTGGTGCGGGGCAGCTGGATGCCGGGCCGGTGGTACTTGGTCCGACTCGGTACCTGAGGCTTTGGAGAATTTGACGAAGGCCAAAGAAGAGCTTCAAGTCTACGAGGCCGGAACCGTGAGCTGCTTAGACACGGCGGTGCTGCATGTTGGTAGTTGTGAATCTCAAGCCATAGGGGGAATCCCGTTAACACATATGGATATATATGGATGGTTTATACGCTAAGTAATGATGAAAACTTCGATTTTGTTGGGGTAGCCAGGTTTTTTGAGAAAGACCCATTTGGGTTGTTGGAGTTGCTTTGTTGCTTGATGTTTTCTTTATTTTTTCTGACTACCGTTGGGAATGTGTACGCCAATGCTGAATTCGATCAACCGAAAATGCGGAAGGGGAACATCCCATCAAAAAACAGTTCGGTCATTTCTCGGATGTTCATCAAGGGTTCAGGGCATTGATCCGCTGCCATATCATCTACACTGAGCACGCACTTGATGATAGGTGAGACATAAATGAGACACATCCATGAGTTGATGTTTTGAACAGTAGCAAACGGAAAGCGTGTTGAAACAGCCATGCTGAAGAAAGAGTTTCTGTGGGCTTTGCACACATCATTGCCAGTGAGTCACCCTCCAACTCGCGCCACCTCCCAGAGGATTGTTGCCAGCTTCTGCGTGCTCAACTGCAAGATGCAGCAGCGCAGGCTGCAGCATCCGCGAGAGCATCATGTGCCACTGATATCATATGACATCACTGATAAATTGGTAGAACCGTATTTAAGATCTACTATATATATATATACTTAAATGCAGCATATTGCATCGATTAATGTGTTTTTTGATTTATCATATTTGATGCTCGTTGTATACTCACTACTAGTCATTTGTTCGTTCTCATGATTGTTGTGGGTGTTCTTCACCGACCGTAGGATAGAGTCGACTACGGTTCGATTCGAAATGCAGGAGTGGTGTGATATTCCTCATGGTTGATAGGGATACTTATAACTCCATTGGTTGATTTCATCATTTGGCTGTCGGTCAGTTCACCCTCTACCCCTGGTTCCCTCATCATTAACCATTGTTTTTCTCATTAATTATTATTGGTCATTATCCCCCATGAAATTGGTTGGTTAAAACCTGGACCCATAGCCATTTGGTGCGTGAGCGAACCATCAACCAATGGTCATGCCATGGGCCCAGGAGGCCTACCATGTCGCTGCGGTATGCTGAACTGGACTCATTGGAATGATCAGCCATGGTTGGATTCCCATTCAAACACCACTTGCAACGGTGACAACTCACTGCATAGTCTGTCAAATACTTTGGACGGAATTCCTGGAATTAGGCTCAGAATGGTATGAACTCTCTAAATGTATTCTATACTGTATATGGGTAGGTAGATAGATAAATACGTAGATAGATAGATAGATAGTAAGATAGATAGATAAGTCAAACTTATTGATTGATCACCAATCATGGTCACAAGTTGACCAAGCACGATCATTGGTGTTAAACTTGATGATTGGTCAATGATCATGAGACATGATGGTGGATCTTGGTGCAAAATGATTAATTGAGCATGGTCAATATCGATGATTAATAATGATTCATGTTGGTAAGGGCGAAATGGCCGCAAGGACAAAGTAGTGAGGTTCGCCACATGTGCAATCAAGCAAGTGATTTTCCAGTGTTAACCATACTTATCACCATGATTAACCATAGGAAACCATATAAAACACATGTGATTTTCTAGTGTCAACTGTCATAGCACATAATAGCCGGGACGAATATCAACCATGATTCGGCTGGCAGGTCATCTCCTGTTGCCAATCCTGGCTAGTCATGATTGACCGAAGGCGATCATGGCCGGTGTGACTGACGATAGTGATATCCTTCATGGATCAATGATGGCCAATCGTGGTTAAAGTTGTAAGGAATTTAGGGTTTTATAGTGGTTTCATCGGAATTTATCAGGATTTCTCCAATCATGGTAAATTAATAATAAAAGTTGTTGAACAATGGAAAAATTGCTATCATGCCGGAATTATTAGGCTATCATGACAAAGAAAGTTATTGAAGAATAGCTGGATAGCCAGTGGGACAGGATATCCAACTATATCCTCCATTGATCATAGATAGTTGGAATTTGTTTAGCAGTGCTACCGATGGAATGACAAGTTATACACTATGCCACCCATCACAGTAGCAATGGCAACCAACCCGTTGTGGAAGGAGTTGGGCTGCCCGGAATGTGTGCCGTGGCGACGTTGGCTCAAGTCGGGGGCAGGTGGTGGCCATGGAGGAACTCACCCATGATGTCCTTGTTTCTTGATCAATTTCTTGGCTTCTCAGTTTCCAATAGATCAACAAACACGATCATCAAACTAGTTGATAACACCAATTCTCTCAACTTCGGGGATTTATCAACTCCCATTGATATCAACTGGCTGTGTGTTGAAATTCAGAAACACCAAATGCGTGACATGACTTCCAATCATCAAAATACTGCGTTTCCTCAACTACAAAGTGGGCCCTAGCAGGTTTTACTCTAGTCCTATCTACCAAACTTGGTACCTCCAAGCTGAGTTAAGACAGACTCTGGCGAACTTACCCTACCTTGGGCTCCAAAATGATAGGTCTGCAACTCGGCGCAAGCCGCTACGGTAGCCTTGCTGAAAATGAAGCGCCGCCCCTAAGACGTGCGCCATGGCCGGCTGCCTACGACTTCTATGTCAGGTCTTCATTTGGTGCCAGGGCCCAAGAGACACCGGGCCAGGGGGTCCTATGGTACCTGGCGCTTGAGACCCGCCGAAGCCATGCTGAATACCATGCTGGAAATGTTCCCATTCTAACGGTGGTAGTTCATCCATACCCTTCCAGTTAGATCGATACAAATTAGGTCACCAACCTCAAACAACAATGGTAGAAACCAGCTGGGTAAAGCATTGATTCAATCATTGACAGGCTGATGTGTTGCCAACCAAGTATCTCCGCGACCAGATTGTTGGTGTGTTTGGTGCTTTTAGTTTGATTCTTATGGGTATGATCAATCCCCATGAGAAAGGAAGGGAATTCTTCTACATATACTGAAAAACAGCCGAAATGAGTGGAATACCTTCTCCGTGATGACTGGGCAAACTACTGTCGGGACGAAAGTGGGCATGTCCAATCATGGCTTATCTGAGAAGAAGAAGATGATTTCAAGAACCATCAAATTTTCAGATGTGGCTGTGGGTCAGTTCACCCCTTAGTCCCCCTGGTTCCCCTATCATTTACCATTGTTTTCCTTATGAGTTTGTTGGAGATTTTCCCCATGTACGTTGGTTGATTAACTTTCCCCCATGAAATTGGTTAACTGCTTGACCCACAGCCATATAGATGGTATATCCATGTATATCCACTACTATTGTTGGTTATCATCCCCACTCATTATCCCCCATGAAATTGGTTAACTGCTTGACCCACAGCGCCATGTTTCTTCAGCCATGGCCCCCACTCCCACAGGAACCAACGAGCGATGGCCCCGGGACTGGCGCATCTCAGGCACCGCAAGGTCCACGTCAGTCACGAAGGGCGACGCCCCGATTCTCCGGCGGGAGGTGAGCCATGGGTGAGCTCGTCGTGAATGACGTTCGCTCGGGGCAGCAAGTAAGGCAAGACAAGCAGAACTTGTTGGGACTAAAGAATGGACTGTATCATATTGGTATCTTATAATCCATAATTAAGTTCATTGATGTTCATTGAACTTATTGGGACTTGATACTGTTTGTGAATAAGAAACAATGAAACTATGTCAGCAGAACTTGATACTGCAGGTTCATGATCAGAAACAATGAACGAAATGAATGATGGATGGCAGTTCGTAGACTCTCGAAAAATGAATCCCGGAGACTCCATATATGAAACCCAGAGATCATCGCTTCACATTGTGTACACGATGTTTTACAAAGTGATGTTTACAGAATGCAACTTCCAAACATGCGAGTATAGATGAAATTGCACATGCACACACACACACATGTTTTATTTTCCATTTATATGAGTATATGGTATGGTGGTTTGATTGACATTTTGATTTTCCTTGTAATCATTAACAAATCGTTGGTGACAAATATCATTTTCACAGGGGCGGTTCAACCACCAACCGGTCTAGATTTCCATGCTTCAAACGTATGTAGCCCGGGGTTCCCCTGCTGCACCGCCAGCTCTACACATCGGGTGCCACCAACGCCATCGGTGAGGTGCGACCACGGTTGGCAGATGATACAAGCAGGATTTTGATCATAGGTCATCCATCTCATAGGTTTTATAGGGATACCATGGTTGATTGTTAGATTGTTAGTTAATAATGGTTAATAATACGAATAATAGGGGATAATAACCAACTAACAATGGTGAAACAACTACTGGCCGGTGGTTTCAAACATGTTTTTTATTTTGCCCTATAGTAACCATTAACAAATGGTTCGTTGACTAACATTTTTCACAGGGGTTGAAACCACCAAGCATTGATGGATCATGATAATTGAGGATCACGAGTATTAGTTGCTATGGAATTCATGATGGTTGAGGATAATTCATCCCTAGTGCTCCAGTGCATACAACTATACACTTGTATTATATATATATATTTATATACGTAATATGCTGGATATATGTTCTTGTTACTTCATTGAGTACTGTATGTTTTCATGCATTTATACAATTACATAGGGAGTGGAATCCAATAGATCTAGTAGTGTGAATGATTGATATTAGCCACTATTTGTCAATGCAGATCATATTTTCACCGTTCACCTTGATACAGGTTGATCCGTGTTACTTGCATTGTTCCTTTTCCATGATCAGTATCAGTGGTTACACGATAGTGACTGTGTTCAAAGATCAGTATACCACGATACCAGTAAGAACAAGGAATGGAAGCCACTGCTATCATTATTGACCACCATTTTCTTTATCACAGTTCCCACGTTTTTTTCGCAAAGTGGTTGTTTCATTCTGATCCTGGTACTCATCGTCAAACCTCCTGCATCAGCATGACCCGGCTTCTTATTGAGGTTTCCATTGGTGAAAACACATACAGAAAAAGGTTGTGTTTTGGTAGATGGTGTTTTGTTTGCCTGGTTTCAATTCAGTGTTGTTCACTTCGTGGTTTCAATGCAAAACGCACACAAATCCCAATATGTTTGTTTGGATTGGAAACAGCAAAATCCAGGATGGCCAACATTTTGAAGTCATTATCAATTATTGTTATTGTTGGTGGTTCTGTTTGTTTGTGTATCTGTAAACCTGAACTGGATGATGACTGCTGCATGGCTATCCAAACAAACCGTGGCTATTGTTGATGTGTTCACACCGTGGTGCCCGCAAAACAGATGCAACGACAGGTTGATGCGGATGGCGACCACATGATTGTGTCAGAGTGCAGCGACACTCAGAGGCTTGTCCAGTTGCCATGGATCAAGATGTTGCACCCACAGAGAGGGGGAGGAATCTTGATTTGCCTATGTTTTTCGAAAATGCGCATAATATTTGCCAACACATTTTTTTGCCTGAGTATCAGTGTCATGAGTCTTATCTATCTTTGGTTGATTATGTCATGTTTTGTTTACTTATCCTGAATGTTGTGTGTCTATAAATATATGTTTCATTAGAAGTTATATTTATATTATTCATTGATACTTACACTTACTCCATCTCGAGTTACATGCAACTATATTGTGTTTGATGTTCATGATATATCATCATATTGATTTGGATGCGTAACTACATTCATATGAGAGCTAGTGAGAACGTCATCAGCATATACCAATTATCAATACAATTTTGCGTATATACTGAATTGCTTAACATGTCGTTGCACATTGAACGAACACATAGTAATAGTGATACTTAGATGATCTTGGCCATGGAATAGTCAAGCTGCAATCATTTTACCACCTCATACCACCACACACTTGCTTGTATTCCAAACTCTTTCGCGCAGGGGAACTTTGGACTTCGCGGAATGCCG
>VSDK01015859.1:241252-258915 GCA_009767595.1 Symbiodinium kawagutii
AAGCGTCACCCTGCTGAGTCGGGGTGGTTTAGTGATGGCGAGCCGTGCGCTTAAACGTTTGGAATGATTGGTAGGAATGGTTCACTAGCGATTCATCAACGGTTAATGGTTAAGTAGTGGTTAACTAGTGGTTAACTCACGTTTGACTAATGATTGATGAATGGTTGGTCAGTGATTAAGCATGGGAAATAATTGCAAATAGTGGTTAAGTACTTCTGCAACATGATGGCTGATCAATAAATAGTGGTTAAGAAAGGGTCTTGATGGTTGAGTGATGGTTGTTTGATGGCTATATCATGGTTGCTTGATGGTTAATTGAGGGTTGTTTGATGGTCAATGATGTCAATTTATGAATTTAATGTTGCTCAATTATTAATGGTTCATGCTTATTTTGATCAGCGTGTTGATCAATGGTTTATTAGATCACGGTTGATGATCATAGATCTTTAATGATGCTTACTCATGAAAAACATATGATTAGGCATTGTGATGAATCATGTTGGCTAATGAGCTTCGGTAGCGGGTGGTCGATCAATGGTAAGTGATGTTTCTGTGATAAACAAAAGGGTCGACGATCACCTGGATAGTTGGAATCATCACAGATCATCGGCGCCACAATATGGCCATGGGTCAAGCAGTTAACCAACCCATAAGGGGGGATAGTAACTAGCAAGAGTAGAGAAACCAATCCAATGGTTAATGATATGGGAACCAGGGGGACTAAGGGTGAACTGACCCACTGCCATATGGATACGAACAATAATTGCAGGAGCACAAAGATACAGTCCTAACATGGAATCAACCTGCCAAAGTCAACAATTCGGCTAGTGAGTAGGGATGCTAAACTGCAGCAAGGATGATTTTCGTTGGCACCTTACGCCCCAGATGACACAGTCGCTTCTTTGACCTCTCTATAACTGGTCCCGCAAGCCGAAGGGCCGGCTACCAAGACATGCGGCCCACTGTTGTTTACCCTTTGCTCATCTAGCATTGCGATCTCCACGGGGAAAAAAAGTTTCCAAGAGTTGGCAATGATCTACTTATATAAATGCCTGGCAGTTTTGCTTACTCCTTGTTGAATGAGGCTACCAGCTGATTTAGCCAAACGTTCTGATGTGTTTATGATTGCTTGGCTGACAAACGACCTATAAAACAGTATCCGGATATGGCTATTAATCAAAAGCCCGTACCCTGGTGAACACCCTCAATACTGACCAAACTAGTCTTTGTTGAGTTGTTCACCTCATTTTTGGATGGTCAACAGTGACCCCTCTTCATATAGGACCTGGGAGATTTTGAGCCAGATCAGCTTGGGAACCTATCCGGCACCCTTCCAAGAAATTCCATCACATCGTTGCTTTTGCTGGGGACCCGAAACACTGGGCCCAAACATTGATCATCACTAGCTAACTGGGGACCAACCCAAGTTGTTCCACGTTGATCCCATCTAACATTTTACTGAACCTGGAACCTTCTCCTTTAGTACAGAACTAGTTGGTTGAGTTACAAACATATTTTTCAGAGGGGCAGTTCAACCACCAACCAGAAAATAATCATCTACCATTATAACTATAACTATCTAAGCAGTAGTAACCACTAATGATCTGTACTGGCAGTACTAATGAGCAGTACCGGCCACTATTGAACCATTTTCCCCATCTCAACCATTAACTAATAACCATAATAACCATTTGATTGGTTGTTTCAAACATTTGTTATTTTCCCAAACGCAGTCATTAACAATTGGTTGGTTGACAAACATATTTTTCATGACGGGGTGGTTCAACCACCAACCAGATAATGATCATTATCAACCATTATCACCATATTTATATAACCATTATTAATCGCTAGTTAACCATGGTTGGTTCAGCCACCAACCAACCCCTGCTTCATCGCCACTCACCAACCAGAGCATCCACTCCCTTCGTCGTCGGTGCTCCGCAGGTCTGGGACTTTCGTTCCACATCGGAGCTCCGTCCGCCGGGTGTCGCCGGTGTCGCGACCCGTGGCCCAGCTGATCCATGCCCGTGGTCGCGCCGTGGGTCCGGTGGTTGATGGGCGAACATGGGGGAACCAACCACGCTGGTGGATACTGATGGTAGATGATGGCGCTCGTTGGTGGTTTGATTATGTTTGATTGACATTTTTCATGGGGAATTTTAATGCTTCATGATAATGATAAATGATACCAGAAGAAGCTAAAGCCCCCTGAATTTATGGTACTTGAGAAAAAGACGGTATTTTTTTGAAAAAGACGGTATTTCCAAAAATGTGGGTTTTTGCAAATTCATCAAATTCCAGATTCTTGTGTATATCATCATACAATACGTTGAACATGGATGATCAAAGAGGATCTTACTATTCGAGTCAACGAACTCGCATAATAGCCCAAGTGTTCTGGAGGTAAAGAACCCATATTTTTAGTACGGCTTAGTACGGCTTAGTACCGGATAAATACGGGTTTAATACGGCTTAGGAAATACGGTATTTTTGGTGGTTTAGAAAAGTACGGGTTTTGTTCGGGATAAATACGGGTTAGTTCAGGATAGATACGGGTTGTTCGGGATAGGCATGTTTTCGACCCAAAAAATATTTATAAACCATTGCGTACGTTGAAGTAACAAGAGAATGGGGAACAATGGGCAATATGAGCAGCTTAAAACCATATAATAACATAAAATAATCAAGTAATATTCCCAAAACACGATTCTTGGGGAAAATAGGAGTTCTTTGTGAAAGACGGTATTTTCACCTAAAGTACGGTATCTCTTGAGAAAAGACGGTCTTTTGACCTGGGGCCCATAAAAATGTGGTCTTGAGCCTGTATAGGTAAGTCATAACAACAATGATAACCCTAATAATGGGTAATAAATAAAAACAATAATATTAATAGTAACAATAATGATAGTAATAATAATGATAATAATAGTATACAGTAATAATTTATAGAGTTAATCAACAAAGATAGTGTTGAACAACTACTAGTTTTTGGTTTGATTGACATTTTGAGAATTTTCCCTAGTAACACTGCAACACCTGCTGAAAATTCCGGGAAAGATCAGTGGTTTTATAGATGATAGATTTTCGATGCAAGCAGATTGGCTTACCAGAATGTAACTTGCCAACAAGATAGGCCCCTAGCTTGCTTTGCCCGTTGGTTTAGAACTGGAATAACTGTCATTTATGGTAGATATAAGTAATTACAATTAAGTGGCATATCAGCCAACTTATTACTGCCGAGGGCCGGCCTTGCCGGAATGATTCTACAGGATACGGTATTACTATTTTGCTTGTCTGAAAGATTTCAATGACATCTGGGCCTGTAAGAATTCAGACGGATCGCGGACATCTTCGAGAATGCTGTACCCCCAAGCCATGCTAAATTGATTGCTTTTAGGTGACAAATTTGGGTATGGATCCAATAGGAGAAGTCCCAGGGTGGATCACAAGACTCTGACCATTGGGCGGATGTTTGTCCAACTTTGAAGCTTGACTTGCCGCTTTTCAAACTTTGAACCTGTCATACCTTGAAGCCACGACAAAGAGGCTTGAAACCGAGCCATTCTTAGTCCAGGAACTCAAGCGCAGTCATGATCAAGTTCTTCAACAAGTACAACTGTTGCTGCATTTTTTCTGGTTCCAGCCTGGTCCATCATGTAATATCTCTAGCTGGCGTTCAAGCCTGGATGATTGGTTTCGCGAGGCCATAGCTTTGGGAGAGCGAGCATGACGAGCATGTGGTGCCTTGTACCAGCTACTTATGGCCATAGTTGGCGGTGCCTCTACCATTGCCATAGTGTTCATCATTGTAAACCAGCAGAAGCATGAAGCATAATTGGCCGTCGATATATCTGAGCGTTGAACATCGCCACTGGCCGTCACCAACCATCGATGTTTTATCTGACCTTTCTCTGTAGCCATGTTCAACCACTGGTAATGCTTGTGTAGCCAGTTTTAACCATCTAATGGTTATATCACCCATCCTTGAAACTTTTAGCCATTATCATGATATCATGATATAGTAATCCTGAACAAACACCACCAGCCACCATGACAGGCACAGCGTTGTGGTAGCTCCTTGATGTCAGCTGAGGTTGGGACGGCCTGTTGTCACCTTTAACGGCGCGGCGGGTAAGGATGGTGCGCCCAGGTGAACTGTGCCGGTGAATGAGCAATCATGGTGAACCGCATCTTTTTGGTGTTCCAGGGTGTGAGCCGTTATTTGGTGGTTCACCAGTCATGATATTTCTCATCTTCACCCTGGTGACGCAAACAATGGTACCAATGAAAGATGAGTCGTGGTATGGTCCATGGTGACCATGCTTGATCACTTAGCCTTCGTAATGGTATTGCTGAGAATATGCCAACCAGCAGAGATGTACCACGGAGAACGTTGATGGTGAAGGATGGATACTCCCAAGCGGATGAGCAGCTTGTCAGATCATTGCGTTTGACACAAGGGCGGTCCCCACATATCCGATGTTTGTCCATGAAATCCACGAAAAAGGTGGGCGAATCGACGTGGCCACAACGAAACCCATGGATGTCAATGATTTGGGTATTGCATGTTATTTCTAAGAATCATGAGAACCATGGTTTGCACAACACTTTGTCAGCTGCCAAACCTTTGACGATTTGTTGGGGAGCTGACGGGTCGTTCAAGGGAACATTTTATGACAATTTCGGAGATGCCATACACCCAGCAACCAAGATGATTGCCTTTGTGAGAAGCAGCTACCATCTGTCGTGGTGCCACCATGTAGTCACCCTGGTGTAAAGTCGGTCAGCATGAATAATGGACTCGGAGACTTTTGTCTCAGCTGTTCAATCACTTATTTGTTCAGAAACTCATTTGTAACTGTGCTTGAGCTATGCAACAAGCAGCAAGCATTTGGTATCCTTGTAGCGCGATGACAGGCAATCCTTGTATCATCCAAAAACAGGCAGGTATTGTATTTTGTTTGCCAGTTTTTGAAGGTTTGGCATCCTTGTAGCACGATGATGCTCATCGTTTCGGGCGCAGTAGATCTTCTCAGTAACCTCAAGCAGATGCGCTACGAAATATGGCCGTCCAGGATGATCAAATCTTGTCACCAACACTTAGTATTGATTTATTTTTGGTTAATAAGCGGCTTATAAACGAGTCAATCCTGCTGGATTATCGACCAACATTTGCTAAAGCTGGTGAATATATTTCTTGGCAAGTTGTTCGATTAACCATGGTAACTCCTTCAAGTTGATTCATATGCAAGTTGATTCATATGGAAGTTACAGTAGCTATAGTTCTCATTATCTTCCAGACGTGGTGACTTAGTCACAAATCAACGGCCTCAGCGCCGGCCACGGTGAACCCATCCTTGGTCCCGCAGTCGCCACAGGCTCCTTTACGAGCCTGGAAAAGGGCGGCACACCTCTCTGTGTCAGCCGGGGCACCGAGGAGAGCCCCGCCATTGAAGCTTTGGCACCCGGGATATGGCCATGGGTCAAGCTCTTAACCAACTAATGGCTTAACCAACCAACTAATGGAGGATAATTAATGACTAACAATACTAGGGAAACCCAATCTTAACCAATCAACTATTGGCTTAACCAACCAACAATGGGGGTTAATAACCAACAAAACTATAGGGAAAACAGCCTGGTTAATGATAGGGGAAGCAGGGGGACTAAGGGTTTTGACCCACTGCCATATGCCTCCAAGCCGAAAAGTTTGGAGTTTTGCAAGCTTGATTGGTGATTTGAGGGGTATTTGAGAAATACCCATATATGTTCCCATGCTGTATCATGATACACAATATATTACGAGTATGCTAGAAGCGATAAACATCGTATGTCTAACAACTGCACTCTTTCGAGTTTTACTCATAACTGTTTTGGTTTCATCAACATGTCGTTTTATCATTGGCATGCCATGCATCGCCTGCCAATTGTGGCGCCGTTTCCAAGGTCATAGCCTCAGGACAGTGGGTGGGCATGGCGGCACGACAGTCGTCGCTGCTTTTGTAGCTGCGGTGCACGGCTGCTGTGGTGGCTTTGGTTGTACTGGATGTCCTAAGCTACCTGTGGTGGCTTCGCTTGCGAGTTGAGTTGCATCATGACCAAAGTGTACGAAGTCTACGTTGCACTGGGTTGCGTTGCGCAGGTTCAGACATGCAGATTTATCTACCTTCTTTGCCACCATCTCTGAACAGAAATATCAAACAGACACACAAGTCTTGTCTGAAACGGTGGGCATTGATTTATGAAGAACTTCATCCAGCAGGAGGTAGGTACAGTACCAAACCTGAGGAAGTAGGTGGCATCCAGAGGCACTTCTTGTACTGAAGTGGGTCCTTTCTTGAGCTCTCGATGTAGAAATGACAGCAGGGTCATACCTTTTGAGCTTCAGGTAGGAAAGTGACTAGCACGTGTGTACATGTAATTATCGTGTATATGTAATCATATGTGTATGTCTACAAGTAGCATCTCTATCTATATGCACACATTGTACATGCGAACGGGGAAAATTTCAGATCCTATCTGATGGAAGCAAACTAGGCTGTGAAGTTTAACACTGGGACCAATGGAAAACAAGAGCCACTGACACATTGCAGGGTATGGAACAGGTCTATGTCTTGTTTGCTTACCAAAAAATGTGGTACCCCCAAACCATCCGAAAATATATTGGATTTGCAAGCAATGGGATTTGCCAAGAGCAATCTACCTTGTTCAGCCTGCCAATAGCCCTGATATCAAAGTATAGTATGTATGACAATTGAAGTAGGTCGCGGGGAACCCAAAAAAGAAAACCCCAAAGAGATTCCCGAACACCTGGCGCAGGTGTCACTTGTTCAATGCACTTCCCATTGTTGCACCATTGACAATTGTTAACCATTATCCACCATCATTACTTTACCAACTGCTTGGCCAACACTTTTAGTGTTAATCATTACTAGTTTCGACATATGTTGATAATAACTTTTTAAGCATGGTGAAGGCCAATGAGCCAACATGAGTTTTCATTATTTTAATCCATCATGTTTGATGTTTGATTTTGCCTCCTTGACTCCTTGACTTATGTGTCCGTCACGGTCACCGGTGGTGGTACCTGCTTCCGCGACACGACAGGATGAATCTTCGAATGGAACAGCTTGAGTACAGCTCGCCCACTCCTGAAAGTTCCATGTCAAAATGCTGAAGGTGGCCCTCGCATTGTTGCTAATTAGATGGTGAAACATAGGGAAAGCACTGTTGAACTACAGTATGTACAAGAAAATCAGTTACACCCCAGTTGTTCAAGGAATTTTTGTCGGTTAGCTGGTTGATGGTTGGCGTTAGAGATTGTAGAAGGGTTGCGGATTGTTGATAGTCATCTTCGTTCTCATCATCCGGTTGCTGCTGCCGTAGTCCCAGTAGATATCATCATAGATGATCTTCAGTCAAACCCGTGCAATTCCTCCCTGTGATTTTGCTGTTGGGCCCAGTGCTATTGGGCCCAGGTTTAAAAGTCTTTTGCTTCGCGTGGACGACTTGGAAGTTGCTTGGCAGGGTCCAGGTGCAAGGCCTGTGTTTCGTTGAAGGGGTTTACCGCTAACAACCACAACAACCGCAACCGCTGCAAAAAACCACAACCGCAAGCACAAGCAAGAAGCCGTTGAATGACACTAGCAACAGCTGATTGAATGATGAAATCAAACATCCACCGTTAGCGAGACACACTTACCTGTTTGCTAAGAGGATATCATATCAAATTGAATTCCTCGTTAGAATGCCAGTGAAGCGCTACAACTGGTGTTCGACAGTTTGCAGTACAGGACAGCCAATCTTGAACTCGTACCGCTGATGGAAGACATAGCTCTACAGTAGCAAGTATTGAACATTCCACGTGAGCTACATACTATAGGGTTTTTCTTAAAGTACGGAGCCAAAAAATGGCTAATTTTGTACTACCTAATGGTTAGTACTTGTATGGTTTAGGGGTGTTGTGGGGATACCCTGTTTTGAAAAACACCCATATTGAATAATCGTATAGACCCCAGTATATACAAGTACTGACTATAGTACAATCCAGGATTAGTAAAGCATACTTTCGTCAAAGCATGGTGTGTTGGGGCTCCAAAACCCACTGGTTTTGGCTCAGGGCTTGTCACCTTCACAATCCAATGGGCTGCCAGCGGTGGCGGCGATGCCAGAGCAGTGTCATCAGAAAAGGCAATTTGTTCCCTGCCAGAATTGTCACACGGTGCTTTCTAAAACCATAGGGAACCCCCAAAATTATGGCTGGTTTATCGCTAACAATTGGTTATTGCTAACAATTGGTTTCTTTATTCCTAACCAGGGTTACGATTGGACGATTTGGGGGGACCCATGATTGGGTGATGCTCCAGCCAGTTGCAGGTGGTGAAGCCATGACTTCAGTGTCCCAGTTGCACCATGCCATAGCAGTGCTACGGTTGTACCGGTACCCCCATGAGTTTCTGCATGCCGAGCCGCTTGGCGTTGAGGCTCCAAGACGTGGCTTTGCTCGAAGAAGTGAGGCCAACGGGACCAAGATCCGTGGCACGTTGACCTCCAGTGGACCTCAAAGAGCTTGTGATTTACCGGCAAATATGGGTGATTGACAAAGGAATAGATAGGCATGGATCTAAGATGAATATAGCTGGTGATATCTTGAGATTTGATACCAACTACCGATGGTCAATGAATGAAACGGATCCAACATTATAGCTCGATGCAATCAAGCAACTGGGATGATTGGATGCCAATTTGACCATTATATTATTTGTAGATTGTGAATACAATACTTTTTGTGTTTTGTTTCTTGAGTTTCCACTTCAGAAATCATGCTGGGCCTATGAATCTTTTTAGATTCGATCCAGTGGCACAGCCTTTATTTGTTTCAAGGTAAGCCCCGTTTCACCAGCTATAGCCATTGGGTTGTAAGCAGGGTAACTCCCAGATATGGCAGATAGAACAATAGTCAATCATTGACCGTCAATGAGCAACCATCACTTACATGGACATCCCCCTCAAATGATTAACTTTATAGAATAAGGTAACATAGTGAAATGGCCAAACATAGGGCGGTTTCCAAAGCCATAAGGAACTTCTTTAGATGGTTGGGTTATTGTTATAAATGATTAATATTCTATGGAATCCGCAGTTGTGGCTGGTTTATTGCCATGCAAGCTATTGCGAACCACGGTTACTATTGGATGAATTGGGGGTACCCATGTATTGGGACCCCTGATTGGGTAGAAATGCTTCATATTGGATGAATTGCGAGTTTTTATGCCTTGAGAAACACGCAGAAAATGGGGTCCCACCGTGTTGGTCATTCCTGACTCGTTGATCTTTCCTGACTCCAGGCATTCCATGAAGCACTGCGACGGCTATCGCATCTTCAGCGATCGACAGCCGCCCGTTGGTGCTGCGACTTGGACGAAGCCGCTGAGAACATGGCAGGTCTGGTGCCAGGGAGCGCTTGGGAGCCAGGGACATGCCTAAGCCCTATTGAAGGGCAGGGTAGTAACTAACCAATGGGAGATAGTGGTTTATTGATAAGCTTCTCATGGTTTGCGCCCAACTGCTGATGATCAATGATGAGGCTATCCCAATTTTTGTTTCAAGAGGGGGGCGATGTGGAGCTTGATTGGTGAGATATTAGGCTCATACTGCTTGGCAGATTTGTTGTGATTCAGACGCTTCATCTTGAGATTGCATATTCGCGGAGTGGCTGATGCCACGAAAGCATGTGACCACGGCTGCACTTCAAGATCGGCATTTGGACATTTGTGAAAGACATGCACACGACAAGTTCATGGGCTGGCAATGGCAACATGATGATGAGACAGCTTTGAACACATCAAACCACCGCGCAATCAACATAGCTAAAGGCTAAATATGCATAATAGTTTTACAGTATAACTACACATATTCGCAAGCCCACATATCAACATGGATGTTGTAGTTTTGCTTGGTTTGTCCATCCGCACCTTCAGTGGCTGGCCCTTTCATGCAATTGATCAGGAGTCGAACTGAGTCAACTTTGCTGGTTTGATTCTGACCATTATCAACATCTATCAACCACCATCAGCCATAGATAACCACTACTATTACATGTGCACATAAGCCATCGATGAGCCACTCCCATGGCCCGTGGACACCCGCATACCCCCCGGTGCCAAGAACGAAACCCATGACGTGGTGATGGTCACTGTTCCGGAGCAGCAGAGAGCTCGGGAGGATCAGCGTCGGTGGTTGACTCGGCCGGTAGAACATGGACATGCTGATGTTTACAAATCGATAATATCTATGTCTATATGTTCAAATGCATTTGCATTTGTTTTTTTCAGAAAGGTTTTTGCATAAGGTTAGCCTTTGTTTGCTGCATGTTTTTGCTGCATGTTCTGCATTCATGTTTATTTGCACATTGATAGCTCGGATACACAGGTATTTATATGTGTGTATACCAGACTTGTATGAAAATTACATATATTTGTGTTTGTTTTTCCTTTTTCTTCAAATGTGTATATGTGTGTATGTAAGTGCGGGTTCGTGTTTGTACATAATATTCTTTATATACATAAATTGTTTGCACGGCTACATGCAAGTTTTAGATATATACATATATATATATATATATTATTTATTTGTTTAATATTTATATATATATATATACATTTATTTTTTTGTTTAAATTCATATATATATATATATACATATGTTGATTCAAACATTGTTGGCACATGCCAATAAAGTGTTGGTATAAGTGTAAATTTTGGCCAACCATACTGCTCAAAAAAGTCTAGACTTTTAGAAATTGTACCAACAAATTGCTGTTAGACACTATATCAGTGTAAGTGTTTGGTTCCAAAACGTTTTTTCTTATAGACATTGTCGCAACAGTGATACTTACTTCAGGCGACTGGGCTGCTTGACCACCCGGCACGATGATGCGATGGGCTAGAACATGTTGTTGATCATCAACCATAACTATTGTAGCTGTGTAGCTGTGTAGCTGTGTAGCTGTGTAGCAACAGCAGCAGGGGTGGTGTTGGTAGTGGTAGTAGTAGTAGTAGTAGTCGTCGTCGTCGTCGTCGTCGTCGTCGTCGTCGTCGTCGTCGTCATAGTCATAGTCGTAGTAGTACTAGTCGTAGTAGTAGTCGTAGTCGTAATCGTAGTACTAGAAGGAGGAGGAGTAGTAGTAGTAGGAGCAGTCGCCGTTCGCAAGCCTCATTGATCCATGTTAGTGGTTGATTATTTGCAGGGTAATGATGATTGGTGGATTATGCGTCGGTGGTACCGGTCAAACCTCCGGAAGCTGCAGCGACGCCCGCAGATGGCGTTCTGGCCGGTCACCGTTGGTCTTCATTCCTTGAAAAACATCATTGACCTCGTTGCAAAGGAGTATCAACTATCAACAATTCTGAAACGCACTGAGCCACAGCCATAGCCATTCAGTCACCATCCAGTGTTAGGCAATGGATACTGACCAACATGATCCAACTGATTAAGTCAAACAGCTTATTGATCATGTCTTATTAACCAGCATTATTAACCAACTTCTTAGCCACTATGAACCACTCACCATGTCCAGTGGCTCTCCACATTGTTGCACAAAACGAAGCTGCTCGCAGGATGATCAATGGCTCTACCACAGGCCCTGTCGGAGCGCGATGGCCGCAGGATGAGTCATGGTGAGCAATGGCGTTTTCGTGTGGATTGATGCTGATGGCTCTACGAACAAAAAACAATCAACAAATAGGTTGAATCAACATTGTTTACCCTGTTTGATTAGCTAAGAATTGGAACGCATACTGTAGCTCATTTTGAAGGGAATTGATGTTGATGGCTTCATAATAGTTCATTATGACTCATATGTTTCAATGAAAACACTGTAGTAAAGATGGTGAATGCTAATCTGGCTATATGCTTGAGCAATACTGAATTAAATGGCTAAAGTATATAGCCATATGGGCATAAAGTTTAGTTCATAATGGCATAATGGCTTCAAAATTGACGCACAATCACGTGGGCTGCTCACAGGAACATGGCTGGGCTCATCCCTTCCTGGAGCTATTTGTTGCTCGACGAATCGATCGTGTCGGCGGACGTGAAGGAATACGGCAATGAAGACAGTGGGGTATCGAGTAGCAAGCAACAACCGAATTGCGTACAAAGATATGTGTATATGATACTTATATTTATATTCATTCTTATTTGTATATTCATAACATGTAGTATTTTAGATATATACATTTATTGTAGATGTTGTATATATATATATATATATATATATATATATATATACATATATCCATGATATATGTCAATGTTTACACAAGCATGACTGCATGACATACATGTATGTAATAACATGTTGTGTATTCGATGATGTAAAACAAACCTCACTGAACCATTGAAAAAACAGAAATGGTTAAACATGGGTAATTCCATCAACTGGTACCCTCCATAACCGCCCCTTCAAATTGCCAGGTTGAAAATAGGGAACCGAGAATCACTTTCAGGGAACATCACCCATTTACGATGCCTACTGTAATCAATCATAGGATCTTACAGGTAAGCACGCAAACAAAAAAATGAAACAAAGATGCCAACAGCAAATGTGTCAGCAGTAGAAAGTCACTGGCTGTTTTTCTTCTGAGTTGGCTTTCATGTGCGTTTGCAACGAGTGTTTGCTTGCTATATGTCCCAAAGAAAAAAATGGCTAGAACACACGGGCCACCAACATGGCCATAGCTTCACAATGTATGACCAACCAAGATCTCCAAGGCAAATCACAACGAAAAAATTGTCAGATCATGATACCTGTCGAACTGGAGCTGTCTTAGACAATCACACGTGATGCTTTTGCAAGAACTGTACTGTTAGCAAGCTGCTAACTTGATGCAATTTCAAGGCTCAATTGTTAAGTCGCGTTCATGTCAATTGATTGATGTACTGTTCGGATTTAAAATGCTTCTGCCTTTGAGCAGCACGAAAGCTTGTGTTTTCCCACTCAGCGACCGTCCATGGTTCGGTTGACCCACAATGGCTTGCTCCCGGGAGAATCTTCGATCTGTTGCCCGATTTCCAACCCAGGTTACAGGCGAGCGAGGTGGAAATCGCAAAGTACGACCTTCAGCTGCATGGAGTTGCTCGTGTGTTTGCTGGACATTGCTGGGTGGGCGCCGGCCAAGACTTGGGTGGCAGCATCAATTTTGAATGTCCTAAGATTTTGATAAGTTGGGATAGCTTTTAACTGGCTGTGCCCAGGGGTCAAGAAACGGAGATGCTGCTCACCAGCCACCATTATGATAGTTGATCAGTATTGAGCTCGTGGGAATGTGGATAGACCAATAAACCACCCATGTTGTACGGTAAATCACTTGCTGGTCCCTTGATCTCCACCAAAGTTCCCCTGGAGAGCCTGAGGATACCCACCGGAGTCGTTGCGGTAGTTAGCAATTATTTCCTTTCTTGATTCCATGTTTGTATCAAACGGAATGGGACCCAGGCCGACTTTCTCAGAGGTGAAAAGAAAAGGTTCTCAACAATTGTTTATATACACCTTGTCCGTCTCCCAAAGTCTAAACTCCGAACGTTTGACTGGCACACCCCCTATTATTGCTTGTTATTCCCTTGTTAATAGCCATTGTTCACCATAATAAACCAAGCATTTCTTGGGGTTTCCCCATCCCTTGAGCCATCTTCAGGATTGGCTCATCAACGTGGAGTTCGATCACTTCCTTAGGACCACCAAGCTTCGTGGAAGCATCGCTAGCTACCTCTCCGTGCTTCGCAAGGTACCGGGAGTACTTGGGACAACACAAACCATCGTTTTTGGCAGCAGTTTTCGGGCTGATGATCAGCCCACCAGCGTGTAAGGATGGCTGATTTTCTTTCTGAATGGAAAACAAATGGGGACTAACCATACTGTGGCAAATGCCAGTTTCTGGAATCAATGTGAAAGATTGACCAGTTTGATTTGGAATCAGTTCATGAATCAACGAGCGCGACAGCTGATCACAGGGTATGACCAAGCGCAAAAAAAGCGTGTTCTCATCCCCATCACATCCATTGAAGGGACGTATGTACCCCTGTTACGTTTGGTTTCCATTGGTTTGCCATGGTTTCCCTATAAACATCTATAGACTAGATGGTTCTCTAGTTTTGGGGATACTGTGGGTGTATGGTGATGTCTGTCGATAGCAATTGTGCGTCAGCAATAGAGTGCGATTGACCGCACAGGTGACCTTCAAGCAGATTGGTGCTTTCATTGAGTCAACATCAAGAAGCACAACCTCCAACCATCATCAAGCATCGTCAACCACCCATCATCCTACCTTGTTCTCAAACTGCTTTAGCGAGGAGTGGTGGCAGTTATCTCTCGATCATGTGAAGACATGGTGATCACCAGATCTGTGAATCCCCATAGTAGTCTGATCCCGGTGATGATCATCAACGAAGTGTAACATGGATGATCATGCATGGTTGTAATATGTTGCTCAATCCTTCAAATGTTCAAATCTCTTTGATTTCATCCAGTCCCTTGCCAAGCAAGTGATGGCACATTGATGCACAGCAAGCTCAGAGCGGTTGGCTCAGCCTCCTTTCGGGACGCCTTGTTTCCGGGTTTGGGACTGATGTGGACCACCGCCGCATGCCAGGGTCGTCCAGAGCAGAGACAAGCAGCAGAAGGGCCTTTAATGCTGATGTTTGGCGCCTTGGTGCTGTTGGGGGATATGTCCCTGGTAGTCCTTGAAGGGTGAACTAGGGAGTACCGACCCCATTCATAACCATCGCTAGATGTAACCGTGCCTTTCCAGTGCCTGGAAACCATGGCTTTATGCAGCCAGTGGAGATGCGTTCACCTCTGGGGAGTGTCCAAGTGCCCGGGGCCCGTGAACACACGAAGTCAGGAGATGCGTTGACCCAACTTGGATGACCTTTTTTCGGTGGTTTCTTGAAATTGGGACCCTCCAAAATTGAAGGTTAATTGATATAAATGAATACCTGCAACATCATGGTATGCAAAATTTTAGTTGTTGGCGAGAACTACAAAAAATTTAGTTGTTGCTCCGAAAAAAGGTCGTTGAGTGAAAAAAACGCCGTTGGGTTGGTTGAGCCCACTCGCAGTTGTAACAGTGAATATTTGGGTCAGACTGAAAACGCACAAAAAAAAGTAATTGATAATTTCGGAAATATGATGTAAGCCGTGAACTTATATTGAGGGACAAAGCGGGTCTGACCGCTACCCTTCATTGACGTGAGCAGAAAGTTCTTTTCAAGAGTGGCAAAGACCCCAGTAAGATTCACAGGTTTTGCTTTCAGCAAACCATTGACTATCAAAACTGGATCCAAAATCTCGGTCGGCAAAAGTCGCCGTTTGGTCGGCAAATGTCGCCGTTTGGTCGCCTAATGTCGCCGTTGTTATTTTTTGACACTTTTTAGTTCAACAACAGAATCCGCTAACAAACATGTATTTGCGGCTATCCGATGCCAGTCCCGAACGTCCTCCTTATTCCAAGTGAGGAACTGGCTGCTCAGTGATTGAAACCCCTAGAATGGAGTGCTGCATATTGGTACCCTGGAATGAAACCCAAAGCCGTGCAACCTTCCTTGTTGCATAGCCTTGAACTCATTTAGTTGAGATGAATTCTACAAATGGTCAAGCTCAAAAATGATGTTGACAAGTATGTGGCCTAATACAAGGAAAAACGCCGTTGAGCCAAAAAAAGTTCAATTGTCCTGAAAAAGCAGTTTTTCTAGAAAAAGCAGAAATTTTGCATACCTGGGAAGTCCCAGGTATAGCATAAATGATTGATATTGGATGATAACTGGGGGTACCCCGAGCTATTAAGAAACCACCATATGAAGAAGCAACCGTTTTACATTGATATTCTTGTTCCAACGATGCCTGTCTCATTTCTCGTCTCCTGATGGATTTGATATAATTTTGTTATAATTGTTCATTGGTCCATCCGGCTACAGATCGTAGCTCTTCTGTGTTTTGCCCAGATTGCCCAGAATTTTCTCATTTCCCAATACATCAGTCAACAACATGATTATGCTGTTTGATTCAATCCATGGACATACGACACATATAGCGATTATATATACATATCGTTTTTCTCGTTGATCCACCGTTCGGCACTCCCAAGGTGCGAATGCTTGTCCTACCAAAAATGCGAAAATGTTTGGATTGGAAATTTACAACCCCATATACATAGCCATGGCCAGATGGCCCTGAGGCAATGCATTTCTTTTCAACCAGTTGATGGTGAAAGAGATGTCGCTTGGATGCACGGAAGGGATGGCGCCTGTTGCTGGGCGAAAACCATTTGGTCAGCGGAGCTTGCTTTGTTGCTACGTAAACTCAAGGGGTTTAATGCAAGCACTGGGGTCAGGCATCTACCCTGAGCTATCACGTTCAATTTGGGTTCTAGCGAGGAATCAAGGCACAGAATTGGATGTACAAACCTTGGGTTTGCAATGTAGACCCGGTTGGTACCAAGCCTTTGCCCCTGGATTTGGAGAAAGATGGTGGTTTATTAAAAGATTGCTATCCATTGCTTCTAATCGCATGGGTGATCAATCCATTACTTCCAATCAGATGGATGATCAATCCATTAATTCTGCTGTAATCAGATGGATGATCAATCCATTGCTTCGAATCATATGGCTCAGTTCACCTTGTACCCTCGGTTCTCCCATCATTAACCAAGCTTCCCAGAAAAGCTTTGCTGGTGATGCCCCATGAAAGTTGATGAACTGCTTGAACCAGCTTGCCATATGGGTGTTTCGTGGTGCTCCAGGCACCCACGGGTCGGCGATTCCAAGGCAGCGGCAATGGCTGAAGCTGAGCGCGACGGCACCGCCAGGTGGGAGGTGTCGGTGGGAGAGCTGGCGTCACCAGGGGTCTCCTGCCCGCGCGGGCGGTTCAAAGGCGAGCCAGGCCAAGGAGTGCCCAGGAGATCCCGTTCCCGAGAACATGTGATTACCAGTTCTCAGCCATATGATTGTCACCATGAGATCACCATTGAACCGATACATTTGATGAGTTTCACCTAATGTAAAATGGTAAAACTCACTACTACTAGTATATTATTTGCAAAATCCCTGCAAAACCTAGTGGGCCTATGTTATCTCACCCACCTTGTCACCTTCGTGGATGTGCAGCTGGTGCTAGTTCACCATTCTTAGTTGCACCCTATAGGGTAGCTGAAAGAACCCCGAAGTGACCGTGGTTAGCTCCCAACATAGTTCACCGGCAGTAGCGATACATTTGATCATAGTTATTGCCCATAATCATCACCTCTGGATTAACTGATAGTTGCTATGGTCACCAAGAACAATATTTATCAACATCGAATCATCAACCATGTAGAGTAAAATAGCGCCACCAGCCCTGATTGATTGCAGATGATCACCGATTAACAATGGTAACCAGGCTTTACTCATAGTTACCACTAGTATTAATCATCACTGATAAGGTTACCATCACTGCCATCACTAATAGTTACCATCACTCATTGTTACTATAAGGGTTACTGATTAACCACTACTTCACTAGTAGTTAACAATGACAACCAGCCATCAAACCACTCATTGACAATGGTATCCGCTGCTTGACCTCTGACACCACTACTTCACTACGGCAGGCCCTTGCCCCCCTT
>VSDK01015859.1:258925-349504 GCA_009767595.1 Symbiodinium kawagutii
GCCCTCCACGAGGTCATGAGGCCAGCGGCTGCCCTGAGTTCATGGAGGGTCGCTTCGAATGGCCAGCGGCGTGTTCCCAGGCCCTGGTCCAACCGCTTGGGTCGTTGGATGTTCATCGTTGAACCTGGGTCGATCAAGGGATATCAACGGTTATTGGTTCGGTTGGGTGGTCGATCCATGGCTCCATGGCTTCGCAGTGGTTACTGCTAATGACAGCGGCAGCGGCCCCCTCGTGATTCGCTTGGTCCGACGCGCTTAGCGCAGATTTGGCTCGCGACTTTCCAGGGCTGAGATCACCCACCGGCTGTCTGGAGGGCTTGGAGCCAGGGTTAAGAACAGCCCAAGTTACACGGGGAGCAAGGCCAGGAGCTACCAGGAGGGTTCAAACCAAGCAACTGAGGGTATCCTGGAGAAACACAACTTGTGTGTTTCCGGGGTTCGTGGCTTGATGATTTCGATCGTTCCATGATTTAAATCCAATGATGGATGTCTACCATTTGTTTGATGGTTGCTGTGTTTCTTGTCATACATGTGCTTGATTGATGGTTAACAACAAGCAAGAACGATAGGGAGACCCACAATATAGTAGTCACTGCTGGGTGACTGCAACGAGCAGCAACGAGTTTGAAGGTGGTTTCGTCACGTTTTTCACCAGCAAGCCATCATGGGGGTGACCTGTATAGCCCATGATTCACCATGGCTAACTTGTTCATGGGAGTTAATCTATGAGAACCATGAGCACCGATTTTAAGCACATCAAATATGGACATTGATCGTTTGAACACCAGTCTTTGCTGAGGCCATTCCGATTCAGTGCTGCTGTGTGGTAGAAGGTACCCGACTGCCAGCTCAGCGCAGGACATCGTGTACCCCAACATGGTGACTGTCATGGATCCTCCTGTGGCTGCTTGTGAGTGGCCTGGTTGAGCGGGAACCTTGGGTGGTTGTGGGGCACCAAGCTGTCATACAAAGAAACCAAGGGCCAAACTGATTGTTGGTTGAATAATCAAATTGGCTCAAGTACAATCAAAATGGGTCTATTTCGTTTGATGACAAACCAGTAGTCGGCGCAGACATACAGTAGATACAAGGTACAAGGTACTATTTGATGAGTACTGTACATACTCTCCAACCTACCATTGTAGATCTAAGTGACAACACAAGCAAGCAAGTTGATGTGGATGTTAGCAACGCGATGGGGTCATCACAACCAGCCTGGGTAATTGCTACAGAAAGAGTTACGCTGCTACGCCAACACTTAGCTTGTTTGTGAGAGACTGACTGCGAAGAAATCCAGACCCACAAGAGTTCAGACAGGTTGGCTATGCCCAGACCATGGCTGAAACCGCCACTATTTCTTGCTGTTTGAATTCATTGACATATACAGTCACCCGAGCAGTTTCAAGAAACCCAAGCGCGTGCGGTACAAAAGTGTTGACAAGGTGAGCCCCTAGCAGTTTCAAGTATTTACAAGTCAGGTTGTCACCCCCTACAAGTGTTAGTTCACCCCAGCTGAGCTACTTGAAACCAGCAGCTTCAGCTGGTTAGGGGCCCGTGCCAGCAGATTCACCGGGAAACTTAAGGAACCCCGTTCGCCAGGAAGGGCCAGATCCAATAGCATCAGCGAGATTGTTTTTTTTTACTTCAAAAAGTATGAATGCAGCAATGCTTTTGATCCCAAATAGCTTATTCAATGCTGTTCATACAAATGCTTCCTTTTTATTGCTACCCTGCCGCCCACGATTCCTCCGGACACTGAGCGCCAGTATGAATGCTTATCAGGTTTAAAGCATCGATGTCGTTTACTTCACAAAGTCCTTCAGCCTCGCAGATTGCCTTTTCCTGGTTGGTGGTTTTAAACATGTTCTATTTTCCCTATGTAAGAATTGAAGAAATAGTTGGTTGACTAATATTTTAATTCAATATTTCGTAGTATCCTAGTGATACTTAACAAATAGTTGGTTGACTCATATTATAAGGGTGGTTCAACCACCAACCCCAGGGGTTGTGGCTTGCCCACGGCAGCCGGTTCGTTCCACATCTCTCTTCAGGTCCCCTGGTTGCGGGCAAAAACCTCAGGAGACCCTGGTCCGGTCACATCGTGCGCTTGGAAACACGTGGTGGGCGTTCGTGGTTGTCATTGAGGCTTCACACTTCCTACATTTTCCTACTGTTCCCAGATGATGGGTACAAACCAAGGAATCGTAGTTATAGTTGATGGTTAACATTTGCGAAAATCTGTTGATGGTGAAGTCGGATGACCGAACATGCATGACTTGCATCATTAGGGATGGCTAAGGCTAAACGATGGCGCTTTTATTGGTAGGAAACACAGCGTTGATGATGGTTCATGATGGACATTCAGATGTTAATAATGACGATGATGATGACTGTTGAAGAAGAATCATGGTGAACTATTTCAATGATCCTCCACTATCAATTATCATTATACCGGTGTGATATTACATGTTGTTTAATCATTGTTAGAAGCAATGATAAAGCAGAATCAACACTAGTTGAACTGGTATTCATCAATTACCAACCATCAGTTAACCAGTTGTGCTTAGTTGATAGAGCTGATTCACCTGCCAGCTGCCAGTTCCATCCAGTTCCTCGGGCCTGCTGATCATACTTGGTAAGAGATTTTGCTGATTTGTTCACTTGGTTGTTTCTCAAAATAGGCGGCCCAAAAAAGGGTTGGTTTATTACTATAAATGACTATTGATGGATTATTTTGGGGGTCTCGTATTTTGAGAAACACCCACTTGGGATGTTCTTCGGAATCATAGTTTCCCTTCGGTAAACTTTGCAGGAATTTGAGCGTTGAGAATGACCAGCGCTTGCACAGTTGTAGGGCAAATTATGTTGGATTTTTTCGTAAACTTGCCTGGAAGGGACAACAATTGCAATTTCTTTACGGGAAAAAAATCAATGGTGGATTTTGCACGGCCAAGTTGGTTTACCATGATTTAAACTGTTAAAAATGAGATTTCAGCTAAACGCTTTAGTCCATGTCAACTTCTGTGAGTCAACCATTTATTGTGACGGCTGGTCTCCTGGTCGCCTCTGAATTTCTCGCTGTTTTCTACATCAACAAGTCCTCCTGTACGGATCATTGTTTACCGATCATGTTCACATCATGTATGGCTCGCACTCAAACTGCACATACCCAGAGGCTCCATTTATGCTATATTTACCGTATTTACCTACATCATTTACCTGTAAAATGACCCAAATGTAAGTAAATATGCCATACATGCAGCATTTGGGGTATATATATATATATATACATATATATATATATAATTGAGTTTAGTCAGGAGATTCCTGAGAGGTGGGCATGACATGGATTGACCAATTGAGAGGATGTTTCATTGATCCCGGGTTGACATCATCTAAGCCGGTTGGTGGTTTTAAACATTTTTCATTTTCCCTAGCAATTGTTAACAAATGGTTGGTTGACTAGTATTTTTCATAGGGGTTGAAACCACCCACCAATAAGTTGCTCATAACTTTTGTGCCATCCCACAGCAACTTGACCATACCAACATGATTGCCTTCCGTAATTGAGGTACCCCGTCAACCATCACGAACTATCATCAGCCATCATTGGTGGTCGTGACAAATGGCGAGGATATTTGAGAATCATCACCTTCCTTCCCTATGCTTCCAGTTACATCCAGTTAGCATGAAATCGTAGGTAACCAACCCAAATAAGAGTGGTAGAAGCCAGCAGGTTACCTACATAGATGGATAGATAGATGCACGTGTCTTGACCTACATTTGTGGTAGCTGGAAGCATAGGGCTTTCTTAGCACTTTCCCATCACCGCACGCATTGCTTCGCCACCTTGCTTCACAAACTCTCCGTGAGGACTTTCCTCTGGCCTGTTTCGAACTTCAGAGGTCTGGCTTTTCTGGTGATGTTGACCAGCTGGTGGTACAGGTAGGTAACATCTGGGAGGTGGAATTATCTCAATCAGCTTAAAGGTCGTAGCACTTAGGATCTCCCCTGGTCTACTAACAGTGTTTTCGGTGGCAACTGGTACCCTCCTGTTGAACCACGGATGTTTACCGTTGAAACTAGGGTAAACATCACATGTTATTTAAGCAGCAGACACCATCATTTACAAACAGCTGCATAACTAGTCACAATTCTGAGCTCCTATTGCACATGTGTGTTTTTTCTTGAATGAACTGAAACAGATGATAGTTGATACAATTATGTGGATAGAAATTTGCTTTTGGATTCAGAGTATGCATTGTACATGTGCACACATTCTGATACTCAACACCTATATGAGCCTATACGTATATATGGGGTGCATAATTTCATATAGGTGTTCATTATCCAAGATGGATAAGCCAAATGCAGCCTTGACAATGTACATTATGCAAACATTCTGCATTGTACATTACGCATTATCCAAGAGTCATAGGAAACAAATGCACGAGGGAAGATGGTCGGCTTGGATCATGGATTATGATTGAGCTAAGTAGCTGTGGTAGCTATGCTTACTATCCCGGAGGCATTGACTAGCCAAGCGTGGTTTTCTACCTGGCTGTTAGTTCTATGGCGTTATTGATGTGTAAATGTAACATGTATATATTTTTCTTAGATAAAAATATCATATATGTATATATCTATATGTTGATATATATATATATACAAGTGAACTCTCATTTGCCCAGTAGGATCTGTGGTAGTCATACGTATCTAGCTTGTCAATCCCAGGTCATTGACATTTACCATAATCCTTGCCCACCAATACTCACCCACCAGCATCCAACCATTGGTGAACCAAGAAATAGATCAGAATGATATTGAGTCATTACCTTTGGCTATTTTTCAAAACCCTCATTGCAGGCGATGATTTTGGTGGTTTCTCCAAATAGTGCTACCCCCAAATCATCCTTTTAAAACCATTTGTATTCATAAACCAACAATTTTTTGGGGGTCCATGGGGGTGGGGGTCCCCTATTTTAAGCAATGCTCATTTTGGTGGATGAGCGCGCAGGCAGCCCGTTCAAGAGCTAGCTTTGGATCAGCGGCTTGGTGAGCAGAGCGGGGCATTGGAGCAGTGACTTTCGGGGCATTGGCCAGAGTATCCGATGTATTTATGTCTCAATTATTGTAAATACAGAAATCGTCACTTGTTTGAATATGAATTGAGCAAAAAAGAAAATCATATATATATATATATACATATATTTGTGTTTTCAGTAAATGAATCATGATGCGATCGTATAATGGTTTTTGGAGTTATATATGTATATGTTCATAGTTATATGCGTGTTATATATATATATACATGTATTATGAACGTACGTTGTTTTTGGGTTCTGATTTTATTGTGCGCTTGTACGTGTGTAAATAGATATATATATATATGTTTCATCAACCTGTTTTGTTGCCAATACATCCGTGGTGGATAAACTTTGAGAAACAAGACATATATCTCATTGCCCAACTAATATCTACTTGTGCAAGTAATGGCAGGCAGTAATCTTTGTTATCAGTGACAATTAACCGTAGTCATAGACGTGATGAACCCCAGACGATGCAAGCATTTTGGAACCATCAGCAACCGCTAATCACCGTTGCCTAGTCGCAATTGTTGGTTATTCTCGTCTATTTGCATGATTCATGCACCATCACTCGCCGCTTTTGAGAATTGACCAGATCATTCTGATCCCCTATGTCCAACCATTACTAGTGTTGCCAGCACTATTCAGCATTATTCATCGTTTATAAATATATATATTTTTTTATAAAAATATATATATATATATTTATACATATATATATAATGTATAGTGTACATGAGTGTGCACATTTAGCATCATCAGCCATCAGCAATTGTGCCATCAACCATCATTTACTACCGCTATACTGTAGTCAAGAACTCATAGTCAGAACAAATTTTGGACACATCCATTCTGCAGCTAAGCTTCTCTACTTGGAACCGAAATCAGGTACTCAGAACAGGCCCAACATAAGTGAGACCTTTGATCGTCAAAGATTATGTAATGACATAAGTGAATAATCATATATGTTGTTTTTTTAGTTTATATAACATACACATATATGTATATTTTCATATAGTACATATTAATATTGTATATATATATATATTGATTGAAACACATATCTATAATCATACAAAAATCAACCTATGGTATAGCGATGGACACATTCTAAATACCAGAATGTATTGAAATTGGTTTGTAATGAAATTGCTCTAAGTACAGCGGTTACCGGAGCCGTCCTAAGTACTGAATCCACACGTGTTTTTCGGTCTAAGTATGTGTTTGTCACTGTACTAATCACTCCTTATCAGCCATTAACTAGTGGTCAACTGTTCATTGTCAGTCATTTCTGATCTACTTGGTTATGTAAGCACGAGTCTACCTATAGTCATTGGGCATTATTGGTCATACCTATCCAAAGCGAGTCATACCGTAATCATCATTGGTCATGGCCATTAGTCATCATAGTTTGCATATCTATCATCAACTATAATACATCAAGTATAATCTACCTATGTATTTTTCATCAACCAGAGTGTCACTCTTTCGTTATAAGTGGGTAAGCCACCAGCAATTAAAGCTACCCGAAGTTACCCTGGTTATAAGATTTTATAACCTAAGTTACACCTAGTTATACAACCATTCCTTCCTTATCAGGTAATTACCTATGAATGGTTGGCTTATTACTATGATAGATAAACTGCATGAAAACGGGGAAGCATGAAATAGTTTATCTATCATGGTTACTAGTATGATAACCTATAAGGAGGTTATTGCTATGAAAACCGGGGTTCCCATGACTAGGTTTGCTACTATGATTGCAACCTAACTCTATAAGCTTACTGTGTTTTATCACTAAAAATGGTTGATAAACTGGATGAAAACTGGGGTTCCTACGCATTGAATGGTTAGTTCCTCTAAATGGTTCTCAAGTTAGTTACTACGAATTGAATGGTTTGTTTATTACTATGGTTGACGACTATCTATTTATATATATGTATATATATATATATATTTATGTATATATATATATATGTATATATATATATATATTTATGTATATATATATATATAGCTGGTTATAATGGTTAACAATAGGGGATGATAACTGACAATTATAGGGAATATACCAGCTGGTTAATGGTTAATAATAGGGACGACCTAACTTGAGAAACGTCCCATTTCAATTCATCACATTTGCGTCAGGTCGTCTCTGATACGCCGCCTGGCGGAGACTTCCCCAGCAGATGGGACCGCGACCTTGGCAGAGGCCAAGGAGCGGCTGGGGGTGATCAATCTGATCAAGCTGTTGGTGAATTAATGACAGATTGATTAACGATACTGGTGAATTTAATGATTCACCAATTTGATGATTAAATGATGATCCTTAATGTAATGATCACTAATGATCAATGATTCATCATTTAATCATTAATTGGTATGTAAGTCGGTTAGTACTAGTGAAAGATGGTTCCCACCAGTTGATGATGGTTGAGGGGCCCGCGACCTTGGCAGAGGCCAAGGAGCGGCTGGCCATGATCAATCTGATCAAGCTGTTGGTGAATTAATGACAGATTGATTAACGATACTGGTGAATTTAATGATTCACCAATTTGATGATTAAATGATGATCCTTAATGTAATGATCACTAATGATCAATGATTCATCATTTAATCATTAATTGGTATGTAAGTCGGTTAGTACTAGTGAAAGATGGTTCCCACCAGTTGATGATGGTTCAAAATGGTCAAGAATGATTACTGATCGATGGTTATTACTGGTTAATAGGTTAACAATGATTAATAAGAACAAACTAATGATACTGATGTCCACGAACGCTTCTGAATTATGACACGAGCGGTATATCATGGTGGTCAATGATGATAGTGATGGTCAATACTGGTAGTGATGGTCACTAATGATGGTGATAACTATCATGGTCAATAATGGTATTGTTAATAACAATGATGGTAACAACTGTTCATCATACTCATAGACGTCAAAGTTGGTTAATAATTGACTCTCGGTTGGTCACAAATATTGGTAACAACAATTCATGATACTGATGGTAGATAATGCTCAAGCATTGATCATGCTGCCATGGTCGCGGTCATCCCTGGAGTCTTTTGGTGGGGTCCCAACCAAGTGGTGAACATCCCAAAGGTGAAGCCCTCAAGATATGCTTTGCGAAGTGGTTCCAAACTGCTGTTCTTGTGGTGTTGAGTGGTGGATCTTAGCGGTGGTGGATCTACACACAGTCATCAAGTCCTGATAGGGACAAAAAATATGGTTGGCGCTTTCGATCATGTATGGCAATTCTTAACCACTTTTGAGATAATTGCTACAGGAGTCTTCTATGTTCACTTTTCGTTGAAAGCGCCAACCAGATAAAGAATTTGCTGATTAACCACCAACGAATCATTGATCATGAACGTATTTTCATTGACGAATCACCGAAACTAGCCCCATGAGAATTGGTGTAAAAGGAATTGCCATTGGGGTTTTGCTGGCTCGGTTTAGCCATGTTGTCCCATGTTGGCTGATTACAAGCCATGAGGTAGGGCTTGAACCACAACGTAAGCGGATGACGCAGCCCTCGGTTTTCACCTCAGCTCCAATGCTCCAATGTGTTGTTTTTTCCCGAAGGTAAATGATCAAATTGATGACCAGTGACCTGTTGTTTGCCAAGAGAAAAAGGAACTTAACCCAGTGCCAAGTTGAGCTTGATCAATTATATAGATGCTAAGGGTGTGGATTCAAGGACGAATCCGCAATAGTGGTTACTGATAGCTACTGATCACCATGTGTTGGTCATTGGGATGTGACACTTCCATCGCTGAGATGTGTTGTTGTTTTTTTTGTGTTCATCATGCAGGTTGATAGACTCTATTTGCTTGCAGATACTAGACATATGCTAAGCAGATGGATTGATTTCATGGTTCTCATCCATGTGTTCATGCAACATGTGTTGGTTGGTTGTTTTTTCGTTCAAAATACAATGTTGGATGACACAATGTTGGATGGACGTGCAGACTTGTGTTTTATCCAAAACTTGGTTGAACAATATCCAAGCACCTCCCATTTGGGATGATGTTTTCGAAGGAATTTGTGGATGCAAGATGGGGTGCCAAGGACTTGTGACTTGTGACTTGTTCGACCACCTATTAGTTGTGATCCATAAAGATAGGCATCACTCCCCGGTTTTTTTCGGGATTTGATGGGATTCTTGATGTGTGACGCCTATCCCTATGGAATCCGCAACGGCTGCCGTACCCTTTCGACTTTGCTTCACAGCTCCACGGCCGCTCACGGTTCTGGTCACGTCTTCAGCGCTTCAGCGCTTCCTACAGGACGTTCCGCTGTTTCATCACCTGAGATCCTTGGCGAGCAGTTGGAGATGAGGAGCCACCGGAGATGAGTCGTTTAAGATGCGCCTAGCTCACAATCGTTGGTTGGCCAGTCAATTGAGGATCGATCTGCCATATCCACTTGGTGATCTTAACAAAGTCTTCTCAGATTTGTTGGAGTCAATTCACTCTTGAACCTTGGACATCCATTTGGTGATTTGCTGCTGGCACACCACAGTGGTGCAGTGGAGCATCATCCCTGGAAGCCAGTAGCAAAAGATTCTCCCTGAGAAGATCAGCAAGAGATTTGTTTCCGTACTTACATGGCTATGGGTCAATAGTAACCATCAATAGTGGTGGATAAAAACCAGCAATTTATAGGGAAAACAATGGTGAATGATAGGGGAACCAAGGCTACAGGATTTTGACCCACGGTCATATGCTCCTGGCTCCTGCTCTTCATCTTGTTCCCCTGCACAGTATCAAGCATATTAAAGCCATTTCTATGATGCTCCAGCTTCCCATATGGTGGTTTCTCAAAATAGGGGTACCCCCAAATCATCCAATTAATAACCAGTGCTAGTATTGAAACAACAATTTCGGTGTCCCCTATTTTCAGAAACCCCTTTATTAACATATATAGTAACAAGCCACCCATGTCTTTGGTGTCCCTAAGTATTTTTGAAGAACCACCAAACATCGCAGTTCCACGTGTTTTTCATCGCATGGCCCCAGTTTCACCCCCAGATTTCCGGATCTCCTGTGGGGTGCTCGCTGCTTAGGTGATCCCCTGGCGCGGAAACTTGCCCGGGAGCTGCTGCCGTGAGAAAGCGAGCGAGCGCTGCTGGGCCGCCGCTGGGCCGGCGCTGGGGATCTGCGACCAGCCGTTGGTTGGTTGTCTCAGTGCTGAATCCGCAGCCAGCCCAGCTGAATCCAAGATGAATTTCCAGATTTAGAAAGGAATTGATGGATGATGATGATGGATGTTTTGGTGTCAAATGTGCCTATGTAAATCATCCATGCAGTAGGATCCAGAGAAGATTTTTTGGGAGTCTTTTCTTCGTAACAGGTTCAATCACCCCCGCAGTCGATGAATGCAGAAATCATGTGTTTTGTAGTTTCCATGTTAGGAGCATCCAGAGGGCAGTCGATCTCTCACCATCATGGTCATGAAGGCATTTTAACGGCACCCCCATTCTTTTCGCATGGTGTGAACTTGGTAAGGACAAGAACATGCCAACGTTGCTGTTGATGGTTCCCAGGTGATCGTTTGGCTTTTTCCAACCGTAGGAATGATTGCCCAGTTGACCAAGGTTTATTTAGGACGAGGCAACTAACTACCAAACGGTGTATGAAGTAAGAGTTATTCATGATTAATAATGACACATGATTGTTGTAATAATGTTTAATATTCAATGCTTGGATTACTAGGTGCAAGCACTATGACAACTGACATAATCATTCCGTACCATTTTTTTGGACCAATTGCCAATTACCCTAGTAAACCAGCCTGCTAATGGTGTAGATTACTCAGTTGTACAGGTTGGAACCAATGGAACCACTACTCGAACCACCAACAGCAGGGCACCAAGGATGGACAAAAATAGCCTTAGAGGTTGTTCCTTGCCTGCAGGTATCCGGCCGCGCGAGTTCTCATGTCAGGCGGCGTTGTGGGACAACATGGGACAACCCAGGGGATGCACCAGGGTTTCCGGATGGGTTGCTGGGATGGTTGTTGGTCGAGTCAGGTTCCAAGTAGCAAGCGACCGTTGTGGATCCCCTGCTGGGGATTACTTCATCCCAAAAGCTCGGTAGCTACTTTGATGCACCCTGCAGATGGAATGCACGTGCACGAGCTGTATTGAATTGTTGGTTGTTTGACTTGTTGGCATGGTGCATTTGATTCACAAGTGTGATTCCAGTTTTCCCGTCTTGTCTAGGGTTCAGACTGGCGAAACTATCCTGAAACGCGTGGCAACCGTGGAAACGCCCGTGGCTGCCATGTCAAGCACTGGGTCGTAGGGAGATTTTTGGATGATTTGGATGGAGACCTGGAAAAATCATGTTTCAGCTGTCCATCTTCCAGTTCTCAAAAGGTTGACTACGGTATTTCTACAATAGCTGGAAACATGATAAGTTATCTCTTTGATCAAGGTTTACAAAGCAGGACAAGTTGTACATAGTTATACCATGATGCTCTAATCAAATCAGTTGCTACTTCATCCACAAGTTTGTTTCTCTCTTCCCACTTCAGATGCCAGCACAACTCTCAACTAGTGAGTTGTGGGGCTTTCCACGGCTCCTCCCACGGGTCCTCGCTTCGTTCATCCCAGGATGGGATAGCCCAGCTCCTACCATTTGAATCCGCAGTGAACTGACAAGGGTAACTTCATCAAGTTATAACCAGTCATATAACCCAAGCGGGTTCATTATATACCTAGCGTTGACCCAAGAAACGGACTGACTTCCCTGGTTATAACCAGGCATACCTTCTGATGCTCACTTGGCTAGCTGAATCACCACTCATGAATAGATGGCCGGAAACAATCGTGGTGATTCTCCGATGGCAGCTCAATTTACCAGGGCAACCCAATCGTTACAGCACCAATTTTTAGACGGGTACTATACCAACAGTTGAGCGCTCAGTTGAGGTATATCCGCGGACTACCCCTTCTTAAACCCATGGTTGCCCGATTGTTCCCCTGGTCCCAAGTTACCCCAAGAGTTGCCCAATTGTTCCCGAACTTCTTCATTCATATTTTCACCCTTTATTTGTTCCTCATGTTTATATACGTGTTTCCCAGTGGTTGCCACCGTTCCCCAACCAAGGGCAACGTCCGCTGAACGTCCGCTGAACACAGCGGTGATCCTCCGCGGCTGACCCCAGGCGGGTTTCTGAGAGAGCGCCTCCGTCCTTGCGGGGCGAGGTCTTGTGGTGTCGCAAGGTGCAACCGCTGGGTGGTGGCGTGGCGTGGTACCCCAGAGCTATTTGCAATACCAAGATGTAGCCTGGTCGGTGGTTCCAAACATTTTTTATTTTCCCTATTAGTAGCAAATGATTGGTTGGTTGACTAGTATTTTTCATAAGGGATGCAACCACCAACCAGTAGCTATAATGGGGGAGATGATCAACAATAATGGTCAATATTTAGCATTTACCCAACAACATTGATAATAACAACCATGCTGACAATTTGGTCAATAGCAACAATAATTTATATTTTGTGATGATCACCAACAATAGTGATTGGCAAACAATGGTTAAGGATGGTACGCCAGGGTTTTCACCCACGGCCATGTAGCTACCAGATAGATCCAGATTATAATATTCATTGATCAACCGCAATATTAAAAATTTACCAAAAGGGTGGATGGCATATTTTGTGTATTGTGTTTTTGACTACTTATACTTATATTAAATAATATATATATATGTATATTATATCTATTTGCATATTTATACATGTAAAAGTGGAGACATGTAGTTTGACCAATATCATTGCTACTCATGTATCACAAACAAATATGGCAACACACATTGTTTGTATATTCTAAAGTGGTGATATCATCCCGATCCTAAATTAAATGTCTTACAGCACTTCTACAACATGTTTGTTTAAGTATGGGTCTTATTACTGTTGATGATATCAGTTTGTATATTTATGCATTGATATGCACTATCTCATACACGACATTGATCACAAAACTGCTTTCACATTAATCATAGGGATTTTCAACATTATTGATGACTATATAATCCATATCAACAAACATATCAATCTCATCATGGATTGAAAGAGAAAGAGGGGGTCAATATGTCAAGAGCTTCACGGTGCATGGCGGGTCACGTAGCTTGGCTATGCTTGGCGTTGCTTCAGGGTGTAAACCATACTGTGGACTGTGTACCATTAGTAACCAGTACATAATCAATAGCCATGCTCAATCATTGTACCTTCTGCCAAACTGACCTGGAATCTAAGAAATACTATAGGTAAACTTCCATTACCAGTCATTCATGTTCCATTTTCATCCATTTTCCACTTCTGGGTTCGTTTCCTGGAGGGTACTACCCCATGAACCACAGCTTGGTTATGGTTGGTTGGTTGGTTGGTTGCAGCTGAGCTGCAAAGGTGCCTCCAGAACAAGGTCTTCAGCCCAGTGCTAGTGCTCCTTCACTTCGTTGAGGCACCGCGCACGTGGTGACGCTGGCACCATTGGTTGGAGTTCTTGGTACAAATCGGCTCATAGGAGGTCGATTTGTACAAGTTGTCAACCATAAGGGATGGATAGTGATGGTATACATGTGCGACCAACATGAACTCATGCAAGTTTGAACATTCATACCATATTGATGTGGTTTTGTTGTTGATAAGTTAATGACTGTTGATGAAGCTTCGAGGTTCGAGCTTTCCCGAAGCGGGGCTGTCAGCTAGGCCCGGCTGCCAATCGAGCCATGGTAGCCCCTCTCAAGGCATTTCACGACATCCTGGATTCTGCAGATCTGTATGGATGGGAGGGCACTCGTTGGTTCAAAGGTCGCTACCACCTGATGATTGACATGATTCCTGATTCTGCAGAACAGGTCAATGGTGTGATGACTACCAAAGGTTACCATGTTGCTGCCATTGGTGCCTCTCATGAGGCCATTTGCCATCGTCAGGTAGGAAACGCTCGTGATCATTGCTCTGCTGAGCACCCAATGACAATCGCATGGGAAGACCCCACGAAGATGCCAAGTCAACCTGCCCGAATTCTGTGTTGGGATGCCAAGGAACAGTTTCCGGCCACCACAGGACATTGGACAGTTGACCAACATTCACAGGTGTTGCTGGTCAAGGATCCCAGCAAACCCATCCAGGGTCCTACCAAAATCCTGGAACTCTTCGCAGGAGGACATGGAGGCTGGGGTCATGCCAGTCACTTTTTGAGCCAACAGTTTGGCTACTCCAGCCAAACTGTCGCAGTTGATTATGACATCACCGCAGCTGCCACCTGGGCAGCCAACCATGACGCCATTCTTTTGAGCACATTCAATCCTTTGCCAGTTCATTGTTTTGAGGTTCCCCACAACATCATGGTTCATGCAGACATCACGGACATGTCATGGATCACACCTGCCAGCCACTGGCAGCCAGATTTTGTTTGCATGAGCCCTCCTTGTCCCAGTTGGTCAGGGAGGGGACCACGTACTGGTCTAGGCAGTGCAGATGGCCAGACATTTGCAGAGGCATTGGTCGTAGTCAGGACACTTCGCCCGAGAATCCTGATGATCGAAAATGTGCCAGCATTCGAAACCCATTCACATTCGAAGCTCATCCTTCAACAGCTCCGAGGCTCCGGTTATCAGATCAAATTTTGTGGAATCAAGGACTTTGGTGATTTCATGTTTTCTTCACGACCTCGATGGCTATGTTTAGCGGTTTTGACGGATTGTGATGCCATTCGTGAACAGCCTATCATGACATGGGTTCCAGGTCCCGACAGGATTCCCATTGATTTCCAACTGCCCACACCGATGCCCATTGATATCATTCAGAAGCTCATTGTTACTGCTGAAGCCAAAGCCAAAGGTTCCAAGAAGACTATGGTCCCCCCAGCCACACGGCACCTTTATGCATCCGATGGTGAAGCAGTGCTGAAAGATCGCATCTTTGGACCACAACAACGCATCCCAACCGTGATGGCTTTGTATGGATCACAGCACACTTTGAGCAATCACAATCTCATCACTCATGGTTTGTTTTCGCATTTCTTCGATGATCAAGGCACCCTGAGGTATTTGCATCCGTTGGAGATCGCCGTAGGACATTGCACAACACAATCAGTGATCATGCCATCCAACTTGATTGAAGGTTGGAAGCTGCAGGGCAATCAGATCGCTCCCATTCATGCCCTTTTCCTGTTGTGCAATGCTGTGAATCTCAATCAGGAAACAGGATCCCAGCTCAACATTCCCGAAGTTGTGGCGAGCTTTTGGGATCACAGACTCACACCCCAGGACAGCCATTTTGTATCCAACAACCATTGGCACGGACTCCTGAAACAAGATGACCCTCGTGACTTTGACCAACTTGCTGCTAGCCTGGCAGCATTGTTTGAGACGGCCAACAAATGCACGTTTCCTCCATCCATGGGTTGGAAACCTGGTGTGGGCTTCTTCCCATTGGATTTGTGGGATGAGTACACCAAGGACCTTGCCCCAGTGGAATCGACACCAGCTGTCACTCCAGCCTTGCCACAAGAACTGCTCACAGCAGATTTGCACACAGCCAGTCCGATAGCCACTGAAGCCGATACTGAGACACAGCTGACAGCCACCCAGCCTTTCGTTCCATTGTTGAAAGGAGTTTGCCGTACCACCCATGGGGACAAACATTTTTGGTTCTCAGCTGACATGGATATGGAGCATCTTCTCATCATTTGAGATCATGCCTATGAACTGGATTTGGAAGCCACGCTCCCCACTGGCATTGCGGTTCGCTTGCTCCCAACCAACACGCATCATCGACACCAAGAGCCAGCCCCAGTGTACTGCCTCATTCATGAAACTGCATTGACAATCACGCCCCAGGAATACCATCTGAATCAGATTGGGTCCCAGCTCTATGATCAATTTGGGGAAGTCTCCGACCTGAAAGCCAAAGACCACTTTTTCTACTCCTCAATCAATTTTGGCACCGTTGAGGGTTCCCAGTTCAATGCAATCATCTTGTCAGCTTTTCAGTTGTGCCATGTCACATGCCATCATGATTGGACTCAATTTGCCTTGACTTGGACTTGTCGAGGGCCCTCGGTAGCAGTGCAAACCGTTGTGGACTTTTGGAATCAGCTCCTGTCACCATCTCTGCTTGAATCGCTTGGACTTTCGATTCATTGTCAGAAGATTGGTGATACAGCGGTTTTGAATTTCGTCAGTGCTACTGACAATTTCAGTATCCCTTTGCAATCGTTGGAAATCCTTTTGGCAGTTCGTGGATTTCGGCAACTGTTCGAAGGTTTCCGCACCACTGATGGCATTGCAATTGAAGTGAGATGGCTTGAACGAATCTTGTGGAGCGGCACAGTCGCTACTGACCTCTCCATTGATGCAATCAACAACATTTTGTGTGTGGTTTCCAGAGGCATCATTGGATCCCAAGTGTACCAACCAACTCACCATGGCAGATCAGTGCCCGACCCTCGTGGCCCCGTGAGCATGATTGATCATGATCAGCACATGACTCTCATCATTGATCTCAAGCATCCGAAAGACATCCCGGTACTTCGCTTGACGGGAGGGGGCGGTCAAACTAGCAACAAAGGCAGTTTTCAGACCCAGATCAAGAACTCAATGGCCAGTACCTTGTTGCAAGAAGGATACCAACTCAAATGGGTCACTGATGCAATTGATAAGGTGATGAAGCAATGTGGCACCAAGCAATTGTCCCCGTTGGCTGCCATTCCCAATGGCACCAAACGGCTGGAAGCAATTCTGGAGCAACTTAAACAAACCGGCATTGACATCCCAACGATTGATCCCAGCAAGCACTCCCAAGCCAGTTTGCAGGCCAAGACCAAGAAACGAGCCACTCCAGTTTTGCCTCAACCAGGAGACTACAATTTACTGCCAGGATTTCTTCTGAACGAAGACGGAACGGAGGCCAAACCCATTGCAGACATTGACGTTCATCAGACGGGTTTCGTGGTGACTTCCAGAGAGCACATCACACCATGGATTTCCACCCAAAATCCTGTGACCACTGATGAATTGGTTGCCATTGTCTTTGGTGATGTCCCAGTCAATACCCAATTACCGAATTGCAGCGTCACATTGCCTTTCATGGATTCACAAGAGCGCACAGTATTGATGTCGTGCGTCATGATCCAGATGGGCCAGAAGCAAATGAAGGTTGCTACCCTTGCCGATCAGAAAATTGCAGTCACGCAGACCAGCCTGGTCTCAGTGACCATGTGGAAAGATGATTGGGATCCCTCCGAATGGACTCAGATCATCAACAACCCCATCCATTTTGTCAAGCAGCAATGCAATTCGGATGAGGTCATTTCAGCATGGGGAAAATCTTATCGCCGAGACCGAAAACCCACCACCCCGCACAATGCATCCTCGGTGCAGATCCACATGAGCGTTCCCCAATCCAAATTGCAGACCCTCTTGATGCGATCAGGTTATAATGCTCTTTGGATGGTCCCCAAAAACAGTGAAGGCCGAATTTCTGATTCGTATCGACTGATTTGGATGGATGCCAAAGACAAACAGCAGATCAAGGTGGCCACTGCGCCACTGCAAGGCATGGCAGGGCTCGTCAGGGTGAAAGCACGGTTGGCAGTTCGTGTTGCATCAGCATCTTTTGATCCTGCATGGAAACATTTGCATCCAGATGAGGAACCGCCCAAGGATGTGGACATTTCCAGATCCTTCAAAGTCAATGGTCTGCCCTTTGGAGTTTCCCAAGCCGCTATGCAAGCATGGATTGACAGCCTGCCATGGAAAGCACGTGCCCTCAGATCCATTGGTCCACGGGCCTGGATTTGCGGCTCTGCACAGGCACCTCCAGTTGGCCAACATGCCTTTAACGGCAACTTGCTCTTGGTGCAGGAGCTCAAGCCCAATTCCCCAGCAGCAGCTCATCCCATCATCGCAGGTCCGAGACCCCAGGCAACCGGAGTATTGCCAGCATCCTCGAGCTCCACACTCCCGCCTCTTGCCACTGATCCTTGGGCCCCTTTCTTTGCGAAGCAGCAGCAGCCAACAGCTCGCCAGACAGTTGGTCCCATTGATACTAAGTTTTCTGCACATGATGAGCGACTATCCAAGCTTGAGTCGGCCATGAAAAAGCTTAGTGCCGATCAACAGGATTCAATCAAACAGATGGATCTTGCCAACAAACGCTTGGAATCCTCCACCAAGCAATATATCGACTCCAGGTTCCAGAGTTTTCAAGCTGACCTTGATGCATCCTTGTCGACAGCAATGAAACAGCAGAGCCAACATTTTGATCACAGCCTCGGAGAACTGAAACAATTGCTGCTGGCCAAACGCAAGTCACCAGAAGAAGGTGACCAAGATATGCAGTCCTGAACGGTACCGCAGAAGGGTGCCACACTTGTGTTCCCGCTCATGGGGATAATCATGAGCTACCTGTGTGCACCCTCTTTTGGGGAACATGTTAGATTCGCAAAAGCCTCCGTGATCCTCAATGCCACCCTTTTGACAGGGTGTCCTAACCTTGCCTTCTTGGGGCTCCAAAACCCTCTTTTTGGGACACCCTCTAAAATAGCGTCTTTTGGGTCATGGAGGCCTTCTGCAAATTTGGCAGGGGAACATATGCATAGCATGTGCCAAGTTTTTTCAATGTCATTGGAAGGGTTTTGCCATGACGTTTGTGCTACTGTTGCAGCACTCGGTGCCACTTCTTTCTTGGTTCACTTTTTCGTCACCTTGTGGCGCCCATTGCTAGGCGCTGGTATCAGACATGGTGAAGCACGAAATCCAGGACCACAATCCCAGGACATTTTGATCAATTTTGCTTTGGTCAATCCGACCAGTTTGGCCGGCAAAGCAGAGACCTTTCAGGAGCTAATTCAATGCAATGATTGCCATATCATAGCTATGGCTGAAACCGCAGCCACCTCAACCATGCAGCAGAGTTTTGCTACCCAGATGAAACCCAGTACATGTAAAGCACTCTGGTGTCCCCCGGTGTCACCAGCACGCAGCACCATCAGCACAGAGGAATGCTTGCGAGGAAAAGCTTCGGGCGTTGGACTTCTCAGCAGACTTCCAGCCCGCCATGTTAGGCATGAAGTTTCCAAAACATGGTCATTGTCCACACGTATCGTACATACGATTTGCCATGTGCAAGCCACTCGCATTCAACTTGTGGTGCTGTATTGCAAACCTCAGTGTGTAGCAGCCAATGTACAATTCAATCAGACACTCATGAATCATGCCTTCGATCAGGTCCAACAACTTGCAGTCCCTTGGATCATCATGGGAGATTTCAACATGCCGGTGGATGCGTTTGATGCATGGGCCACCATGGAAACATTAGGTTGTCAACATTTGACCTCGTTGTATCCCATCTTGCATGGAGAAGCTATGCCCCCTTCTTGCCTTGATGCTACCAACCCTGACATGGCCATATTTTCCCCAGATCTAGCCCATCGACTTCGAAAGATATCAGTCCTTTCTGCTGACTGGTTTGCCACCCATCGACCTGTTACCTTCCAGTTGGCTCTTCCCTCCACGGGGTTGCTTCAGCGTAGATTCAGACAACCTCGCCAACTGATTGAGCTCGCCCTTGATGAAGATGAGTTGGCATTAGCAGCACCCCAGTGTGATTCAACCCCCTCCTCGTGCCTTGAAGATTGGGGACACAAGTTGGAGCAGATCGCAGACGTTGCTTTGAAATCCCGAGATCCACAACTAGGTCATCCAAGATCCCTTCCGAGAGCTTTCAAAGGCAGATGTCAACCACCTAAAGCTATTCTTGCCCCACCTCTGGCGCCAGTTAGACAAGCTAGACATGGGGACTACGAACCTCCAGCTGAGGTCATCTCCATCAGTACCAGAAAGCAGGTTAAGCAGATGAGGCGACTTCAATCTTTTTCTCATCGTTTGAATAAGTGGGCACGTAGTTCTGTCACCACTCCCCCCCTGGACTTGCGTCAGGAATGGAACCGAATAGTGAGTGACACATCCTTTGGTTGCAATTTCCTCCATTGGTTGACCATTCATATGCCAGGGCAGCTGCCAGATTGGCCGCTCCCTTCCCGCACATGGATTCATGAAGCGTTGCAACTTGCCAAACATCATGTCGATGCCATGGTCAGACAAGATCACATCAACAAGAAAAAATGCCTTGAATATCGTCGCCGGCTTGATAAACAACAGAGTAGCAAAGCAGCCTTTGCCAGAGTCCAAGGCCCGGGTAAACCGCCAGTCACCAGCACCCGCAGGTCCCTGACCTTTGAAGCCATCACAGTTGCCACCTCTGTTCCAGGTCAATATGAAGTATATGGTGATCATGCTGTCCTTGCCAAGTGCCAAATCGACACACCGATCTTGCTAGATACGGCTGTTGCTAAGGTTGACAGTATCCTTGAGCATTCGTTGACAGTCCAGCTGGCCAATCCCCATATTGTCATACCTGCGCATTGCACTGCCACTCAACAGATCATCACTTTGGAACCTGCAGCAGTAGGTGCATCCCTTGATAGCTTTTGGGCTCCTCCTTGGAACAGAGATCCTGTTCAACAACCAGAGGTCAATGATCAATGGGTGCATGATCTCATCGATCAAGCCTCCCCACCACGGGTGGACGTAGATATGATGAGCCCGGACATTTGGCGCAAAGCCATCAGATCACTTAAGTCAAATGCAGCGCGAGGAGTTGACTGGGTGTCGGCCACCGAATTGAAGATGATCCCCCAATCCCTGCTTGAAGATCTCATACAGGTTTTGGCTCAATACGAAAATGGTTTTCCATCATGGCTTATGATTGGACTGACCTGTCCGTTCGCTAAAGTTGAGGATCTCCCTGAACCTCATCAATCACGACCCATAACAATACTCCCCCAGCTCTTTCGAGCTTGGTCAAAGGTTGCCTATGTCCAAATCAGCAGGGTGTTCTCTGACTGGGCTCCGGTTGGCGTAACAGGTTTCCTTGCAAAAAGAGGTGCATCCCAGGCAGCGTACATTGCTCAATGCGCCATCGAATCCTCCAAAAAGGGAGCAGGAGATTCCGCTGGCCTGACACTTGACTTAAAACGTTGCTTTAACGCACTTAAGAGACATGTGGGTCGATTTTTGTTAGAAAAGTTTGGTGTCCCTCCAAAGGTTCTTCACCAATGGTACAGTTCAATCACGCGAATGAATCGCACTTGGTGCATCAGTGGGCAGGCCATTGAAGGTCCAGGGGCCTCAACCGGCTTCCCGGAAGGCGACACGTGGTCAGTTTTAGTAATGATTTGTGCCGCAACTCTCTGGGTGCTGCACCTCGCCTCGATTTCCACCCAATTGTTATGCAGCGCATACGCAGATAACTGGTCATGGCAGAGTAGGCAAAACCATTTACATCTCCCTGCTATGCAGGCCACTCTCCGGACCACAGAATTTTTGGGAGTCGAAGTTGACTACGCCAAGACTTGGATTTGGGCAACCCAGTCTGGGCAAGCCCGCCCAATTCAAGCAGAATTGCAGCAGCTCCCCAATGTGCCGGCCATAACCATAGTCACATCGGCTAATGACTTAGGCTTCCAACTGCAATATAGCGGAAATGCACGACTAGGACAAACCTCAGACCGCCTCGCCAAAGGCCACAAACGCCTGCAGCGATTGACTGTGATGCCCCATGACTTATCTGTCAAAGAACATATGGCCATAAGTAGCATTCTTCCTGCTGCTCTCCATGGATGTGAAATCAGACCCATTGCCCAACATTCCTTGCAGAAGCTTCGGTCGCACCTCAATGATGCCTTGCTTGGGCCCTGCCCTTCTAGCTCCCCTGCTATAGGACTTTTGTGTGCCAATTGCGTCGGCCTCGACCCCGAGGTTTGGATGTACCTTCGCATACTTAGTATGGCTAGGTGGTACCTGACCCATGCACCACTGGATGCACGCACAGCATTCTTGAATATCGCTTCTTCATTTCATGGGGAACTTCGGAATGTTCAAGGACCAGCCACATGCCTTGGGTTTATCATGAGACAGCTTGACTGGAACTTGAGGCCGGATGGCTCCATCACGGTCACTGCGTTCCTCCAACTAAACTTGTTGCAAGCCAGCCAGGCGCGATTGCGCAGATGGGTCATCCACACTCCTGGACATGCCAATCTGGCCATTGGGTGTTTAATATACGCCCAGGGTGTTTCTCCTGGCAAAGAAACGCCCTTGGGTTTTCATTTCAGGTCAGAAAAGCCTGTGGGTTTTTGTTGGGGTAAAGAAACGCCCCTGGGTGTTTCTGTGATCATGCAATGGGGTTAAGGGATGTGAGGAAACAACGCACGTGGTTGGTTTATAGGCCATGATGAGTCAGAAAATGTTATGACAAATATCCGAAGACTTGAAACGAATTTGTTGTGATTTTGGTGCTGTCCTTCAAACCATGTATGGTCGTCACTGCGCATCACCATAAAGTTTTATTGTTCATGTCCTTGCCGTTTTGCTGTGAAATTGCTGCTTATCTTTTGCTACCCTAGATTGCAGATGCATGGCATGTTTCATGGCATGACCATGCATGGATTCACATGGTGCATGCATGAACATTTCATGTGTATTATTGTATAGTCCGCCAATTATCAGGGCACCGGCCCTTTCTTATGTTTCACGGCGGGGCATTCTCAGGGCCACCATGTTCTATAATGGTTTCATCACTTCCATGTTTTTAAAACAGGCACCAGCCCCTTTTAGGATTTTGAGTGGTTTAGGTTGCAGGCATTTAAAAACAATATTCTTTGACGCCGCTCCTTCAAGGTTTGATATTTCAACTGTCGGTGTTTCAGCCATTATATTTACATGACAGGGCAAAAGCAAATTGTCTAGAATGTTGGCACTTATTTCCTAGCTGGCGTTCTCAATACTTTTGCAGATTTGCAGCTGAAAAAAAGAGCAGAAGTCCACATGTCTCCTGATTAGCTATAGTCATTACCAGCTTTATTTTTTTTTCAGCGGGCGACAGCTGCGTGCCGCTTCTCCACGTTGATGATCGAGGCTGGGATTGGGATGCAATTCCTGGTAAGTGCGCAGTACTGCAATGAAGACATGATCTCATGACATGGCAGCTTTTTCTTCACATGCTTGATTCGAAGACTTTTGTCCCATCTGTTGGCCCACAGCTGATCATTTGAAATGGGAACATGGTTCCAAAGATCAAAGCAAAAGCCATGCCGCAAAAGCGCGAAATGCCTCAATCACCAGATGCGCCGCCGACCAAATGGCAAAGGCTGGGGGTAAATGAACCTCCTCCCAAGCCAGATCCTCGCTGTGAATTCAGATGTGATCAGAAACCGTATTTTGTATTTTTTTGGGTGCATGTGTAACACTGTGCGTTTGAACAAATCCAAATGCCTTGAGACATGACATGGGATGACGCCAGCAAAGGATGGTCCAATTGCTGCAAGTTCAAGCCAGCGTGATGCCTATTGGAACCCGAATTGCGAGTGGTGCGAGGCCAGATCATCATGAATATCATTAGCAGTTTTGGTTTAGAATTCAGTTGTGAAAATTCCAGTGCATCACTAGGTTTCTTACCCTGCCCTCACGCAGGCTTCTGCTTGGACAGCTTTTCAGGCTGCTCAAGTTGCCCAAGCTGCCCAAAGGAAAGCGCAGAATGCTGCAAAAACCGCAAAGCGTGCATTGGCTCAGGTTCTGCAAATTCAACAGGACATGAATTTTGTCACAACTTGGGTGTGCAGCAATTCTGCATTTGTTCGTTGTTTTGAAATTGCTTTAAGGATCTATGTAGCAAACACCTTTGCTTGTGTTATCCCTTTCCTGCAGGACATGGCGAACCATGGCAACAATGAAGCAGCAAGCATGGTTATGCGCAAGAAGATGCAGATCCAGCGCCGCAAGCATATATTTGCAGGGCCTGCGGCATCAGCGCGCACCGTCACGCAATTGCCTGAAGAAGACGATTGCGAGTTCGAGGAAGAAGACACAGTCCTTCCACATGGTCCTGTGATGGACTACCAGCACACCTTGGTCTTAGAGGAGGACGTCGAGGAGTTGACTGATGCTGACGACCTGGAGCCAGATGCCACCGAGCAGCAGACTGTCTTTGATGGAGGTTGGTGTGAAGATGCAGAGCAGCAGACTGTCTTTGATGGAGATTGGCATGAAGATGAGACCGTGTTGCCTGGGGGTGCAACAGTAGCACCTGACGATCTCGAATTGGAAGCGACTAGTCCTGCAGACCAAGAAGAAGAGGAAGACAAGTCATGGGCGCAAGCAGAGCCCTTGCGTGCAGATGGAGTTCACATGCCCATTGGTGCTCGGTCCCGCTGAAGTGCACGCGCTGTGCTCACTCAGTTGGTGCAAATAGGTTTGCAGATTATGCTGCATTGAAACGCGCAGAAAAAAGAGCACTTTAGTGCAAACTTTGCCCAGACCAGAATTCAATTTCAAGGGGCATGATCAGAGTAATTTCAAATATTAATATGGAAAAGATTGCGTCATTCTTGGGAGGCTGCGATGGGACATGCTGTCTTTGAGTTGGGCCCTGAGAGATGGTTCATTGAACGCCAAACAAATCCAATCCCAAGACTGCAGTTTGCAGCGTTGACTCATTTGAAGTTTCCAGATATTGATCTGTATTTGCAGTCAAGACCTTCAGGATCTTTTCCAGTTTCTCATCCCACAAATTTGATATAAGGTTTATACTTGCAGCTGTGCTGAGTTCAGAGTTAACACCTCATTTGGATACTGTTTGCTCCCTTGGCTCTTGAAGCCAGGCCATGTCAAAGCGGCGCAAAATCATCTTGCAAGGACAGGGTGATGGATTGTTTAGTTTTGCACAAGATGCTGACATGAACAGGTGTTGGCATCCATTCACGCACAAATTGTTCTGAATTGCAGAAGCACTCAACGTTAATGTTGCAGCATTGGATCAGACATATTTTGCGGCGCTCGACCGAATGCTCAGCAATGGGCAGATGCAAGGGGATTGTCGAATTTCATGTTGAAAGCTCTGACGTTAACCGTGTGGCGCAAGAGATCGTTGACAACATGCCGGCTGAACATAAGGGAGCTGTGAAAGTCGATCCTACAAAATTGTTTGGGGGCTTTGCTGTGAACAGTGCCTTGCATTGAATTATGCATTGCAGTGCAATTATAGATTTGTTTCTGGCGGAGCATTCTCAGGGCCACCGAGCCCTTGGGCATAATCATGTTCATATGCTCCTTGATCAATTGTAAAATTTATCTTAGTTGCGCTTGGCCCTCAGGCAAGAGTTTATCAAAGGACTCGTCGATTGCCGAGTATGCTTGGGCACTTGAGCCGCTTGCGAAGCTAGTGCCATCGCAGCCGATTCACCAGAACAGTTTGTACCAAGTCCTTGCAAGGGTTTTGCCGAACTGTGCAGAGGGCATGCTTTGGCTGGCTGTTTATGACTTGAAGGTGTTGATGCAGCTGCTTGGATGCACGCAGCCTTCATGTCATCACTTCTTGCCCATGTTTGTCCCTTCTTCGGGAATACAATTCCCCAACCAGGTTCACCAGGCGAATGTGGAGGAAAGCCCGTGCTGCGCAGCAAAGTGGAGAAGGTTGGCCCTTGTGGGTCCAAGCCCAGAAACCAGTCCTCCAGATTTTTGAGACCATGCAACCGTTCTTGAATGAAGACGACCTCGATGACTATGATGCTGCAAAAGCTTGGGGGATTGAAGAACCTTTTCTTGAATTTAGTGTTTCTGTGGCAGATTCATTGAAGTAAAGGGCAGCAAAAGGTGCATGTGTCATTGCGGTTTCTCTCCGTATACATCTCTGAAACACAACTCAGGACCCAAACCTACCAGTTGCTGATCATCACAAGGATTGCGTTTTTGCCATGCAGATATGTTTGCCATGACTTCAAGGAAGAGTTTGGGATTGCAGGAACAGCCTTTGAGCGCCCATGACCGCCGAGCTCAAATCATTGATGACCTCAAGGGCAAAGTGGTTGAGATTTTGGACGAACCTTCACAAGGCACATGTCTCTGTTTGTTTTGGATTGCTTTTAAGAGGGGCATGCAATGCGTTGCAGGCGCTGCAGCTGCACATCCAGATCCACCTGTTGAGCCTGCTGCTCTGGCCTGAGTTCTGATTCTCATTCAATTGGTCTATACTTCTCTGCAAGTCTTGACTGGTCAGTCACTACAGTTTGAAATTTGTTCTTGGGCGACCTTACCCAATTCCAATGTCAGCCTTTCCAATTCAGTGAGAAACCAGTGTTGAGGGAAGCGTTGTTTTACTTTTCTTTCATAAAAAATGACAAGTTTGAAATTGAATGTTTGAAGGTGGGACCTCGGCCTGCAGATTGCCAAACAATGAGAAGCGCTGCCATCACACCAGAGCCAGCTCAAGTAGAGGATTGGCAGAAATTATGGGCAATGAAATATTGATGGCACAAAGAAGAGAATGCACATGTCACAATCACGTTTTTATGTTGGAGGCTGTGCATCGAGCGCTAGAGGCTGAAGAGGTCCCAGTGGCAGACCCTGCCAGCGTCAAGCCTAAAGCTGCAAATTGAATTGATGATGAAAAGTGGGCAATGATGTTGCTTCACCTTTTGTTTGCTTTTGGCGGGGGATTTGGGGGCATTAATCTGTTTACTTGGGCGGCTAAGGCCAAAGAGAATTAGCCCAAGCGATGAAACCTGCACATGCCAAAGCAAAAGCCAAAGCGAAGGCAGCAAAAGCAAAGGCCAAGCAAAAGGCCAGGGCACAGCCCAAGGCCAATGCAGCAGTTGCAGCAACAGCAGCAGCCAACTCTGACGATGGTCCGGTTGAAACTCCCAAGGCTGATGACAGTGATGAGCTCACCTTCTCTTTGAGACGGCACAAACGCAAGTCGTCAACAGGAGATGAGATCAAGATCTTTGCCATCAATTGTGTGCAGACTGGAAAGCAGATTGGCCAGCTCTCAAATGTTGCCAAGCCTGATGCTGAAAGCTTAGTTGCTGACATAGTGAAACGCCTCAATGAAGGAAACGTGAACGTTACAGGGGCTTTGGCTGAGCTGGCAGCCATCAAAGAGCCCTGACTTAAGGGCAGAGTGCGACGGTCGTGATCGGTAAAACTAATAGTCCGCTGTGCATTCATGAGCCATGCAGAGCGCAATGCCATGGTGAACCTTGATTTTGGCGGGGTGTGTAATTTTTCACTTGCCATGCAATCATGCTGACACTGGCTGCGCAGGACGTGCAGCTTTGGGGGCCATCAATGCAGATACCATAGGTGAAGCGTGCTGATGTGTGGGAGGAATATGGCGGTGTCCTTGCACCTGTTTTGGTTTGGAGGAATACCAGACCCTGCTTCAGCTCAACATCTGAATCTCAAGAGGTGGGGAATGCCTTGCAGCTTGCATGCTCTTAAGCAACCATGCGCTACACTTGATATGAATGTGGAATGTGTGTGAAACACGTTTCAGATGTGGAATGAAGTTTTCAATACGAGGCACTTAGGCTCAAACAAGGCAAAGGCAACCAAAGCTGTAGCCCAATGCTGCCAATTCCAATCTTTGTGCTTCTCAACATGTTGGACCGCCTGTCAGTTCTAGATATGCGAGAACTGTGTGGCTTTGTGGCGCTCCAGCTGCCTTGGGTTGTGGTCGAGCTGGCAGCACACGCAATGTTGGTGCGTCAGCTGTGCCTAAATGAATCGTGGCAGGATCTATCTTGCCTCGAGTTTTTTGCAGGCACCACAGATTCAAGCCAGATAGCCAAAGCATTTGCAGAACTTGGAAAACGGGCGTATGCCTTTGACATCGCGAGAGTTTTGGCATGCATTTAAAATCAAAAAAACAGTGTTAACCAGTCCATTGTTTTTTCATTGTTTTCAAGGAGACACGTTTCGAACTCTAGCAGAAGAATGCACAACTACCGCCCATCATGGCCACCATATCACCCCACACCATCCGTTTGATTTTGGAGCCAGCTAAAAAAGATGTTCAAAAGTGTTTTACTGTGCCAAAGGGTCTTGAATACTGTTGCAGCTAACACAGATAAGGTTTTAGCTGTTTAAGCTGGTCCGGCAATTGCTGAGGATGCCCATCACATGATTTGAGTACAGTGGGTGGACTCATTGCTGGATTCATTGCAGTTCTTGGAACGTGCACGGGGGCTTTGTGCCACCTAGCCACAGTCTGCACCTCCTTCGTATTCATCAACTCTTTCACTCATGGAAGGAGCTTGGCATGTCCAGAGGGGTGGCGGGAGGAATTGCCAGCATATGTCCGACTGGGCACTTGCTTAGCAGCAAGATCTTCTCTCCTAGCTTTGCTTGCATGGGCCAGAGGCTGCATGTGGATACTTGAGCAGCCAGGCAGCTCATTGATGACCTGCCTTCCTAGCTGGCAAGAGGCAATTAAATTCTTTCGGGCCAAGAGTGACGAGGGATGGATCAACACAGAAGTTTTGAGGAACTCCATCTTCATGGCTTCGTTCCGTGGAGCTACTCTGAAACCACTAGCTCTATTCACAAATGAATGCCTGGATGCTCTCATGAATATGCCAGTTCCACCAAAAGAAGATCGGCCCACATCAAACGACCCAGTTTGCCACGTGCACTTTGACAAAATTTGGTTCAAGTTGAGAAGAATTTGGTCATGCATGGTTGGTAATTTGCATTCTCTGCTCCAATTAGTTTTGCGAAGTTGTGTTTATCTTCCCTGGCTTTCCGAGGTACTTTGACTCTTGTGGACGACAAAAAGTTGTTGGGGGAACAGGCTTGAAGAGCACACAGCTCTACACACCTGAATTTGGGCGAGCTTTGGCTACATGGTGGTCAAGATGTGGGCCTGTGGAAGCCGGGACTGACTTGCATATGATTGCCCAGAATCATGATGAAGACATGTTGAACCCATGCAGTCTGGCAGTACAGTTTCCATTGCGTTCTTAAGCCTGTGTTTGCAGGAGGAAGAGACGAAATTGGTGCATGCGCAAGACTGCGGACATGTCAGTCCAGGACATGAAGGAGCCATAGATAGATGTAGATCATTCCAAGTGGCATGCGTTGGTTCAGCCCAGACATTGATGGCAAGCAATTTAAGCGATTGATCTTGTGCATTGTGTAGGAGTGGATTGTGAAGTACAGCCAAAACAAGTCTTATGACTTTGCAGATGGGGGCTTGCCTGAAGCCTTGAATGAACTGAGGAAGCCGTACTTAGCATGATGTGGGATGGTGATCCATGTGTTCTTCAACGCATGGCATAAGTGACTTGGTAACAGAATTGACAAAATTGTTTTGATTCATGAGTCTTCATTGCGAAGTGTGATGAAGCTTGCCATGATCCAAGTTCAAAGGGCACCGACCCTCAAACATATCATCTCACACATGTTGTCATGAATATGCCACAAAGTTGGTTCAATAATGAAGAAGTTTTTTGTGAGCAATATGCAGCCCACGGAGTACACATGGACAGTTTCAGTGCCAGAATGGCCGGGACCCAGACCGTGACCAACCCGTGACCTGAAGAAACGCCCGCACTTGTAATAAGAAAGCGCGAGCCGTGACCAACCCGTGACCGGCGTGACCACCCGGGTGCAACAAAGGGCATGGGGTTGCACTTGCAGCTTGTGGCTCAACTTCGTTTTGCTCGAACCTGTGCTGTGTGCGTTTCTTGGGGGTGATGGCTAGCAAGATGGAACCTGAAGATGCTACCTTGGGAGCGTTTGCTACTGACCCTTACCTTGTGGGGGTTGTCCGTTCTGTCGAAGAGTGCATGCAGCACACCGAACCAGGCGCTCTGCTGATATTTGGGCTTAACAGCACATGCCTTCACAATTCACAATGGGTTGTTTTGTGAAACTGTTTTTTTGGCTTTCCATGATGGTTCCGAAACTTTGCGCAGGTGTTCCCGGAGAAAGCCTATCTTCAGCACCTGAAGTTCGCATGAATCTTGAAGGGTCGAGAGCTTAATGTTTTTTGATGGCCAACCTATATGCACAATAATGAAATCAAGAACATTCCAATATGATCCCCATCACTTTGTAAATTGAAATTGGTTTGTCCGAGGACTAGTGTGAACCTTTCGCGGCCGCTGCCAACAATGTCAGTGGGTGACACATTGGAGACGGTGGTGACCACAGGGGATACACAGGCGTGTGTCTCTGAGGTTTCGGTATCTGCTTGTGATGTTTGAACTGAACACCTCTCACAGTTTAGCGTGTAATGCATGAGATCAACTCAATGCATGCACAAGAGATCATGAATGATAACGAATTTGTTCCATGCAAACAATGGGCTTTGACCCGTGCAATTTGCATATAGGGCACTGGCCCTGCATTGTTTGTGAAGGGCACTGACCATTGAAAAGTTTAGTGTTGGCATGGGGCGATGATAGAATCACAATGTGTTCATAAAAAAGATAACACTATCAACTCTAAAGGGCACCGGCCCTACATAGACACATGTAAACAACACTTGATCTTTTTAAATCATGAACATGTGTGCATGTGTGTGTGTGAATTTTGTGGGCATGCTTGAATGTGCAGGCACTTTTGGAGACGCAGATGGCAGAGACGCTTGTGCCAGAACAGCCAGCTGAGCCTGCACTTCCAGAGACAAATTTGTTTGGCGCAAATGCAGATGCTGCTGGTGCTGGTCAGAGCGGAGATGCAAACGCAAAGGCTCCTTCCAGCGCAAGCAAGCCTGAAGTTCCATTGCCAGAAATCAATGCTGACTTGCAGCGGGCTTTGCAAGCACTGGGTTGGCAAGCGCCTGCAAAGGCAAGTGGTGTGCCATCATCTTCGCAGAGTTTGCCAGCAGCTCCAGATCCCAAAGCTGTTGGCGCAACCCCTTGGAAGAGCTTCAGATCCCAAAGCTGTTGGAGGAATGCCGTTGCAGAGCTTGCCAGCTCCGGATCCGACAGCTGTTGGCGCAATGCCTTTGCAGAGTTTGCCAGATGTGGGGGTTCCAGATCCCAAAGCTGTTGGAGTGCCTTTGCAGAGTTTGCCAGCTGCGGGAGTTCCAGATCCCAAAGCTGTTGGCGCAATGCATTTGCAGAGTTTGCCAGCTGCAGGGGTTCCAGATCCCAAAGCTGTTGGAGTGCCTTTGCAGAGTTTGCCAGCTGCGGGAGTTCCAGATCCCAAAGCTGTTGGAATGCCGTTGCAGAGTTTGCCAGCTGTGGGAGTTCCAGATCCCAAAGCTGTTGGTGCAATGCCTTTGCAGAGTTTGCCAGCTGCGGGAGTTCCAGATCCCAAAGCTGTTGGAGTGCCTTTGCAGAGTGTGCCAGCTGCGGGAGTTCCAGATCCCAAAGCTGTTGGCGCAATGCCGTTGCAGAGTTTACCAGCTGCAGTTCCAGATCCCAAAGCTGTTGGTGCAATGCCTATGCAGAGTGTGCCAGCTGCTGGAATTCCAAATCCCACAGCTGCTGCAGCGCAGGTACCGTTGACCAGGGAGACATTAGACAAGTTGAACAATCCAAACAAGGTGAACGTTTTCCCGGCAGCAGCACCAAAAGCAGATCCTGGCTATTCAAGGAGGGCTGCTGCCAATTTGATTCAGCGGTTGCAGCAGAACCCACGCCGCTTGGAAAACTTGCCATCGCTGGCAAAAATGGTGAATGACCCAGGGCAGAAATCAGAGCTCATCACGTTGCTGTGCAATGCGAATGGATCCATTGAAGATGTTGGTGCAACTTTGCAGCATTATGAGGAGACCATGACTGGTGACTTCAAACGCAAGAAGGCGCTTCGGTGGACCAGAAAAGAAATGGAGGATCATTATGGACCAGATGCGCAGATGGTGATGGACTACAAGCGCTCCCAAGGTCTGACAGAACCAGATGAAAATTGTCCAGGTGCAGAAGTTTTCTTGATCTCGCAGAAGATCGATGCATCAGAGAGTGGTACCAGAAGTGGTGCCTTGGTTGTTTTCGGAAGACAAATCATTTTGCTAGATAGATACTTGGAAGTAGAATATGCTTTTGCCCCCTTATCTGCACCTTGTTTTTTGTTAAAAAAGAAAACATAGAACACAGCTATGGGGACACCATATTCAACATTCATTGTCCGCTGCCACCTTTGCGAACATGGTTTGATAACATGCTAAAAGAAAGGAATGTCATGCAAAACATGAGCATGCGATTTCATTACAATCACCCATGGGCCACTTGAGGCACAACGTTGCAGACCAAGGGTATGCGACTGGATTCAAGCAATGCAGCAGACGTTGCCAAGCTGATGTTTCTTGGCGATCGTTTGGTGTGTGTGTGTGTATGTTTGTATTTTTTGTTTGTAGCGAGGCACATGTGTACAAACGTGTTTGATATAGAGAGTTGTTTTGTGCAAATCCTTCCAACATGACCCAACTCATATGAACTGAATCCATCTCAATGATGTATATAACATAGTACGAGCCCATGTGTTCACATGCTGTGCCTTGTGGATAGTGTGCCTTGTGGATAGTGTGCTCGCAAGGCTTCCGCCATGGGGAGCCAAGAAGGCGACGCCGCAGGCTGCGCCATCCTCGACACCTACAGGGTCACCTGCTACGCCTTCAGTGGCTGCTCCATCTACCCCTCAAGGTGATGAGCCAGCTCCAAAGAAACGCAGAGTGCCCAAAGCAGAGGAACCAGTGACCCCTCTTGCCAAGGGGAGGGACATGGCCAGCAAACTGTTGAAGAAGAAAACAGATGCAGCCAACGTTGCTCTGACCCTCCAGTCTGTGCCCTATGCTGACCAGCTTTGTGCAGAGATGAAATCATTTGCGGACAAGTTTGAGTTTCTCAGTTGCATCATATCCAGGGTTTGCTTGTTTTGTGCGTGCAATGCTATTGTTGTTTTTTGCATTATTGCATTTGGCCATGTTCCATTGATCTCAGGAAGCTCTACCTGGACGTGCATGCGCTGGTGACTGTGCAGAAGAATGAGGACCATTCAACTCCAACCCTTTCGATTGTAGATTCATTTGAGTATCACAATTGTCCAGATTTACCCACATGTTTCTAGATATGCTGCAGTATGTTGAAGAAGGTACTTGTTTGCAGACATTTCAGGAGGATGATTACATGCCCCATGTGAAGCAGATGATCCTTTTGCAGCGGCAGTTTGAAAAGCCATACTCAGCGGCGTCTGCCATTTACCGTCAGATCAACAAGCCAGCTGGCAAAGCCAAGAGCAAGGCGAAGGCCAAGGCAAAAGCTGCGGCTTAAGTTTCTTTGGGAGCTCATGAAAGGCAACCTGAGGAAAGCCTCGGGGTACATGAGCGGATGATCTAGATCAGAGGGGTATCAGGTCACATGTCTTTGGCCTTTGGCGGTTGATCGGGGTTTTTTCAAGAAATATGTATAAACATGCCCAACATGATGAGTGTGCAATTTTCAACCTAGCCGCAGCGCCAAAAGCTTGTGCCAAAACAGTTTACCTGTAGTGGCGGCACAGGTGGTTCTCTCGCGTGGTTAGTCTTCAATTGCTTGTGAAATAGATGAGATGAAAATTGCAGAGTTCCACCAGTCAGACTCACATATGCAGGTGACAAATCTTGAGCGCTCGAATCGCAAAAATGGAAACATGCCTTCGTGCTTGTTTGTTACCCCAGATGCTTTTGTTTTTGTCATGAGCTCTGGTGCCTAAATAGCCAATACCATTTTAATTTCAGATTTGCTCAGTGGACATTGCGCAGGTCAAGCCTGAATGACCCACAACCTGTGCGCAAATACCGCAAGAAAATGCGCCTTGGTTTGCAATTCCTGCAGTTGCCCACCTTTGAGAATTGTGAGGATTGCTGCAGACATGAACTATCGCGCACTAAGGGATGTAGATGAACTCGACAGCAATGGCGTCCGCTCAATAGCAGATAAGATTGCTAGTGGCCAAGTGTCAGTGGAAGCTGCAGCTTCTTGCACAGCTGCGTTTGTGAGTGATGGTGCAGACAAGGTTGGCTGGGGGAAAAAATGCTATCAAACTTGGATGAACATGAGAAGCCCCAAAGTTAAAATTTGCTGTTTGATGCCCTGCAGGTGAGCGCAAAGCAGTTTAAGAAATGCACACAGCGAGACTTTTTTCGATGGATGAAACTGCCAATCACAATCACACCTGTGAAGCTACCGTTGTTGATGGATGCGCGGAGATCTACTCACCAGAATGCAGCTCATGAGAGTTTCGAATCAGTTTCTCTCATTCTTCCCAGTGACATGCTTCGTGCTATATATGATGCTGGCCAAGAGGTGTGGTCGCTGCCTTTGATAAGTTTCAGTGAGTGTTTGCTTTTGAAAGTGGAACATGTAATAGTTAGCGTACCAAAAGCATATTCGCATATGCAGGCCCACAACATGTTTGGCCATGATTCTTGCGCAGGCAATCGATCAGTGCCTGGGATCAGCCAACAACTGGGCTGACTTGTGGTCTGCAAGTGGCCGCCCTGACCTGGCAACAACTCATGTCCCCATTGTTGTGCATGAAGATGCTGTTCCACACTTCTCTGGTGCCATGGCCTACATGAGAAGAAATGGATTTCGGGGGGTATGGTGGGTTCTGTGACTTTGGTTGAAAAGAAATATTTTGATTTATATATGTGGAGTCTTGGTCAATATTTTGACTTAGGATCAACGGCCACTGTGTGGAGCTGGTCAACTGCTTGCGTCCGGGCTGATTCATGGAAAACAAGACAGGCGATTTGCGTGATATCTACAAGCCAGGTAACCCCTTCAACACGTGCAGAAATTTGCAAGTTGTTGGCCTGGGACTTGCGCCAATTGCAGATGGGGGAGTGGGCCTTTGTTGATGCTACTGGCCGTTTCCATCCCTTGGGGTCGAAAAGGGAAGGAAAAGCTGGGGGCAGCATTGGCTTGAAAGCAGTGACTGGCTTGGATTTTAACATTGTTTTGATTGGGGGTTTAGGGCTGACATCCAGTGTATGGTATGTTGCTGAAATTGCAGACGTTTGTTTGAATGCCATTGATTCCTGTGCAGGCATTTTGCTACTGGAAGGGCGACATGGAAGCCCATTACTTTGCCCACAGACTAACCCGGTATTACAGGTGCAATCAGTGCTGTGATTTTTGCTTGGCTTCCATGGCCAAGAACAATCCAGTCTTGAGCATTGGCCATTTGACGTTGAGGGCGCCATGGAGATGTACAATTTCAACATTGGACCCCAATGATCCATCACCGTGGGTGAGCGTGCCAGGGTTCACCAAGTCAAGAAAACTCTTTGACCTTTTGCACATTGTGCACCTGGGCACATTGCGGGATATTGTGCCATCCTGCTTGATCGATTCATTGCGAGATGGTTCATTGGCGGCTTTCTACGGGCTACAGGGCTGTGAAGATGATGTCATTTTGCACCGGATGAGCCAACATGCACATGTCTGGGCCAAAAGCAAAGGTATGGACTTGTACGTGGGAACTTTGACTATGCGCAGGCTAGGACGCTCCTCGAGCCATGTATGGCCATACCCAGAGCTAGATTCCCGCATCAAAGCTGCAAGGTGCAGGACACTTTTTGCATTTACTACATGGCTGATGACCCGGTTGACTTCGTACCCTTTGTCAGCTGAGCAGAAATCAAATGCTGATTTCCGAGCTGTGTGCTGTTGGAGTTTGGATGTGGCGTTGAGCATTTTCAGTCAAAATCAAAAAATCAAGATGCCAATGCATGTGGTGAAACAAACCACGTGGCTGCTTCGGCTACATGCTGCGTGCTACGAGTACTTGGCAGCTCGCTGCATTGGTCAAAAGACCTTGTTGTACAAACTGCGGCCTAAGACGCACTACTTTTCACACATGGTGGATCATCATGAGGAAACTTGTTTGTGCTTAATGCACCTTTGTTGCCTTGGCGATGAAGATTTCATGGGTAAAATGCGTAAGGTTGCCCAAGCATGTCACGGAAAAACGTACATGCACACATGGGCAAAGCGTTATGCCTTGAAGAGGGCATTGCAATGGTCCGAGATGAGGGAAAACAGTCAAGTGGATGCTGGCGCATTGCAGATTTTACCATGGAACATGGCAACATTTGATGGGTGATTTGTTCAGTTAACAACTGAGATGTGAATGTATCCAACCATGCAACAGTGCAGAAACACAGTTGTGAAGTGAAATCATTTTTCCATGTTTTGTCAGTTTGCAATGTTCCATCCATGTGTTTTTTTAACGATGGTGATGCGCAGTGGGACCTACATGTGTTTAAGGGTTGCATGGTGAATGTTTTTTGGTTTAAGTTTAGCGATGATTTGGGCACCAAGATGACGTATGGATTTAAAAAAATGGGAACAATAAACATCAAAACTCAGAGGACGCAGGTGCCTGCGATCGTGGCATTTGGTGTGAAACATGGTTGGCTATGTTTTTTCGCAAAGAGTGGTCGGGATAAATGGCATGTGCATGTGCTGATGAAACCAAAGTGGGAACAAACCAACATGGTTTGAGACTGCCACAAGGGAGCGCAATTATCAATCCAGCGCCCATGTAGTGCCATGCGTTTTTTTAGGGCATGGCTGTTGCAGTCTGAATGGTGCAAAACAAAGAAAACAGCAAACTGGATAATGCGTTGAAATGCCATCAACATATTCAACACCCATGGCAATTCCCAATGCAATGTGCTCATGAGGGACTTAAGCCCTTCCAAATGTGCTTCCAGACAATGATTCCTTCAACATCCATCGGACAGCCTCAACATATACGCCTGGGGCTTTTGTTGGCAACAAGAAACGCCCATGGGTTTTTCTCGCCCTGAACAAACGTCCATGGGTTTTTGTTGTCTGCGAGAAACACCCATGGGTTTTAATTTTGCCCCTTGGGCTTTTAAAAACGCCCAAGTACCAATTTGGCATGTCCAGGCTTGGCAACAACAGTTGATCATGCAACACACGGAACGCTCCCATTGGTATAGGATGCCAGACATCAGCAGAGCCGACACGGTGGCAGTACTGGCTAAGTTTAATGATCATGATCGGTCGCTGCTCTTGAAGGACTTGAGTGGAGGCTTCCAACTCAATTCCCAGAAAACGCACTGGAATGATGAAGTGGATTCACTGTGTGCATTTTGTATGCAGCCGGACACACGCACCCATCGACTATTTCATTGCCCAGTAGGAGCACAGGCTCGCACCAAACACTTGGAGGTCATTGCCCAGCTTCAAGAGGAGGGCTCCATTCAGCCGGAATTTCCCTTTGTGACAGTGCACCTGCTGAGTGAAATGTATCAACACTTGCATTTCCAAGCCCCCACCATGGCCATTGACCCTCAAGCCATTGCATGGGTCCAACGCCAAATATCGTTAGGAGAGGATGTTTTTTGGTTCACTGATGGAAGCTGTCAATTTCCCACATGTGTCACAGGACGCTTTGCAGCTTTTAGCATTGTGCTTGACACCTCAGAATCCGCCACCAGTCGGATCAACACTTGTGAGCGTTTCCTGTACCAGGACCAACAGCCCACCTGCTTTCAGCCCGTGGTCCTGTCTAGAGTGCGTGGAGAACAGGACATTTTGAGAGCTGAACTTTCTGCCATAGCACAAATTGTTGTGGAGGCTAAGGAGGGCCAGGTACACTCTGACTCCCAGGGGGCCATCACCCTGGTCCATAAAGCCTTGACAGCTGACCATCCGAGCCAGTTTTTGCACTGCGATCATTTCGACATTTTGTTGAATATTTGGCATCATCGTAGGGAAAACCGAGTCACGTTGCACAAGGTCAAAGCTCATCAGGATTTGACTGCCATGAGCCCAGGCACGTCCATGTTTCTAGCTTTAGGTAATGCCGCAGCTGATCGTGCAGCAGTTCAGGCCAATGACTCACTCCTTCCCGACTTTGTGCAGGAACTCCGAGCCCACCATCAGGATATCCAACAATCCCGCACACAGCTGGAACAAATGTATAGACTGCATTTGGATATTGTGCAGGCCAGAAAGCTGGCCACACCGCCGACGGCTCCCTCCTTTTCACATGACCCCGATATAATCCGGGCCGCTTTTGTGCAATGGCGAGTGGATCACACGGAATGGATCCACCCTGTCGCTACGTTGGACTTCTTGGATTCGTGCACCTATGGGCGCACTACTGCTGAGGCATTGATACAATGGTTGACTCAACTGAAATGGCCCACAGACAATGCAGGACCTACAGGCAGAGTAACAGGACTGTGCTGGGGCGAAGCAGCATTGTCCTTTATGTTCTTCTGGAAGAAGTACCTCCCGGTCATTCGACAAGACCGAGATAAGCAGGATCAGATCGTGTTTCCTGGATCTGTCCAAGCAGCACTACATTGGCACTGCACCTTGGTTGACATGGCTACATCCTTTGTTAAACTGCTGGATCAGGTCATTGCCTTGACTCCAGAGAACTTGATACCTTCGACACGGCGGTGCCGCTGTACCGCTATGTACATTCAGGGTGTCAAACGAATTGTCACTGGATGGCATTTCCGCCCGGAGATGCCCTTTCAAACAGAGGTAGTGGATGAATTGCAACGGCTTACAACACTGGGACAACAGAGATTCTGGTCTGAAACCCCGCGGGTGCAGATCAGGCATGAGGAAGATGACGCCATCTGGGATTTTCAGAGCAGGCATCTGGCCTCTAAAGCCAGGATGCATGCTGTTCGCACTGAGAGACGACGACGAGAACAACTTGAGGCTGGTTAGGTTTCACAGGACACTGCGCTGTGTGCGCATCAGACAGACGGTCCGCGCTTGCTGCGCTGCTTTGTGGTTGCAGCTGGGCGCTGGCCGGTGGGAAGTTGGGAGAGAATGACTGTTGATGATGGTGCGAACCTCAATACGGCATGACAGTAGCAAAGAAATGAACAAGTATACCAGTCAATGATGATGTTTTTTTCATACAACTGGTGTATCACAAACATGGGGTAACTGGTTTCAAATCATTGAGCATCGTTCATCTAGGCTCTTGACGTTTCAAAGGTTGTTTTCTCATGTGACCTGTTGGTCAACTCTGCAGGTTGAATAAGTTGGCCAAGACAATCGGACCACGTGCTTTCAAGCATGAGAGAAGAAGCTTCCCCCACTCAATCCCTCACTCACCCAACCGCATGCGTTTTCTTTTTGTTCTTGATTTCTTTATGTTTTTTGTTCTTTGTTCCCTTTTTCTCTCCCTCTCTCTCTTTTGTGCTGTGTTTGTCTCTCATCGCATTCTTTGAAAGATAGCACCTGAAGGAAAGAAGGGTTGCAAAGGATCATGAACGTCCATCCAAAAATGAGAATCCTGATCATTTTCTGCAGAAGATCAACAAAGTACAACCAGGCACTGTTTACAGATCATTGCACATCATGATTAGCAGGATTGATATATTTATATATACATATATACATATATACATAAATAAATCAATAAATAGATAAATAGATAAATACGTAAATGAATGAATTAATAAATAAGTAAATATATATATATATATATTTATATATTATATATTTTGTATGTACATATAAAGATACAGATAGTTCTGTCCTTCACTTCATGGACGCAACCTGTGGAAATGATCCAGTGGTTTGCAAGTCCAGCCTGCCGGGGTGGAGCAGGTGCATGCCACCATCCCTTAATCATCAACATCCTCAATGGTTCACCAACAAATTAACCATATATAACCAATATTAAGGGATTATATAATCATTACTAAGTGATTATATAACCAATATTAAGGGATGGTGCTGCCATAATCACTTAGTAATGATTAGTAAATATGAACCAATATAGTTATCAACATCCTCAGTGCTGGTTCATGAATCATTGGTTCACCACGCAACCCAGCCCTTGGCCGTTTTGTAGTGCTTGCTATTCGCAACCCCTGCATTCGCTGGTTGAACCTGTTGTGAATCAAACAAGATCTCAAGCAGCCTCCAGAGAATATGGTATATATATATATATATATATTTATTTTTTTTTATTGGCGTAGAATATGGGGGTTTCCTCAAAAATGGTTGGGTTATTGCCAAAAAGAACGACTAAAAGGATGACTTAGGGGGGGCCCTATTTTAAGAAACGCGCAGATGGGTTTGTCCATGGCCATGGTGGGGGTACCTAGCCATCGAATAATAGCTATTATTGATAGCGGTGTTGGGGGTACACCATTTTTGGACGGACCCATATATTGTATTCCCTTGGTATGCAGTGTTGCGTGATTTCACTGTTGGTATTGATGTACCATCTTAGATACAAACCACTTGGCAACTATGCGTATGTCAATATGGTTGATTCGATATTATCGGCGATTATTATTTACCATGAACCACACGCTTAAACACTATTGCAATTTAAGATCATATTGTCGTTACCCATGATTTCCCCTGATTTGCTCACAGATTTGTGATGTACAGGCATGATCAACAATGTATAGGCCTTGCTTACATCACTTGCTTCAGTTAAGATCCGTTGTAGTTGCCCCTATGCTCATGTGCCCCTTGGCAGATCGCCAGGAGACCGCGACTTGGGAATTGCGCTGAACCGGGCGCCAGTGGGAGATGGCATCGGCTGATGGTCGGAACTGCAGCTTGGTCCAAGCGAATTAGGGTTTTGATGAGTCACTGGTTGGTATGATCAAATGGTTGGTTGGTTGACTACTATTTTTCATAGGGGTTGTATCCACCAACCAGCTACTGATGATTCTTGATGATTCTTCGTGGTTAACGTTGATAGTTGATGATATTTCACAATGCCTCATCATTCTCATGGCTGTAGCTGATATATAATATCTTGGAGGGCAAAGCATGGACATGGACCACTTCAGGGTAAACTTGTGCCGACTTTGCTACGGATAAGAGCTGGCGCCAGCGCTAACACGGCGCGGTGCCATGGTACCACCCTGCTGTCGTCAAAAGGGGGTCTCTGGCAGCCGAATGCCCGGAGAGCCGCTGGGCTGCGATTTCTATGTTTGTGGTCAACCCTTGTCGCATCAGCAGCTGTCCACAGGGAGGTCAATATGTGGTCGATGATTAGCAATGCTTGGCGATGAATCCTAGTGGGGACTGAAAGGAGGATTCACTTGTGTGTGTGTGAGATTCTTATGATACACTGGCACACCGTTGAATGGCAAAGGCCATGTCATCCAGTTCCTCTAGTTGTTGGGTGCTCAGCAGCCTGCACAGCGTTTGGCTGAAGGAGCAACGAACAAGACATGGAAACTGATAGAAGCTGCTGTTGGCCTGATCATCTATTGATCTGAGACAAAATAGTACTGTCCGACAAGAGCTGCCACGATCCAGGTAGTTCAAACGGTCACTACATGGCCATATGGCCCCCTGCGTGGCCGCCATGGAATGCCGTTCTGATCGTGGTTCCATAGCCCGATCTGTGAATGATCATAGCGATCCAATGGCAGGGCCAATGAAGTTTGCTATAAGCATTTGGGCAAATCATGATCAAGGGTTCTTAACCCAAGTTCCACGGCTTACTTTCCCGAAAAACACAGTTGATTGAAACCTTCAAAAGATGATGAAACCGTTTGAGCCAGAGGTACTGCTGTTAGGATCGAAGTCATCTTGCAATGGCAGCCATGGAGCAGCTTGTTGGTCCCAGTGGGATGGGTGGGGTGTCCCAGTGCTTGTCCAACAGCCATGACGCGAACCATGGGATGGTCCAACCGCCCCACCGGTGGTCCAAGTCGCATGCCACCGAAAAGGGCCAGCTGAAAATGATTCAAAGTAGAGGCATAATGATGTCACATGTGTGTATACATACAAGTTACAAGGTTCTAGCTGGTCGTGGTTTATGGTTCTGCTACTAAACACGGGGAAAAAACCTTCAGGAACCATGCTCAATCATGATTCATTCTCACTTAACAATCGTTTTCGCAGCATTCGACCATCATTGAGTCATGATTTGACCATCATTGAGTCATCATTCAGTCATCAACTGACCATCAACCAGCCATCGCTTCCCCCATCAGCCATCCCTGGCCGCCGCTTCACGCCTTACGCTTGGCTGCCCTAAGGACCCAGTTTGTGGACCTCGGCCCTGATGGACTTGGACCCCAGCAGGCCGACAGGATGTGGTCGCCTTTCTGGGTAAAGATCCGGTTTCGACCATCAAGGTCTTGTTCAACCCTGGGCTCTTGAGGCGAAATGCCTGTCAACGAGCAATATCGTGTTGATTGCTCCTCAAATTGAAGTGTTGTCACATGAAAACCACAACAATGATGAACAATGATGATTAATAGAATGATTTGCTAAGGATTAATCATCATAATCATATGTTTATCTCAAGCATGAACAATGATGACAATGCTTATTCATTTGTGGCTGTTGAATAGCTTATTGATGGTTGAGCAAAGGATCAAGGAATGAGCATTGATTAGGACCATTGGGTGTTAACTTATGAACAACGATGATTATTAAACAATGAGAATCAGGTGAACAATATCATTATTGAATCATTATGAACATATGAGTTGTTGATTATTATTGAATCACTATGATTATAGAACAAGTGGTGTGAATATATTGACAATGAACATCATGACACTAATGGGAACGATCAGTATGGTCAATCATGAGATTGCCACAATAATGAGGACAATAACAAGCTAATGTCATGATGAACAATCTCATGATTGAATCATATGATGAACAATGTTTATTAATAGATTATTGATGGTTTCAGTGAGAACAATGATGAACAATGATGAGCACTGCTTATTATATAACAGCATGCATCTAGAAGTACTGATTGATGGTTGAACAAAGGATTAAGGAATGCGGATGGGTTATGACAATTGGGTGTTAGCTTGATTGATTGGCTGGTTGATTGATTGATTGATTGATTGAAAATGGTTGGTTGAGAATGGTCAGTGGCAGTTCATTGAAGATGATTGCGCTTGGCCAAATGTTGAACGATGAGTAATAATGGTTGATGATGGTTAGTGATGGTTGAAGATTGCCAACATTGGTTGATGATGTCCAAGCCTGGTTAATAAGGGTCAATGACTTGGCGCATAATCGTAGATAGCTCAAGATTGAGGGTATGAGATAGTTATGGGCTATGGGTAGCCAGCTGTAAGATTACTAGGGTCGCATCGACTTCTCCGCAGGGGAACTCTAGTGATCCCAGAGAGTTGATGTGACTTCACCTCTTGACTGTAGTTAATACTAGTTACTAAGTCTGATGATTGTTTAGTGATATTGACTAGTTAATGCATAGTAGTTTATAATAGTTTGAAATAGTTAATCATGGACAAACATAGTTAGTCATAGCTGATAGTGGTTACTGTAACCATAGCCAATAATTGTTGATTTTATTTGATAATGGTTGATAACAACTTATCATAGCTAACACTAGTTAATAGTAGTTGATAATACTTAATTACTGTAGTGGTACAGTAGTTAATAACATTTGGTAAGCATATTAAAAAACAAGATAATGGTCAACACACAGCTAGCTCCAAGATTTCATGGTTGGTTCACTTGCTAGCCAAATTCACAATAGTGGTTGGTTGGCAATGGTGGTTCAGCCAACAATTGTGGTGACGGCAAATCGATGTTTAATTCATGCTTAGTCAGTGATGGTTTAGAAGGTTTGGTCGGTGATGGTAAATGCTGATTGCAGTAGTGAGAGTGATGTTGACTTTCCAACTCCAGAGTAATGACTGTGTTGGTCAATATCAATATCTACAGGTTCTGTAATGAATGGTTTGTGATGGCTGATTGCCAATGATGAAAATTTATTGCGGTGCATGGTTTGTTGGTTGGTTGGGCGAGGTGCTCCATGATTGTGAATAGTCGGAGGAAACACATGTGACAGTAGCTGGTCAATACTTCAACGGTTCTGATTTTTGTTCTTCGTAAGATTACCTGGGATGTCAAGGATGTTAACATACTGATATAAACATACAATTTTAGATTAAATACATACATTTACAATTTACAATAGTAATGATGAAGTGAATAACTCTTCACCTACTAGCGTACCACTATGGTGGCTAATACACATCGGACCATATCGGACCGATATTTTTTTGTTATTTTTGTGGGGCTCTTCAAAGACAAAAAAACAGTCCATGCCATGCACCCACTTGTATCAGTGATATCAACTACATAAATCAGATCGTTGTTGTTGTTGTTGTCGTTGTTGTTGCTGCTGAGCCACTGTCTTAGGATTGTCAAAGTGTATTTAGGTTTACTAAACTAATTGTTTGCTGTTGACATATGTCATTTTATTGTGCAGCCGTATGAAAGTCCATACCAACTTTTCGGTGGTCATGTAAAATCATCACATATTGGATATCTAAATAATTTTGAGTCATTAGGTGCAATGATTGGCAGTGGTGTCCACGGAATAAGTGGTAATCGTATATGCAATAGAGATCTTGCTTGTTGGATGTGCACAACCCATTTTCATTTGGATTGCTGGAGTATAGCGACCGTAGCTGGAGTATAGCTATAAAATTTGTAGTTGTAATTGATACACGTGTCGTGTAGCTACAAAAACCTGTATGATTGTATGGGTGTTTCTCAAAATACGGGCACCCCCAAAATGGTTGGTTTATTATGATAAACAGTTAATCTAGATGACTTGGGGGCGTCCGTATCTTGAGAAACCGCCATAGCGTTAATTGATGTTCATAATGATTGATAATCTATATCAACATTTTGTAATTTTACGAGTATTATCCATTGACAAATGGTTGGTTGGTTGGTTGAGGGCTGGCTCAACTACGAACCAGGTATCTTCTCACAGCTCTTGCCCTGTCCTGTCATGCTCATGCGCGCAGGGAGGGTGGTCGCTTCTCGCTGGAACTCTGGCGCTTCTACGAGTCCTTCCGGGCCTGGATGGCTGGTGGTGGGGAGGGAACGAAGCCAAAGTGGTCTTAGAGGTGGGCTGCTGGTGGTTTTATAGGGAAACCATGGCTAATAACGGTTAATGATAGTGGGAAATAGCCAACAATACTGGTGAAACAACTACTCGTTGGTGGTTTGATTTGACCTGATTTTCCCTAATGATTATTAACATATTGTTTGTTGACTTGCGCATATTTTTCGTAACGGGGTGGTTCAACGACCACCCAGGTAGTCAAACATGATTATGGCTTACCATTTTGCTGAACCCCCAGGGCTTGCGAATCATGGTTGACAATGGTTCGTGATTGAACTTTACCAACGCTAGCATTAAATGGTCTACAGGGATTTATCCAGCAAAACATGGCTTACTTTTACAGATTTTGGGGATGTAGTGATAGTTGGTACATTAACAAGAACGACAACAAGCGATTGGATGGTTCATCTCACTTGCGAGGGAATGAAACAACTGAACTAGTGGTCGGATTATCCAATGGATATCCCCAACAACTGGGGAGCGATTTCGGGCCAATCCAAATTGTTTGGTCACGTCGTATTTGGTATCGGCAATCCCAACTCTCAATGATTGAGTTCTAGTAATGTAGTATGTTGGAGTATAACGATTCCGCAAATAGGGGGTTTCTTAAAATAGGTAACCCCCAAAGTTATGGGTGGTTTATTTCCATGAAATAAACCACACATAGTGGATGAGTACTGGGTGTAGACCCAGTATAAACCACAGATAGTGTATGAGTATGGAGAATCCCTACATGGGGGGGGGTTCTTAAAATAGGTAATCCCCAAAGCTATGGTTCCTTTGCTTTTAAAAAATACATAAGATGATACAGTGGATGAGCATTGGGGGTACCTCCAGCTATTGAGAAGCCACCACCACCATTGGTGCCTCTCAGGAGCCCATCTCATTGAAGAGCGGCACCTTTTCCTCGCAGGTGCGGGGCGTGGATGTGACCAGTGGGCCGCTGCCATGGCGAGGTTCGTGGGTGACCCGTGTGGAGCCGTGTGGTGGTTTCTCAATAGCTGGAGGTTACCCCCAGTTATCATCCACCGTACGTGCTTTGTAGTACTAAACCATGAACCATCCATTTTGGGGGTTCTCAATTTTGAGAAACCCCTGTATTTGGAATTACGAGCCATTGACAACTGACAGGCAGCTGCTATGTCTCAACAGTATCAACCATTATCAACATTTGCATACATTTGCTGAGTGATTGCTAGTTACTCATAATAACGCACTTGGTGGTTTTAAACATTCGAATTTTCCCTAGTATTTATTTACACATGGTTGGTTGACCAAAAATTTTCATCCGGGTTGAAACCACCAACCAGAATACATTTCCTTTCCCCTGCCAAGATCACTGTCAGGGGGCCGCTTCGAAGGTGGGAAAACAATTGAAGTGATTGATTTCTACCGGCAATCATTGCAGATCTGGCATAGCTTACGAAGCTGGTTTCAGTTGTGGAATCGTCCAAGTGCACCATCCCATCCAATATCAATCTAGCAGCGGCCTGCCCTGCCATTGCTGTTTGTTGTTGGCCATTTTCCATTATCATTCGCCATGTCATGTTGTAAGTATTGTAATTCCGAGCATCATCAAAAGCATCATTGTACCATCATTGTTCACTGTTAAAATTTAACACAGGCATCATCAAGCTGTGATTTTGTCCTGTGGTCAAGCATCATGCCCCGCATCATTCACCATGCGGTTCACCAGAACTACTCGCGTCAGTTTTTTGTTCGACCTCCCGAGTTCAGGCGCGACGTTCTTCAGTCCGTCGCGAGGAGTGGGAGGGGAGTGGGGCACAGATGGTGAAAGTTCTACCGTGCAATTTTATGAAGTTGGAATTCGAATAGGTGAAGTTGAGATATTGCCCATTTTCATAAAGTTGCTGCTAGTCGTTGGCATTTTTTCACAACAAATACTAGGATAACTGGTGCACAAATATCAGCCATTAGTAGCTATCATTTGTAGTGGAGCGTCAAAGAATATTCATGAACTCCCACTGATCGGGACGGATCATCATACCATAAAACAACATTCACCATTCCAACAATCAGAAACAACCAGGAAGCTATCATCAATCATCATCATCATCATCAGCCATAAGTAATCCTCATTGATCATCATTTACCATGAAATATTGTCAATCATGATGAACATCAATTAAGCATATGGTGGTTTCTCAAAATGGTGGTACCCCCAAAGCATGTGTTTAATTGATCTTTAAAAGGCACCAACCATTTTTGTTGGTTACCTACTTTGAGAAACACCCATATGATTGACAAGTAGCTAGCCGTCATTCATCATTATCATCATTAATCAACCATTATCAATTATAATCACAAAGTAATCATCATAAACCTGCATGAAACATCAACTAACCATGATAGACCACTATGAACCATCAAGTGACCAGAGTAAACCAGTAAGTAATCATCACAAACCATCAATCCACCATGATTTAACCATTGTCAATCATCATAAATCAGCACCTCACCATCAACTAGGCATTGTGAAACCATCATTGACCATTCATAAACCATCATTGCCAGTGATTTAACCATCATTGACCATTCAGAAACCCTCATTGCCAGTGATTTAACCATCATTAACCATTCATAAATCATCACAAACCATCATTAACCATCATTGCCAGCCCTGAATTTCCAGTTCTCTGCCAGTGCTCACCATGTCGGAGAGAGCGAGGATCTTCGTGTCACGCTCTACGGGCACTACACCTTACGAGAGGTGGGACCGATGAGATCGACAAGGTGAGCTCTCCAACAAACTGCGGCAGTTGGTTGATAACTAGGGTAGCTATAAGATGGCATAGCGGTCCAACTATAATTTATTGTATGAGTATAGAGTTACAGTAACTAGGCTTAATTAGCGTTTTACTGGCATATTCTCCAATTTAAACTTGCGGGGGTGTACGAGCATATTAGCTAGCCTATAAGTGGGACGGGGGGCACCTTGTACGTGCAGATAGCCAAAGAAGCACTAATAACATACAATAGCAAACATTTCAAGTTACCATGTTGGAATTGCTGCTTGCGTTTCACGAAGACAGCTATCCATTACGGACAAACCCGTATGTTGATGGATTGTACTGGGAAATATGGGAAATGGGTTCAAGCCACGTGGTTTCAAGGAAAATCCAATTAGAATACAGGAGCGGAGTTTTTGTTGAGATGCAAAGACAGATAAAGGACTCGTCCTGGAGATGTGTTGCCCAGAGACCCACCCAAAAAACAATGCTCATGTGAGAAACCAACAGAGAATTGCAACTAGTTTTGATTCGAACCATGCGGTGCACCGCTCGCTGTTCCCATGTGCTGGTCGTCTTGTCTTTGTGACCCCTTGCGACTAAGACCAGCGGGGGCGGGGGTGAAGATTGGGCTAAAAAGAACTGGACTTATTCTGAGATACTGTTGCAGGGGAGGTTGATGTGATGATGACATGTGGTCAATATTGGTCAAGTGACTAGTATGACTAATCATTGATAGGATGATGATTGGTAGCCATTGGTTATGGCAACCATGATACAGTTGGCTACCAATCATCCTCCTATCAATGATTAGTCATCCTACTAGTATCATGATAACTATCACCATAAATAGCCATAACCAGTTGTGATTGGTCAATGATTATTCATGGTTGTTAGTAGGGGACGGCGATCCGTTACCTGTTACGGCTGTTTCCATGGCGTGGAACCAGGTGCCGGCCCTGGCTTTGTCGGGCTTCAGTGAAGAGGGCCTCAACCAGGCACCGGGGAGGTTGAGTGACGTTGCACAACTTGACGACTGGAGGGGGGTCTCAAGTCATAGGGAAACCCAAAGGTAGGGATGATTTACCTAATGATTTCCAGTAATTGGTTGTTTCATATTGAATGATTACTAGTGATTTGGGGATCACCTACTAACTGAAACAATCATTACTGGTAATTGATTTACAGGATTACTAGTCATTACCAGTAATGATTGATTCATATTAAACGGTTTGGGGATCACCTATTCTGAGAAGGACCAATTTAAGACAGAGATTCAACCACCGCAGCTAACAATGTTGATGGTTCAGCACACCCGTCTGCAACTATATATTACAATCGGCAACAGTCTTCGATGATGGTTGATTAGAAAAGGGTTTACCGTTTGGATGTACACGATTTGGTGGAACTTGTTAGGACTTATCAACCGCTAATTTCCAACCAGCCAGGCAGCATTTTTTTCAGTCAAGAATTTGACATTGTTAAGCTGGAAGCCTTGGAATGAGTCATGTGTTGCAATGCCATGTTTTTTCCTCACATCCACATGCTGAGCAGAATGCCATCAGCCATCACCATGAAGGTGATGTCCACTAGTGACACACCATTTGTTAGGACAATGCAGTATCACTGTGTACCACCGAATTTCTGTAGCAGTAGGCAGGCTTGAAGCATTGCCTATGCCACGGAAATTTGGGGCTCGAAGTAACCACGGTATACAGCTGGGTGACCCATGGGGAGCCCATGTAACATCATTCACAGCGTCCGGCCGATGTCCGCCATGGCTTTCAGCTTAGGAGCTCAGCGGCGAGCGGATCCTGTCACGCATTGCTTGCATAGCTATGCATAGCTCAGATCTCTGTGTTGCAGCCGTAGGATTTGGCACGTCACAACCACGACACAGCAGACGCCAAGGGCGCAGCTGCGCATTCGCTTGGATCGACGCTGCACGCCCCAGAAGCTGATCGCCATGGCGGCCGATTTCATTCTGGACACCGTGGCTGTGTGCTTCGCGGTGTTTTTCATGACGGCTCCTTTGTCCCAGCATCCTGGCACATAGCGACTTGGAAATGCGGATATTATTGATTTATCTCATGACCATCATCACCAATGAAAAAATATATTTTCCAGAATATCAATGGGTTTCAAGCATCATCATGACCCAGTTGTTCATCGGTTATCCTTAATGAACCAGTAATAGATTCGGAAACTGCCACACAAAATCATTTATGAACAAAGCATGACAAAATCACGTGAACCGATAGATACATCAATCAATATTAGTCAGATCAAACGACAAAAATGTGTTTGTGAATTTGAAAGCAAGTTTGTTTTCTTCTATTGCCATTGGTGAAGATCCAAGCAAAGACTATTGAGTGTATTTTTTAAATGTGAACGGAGGGAGTACCAGATTTGCTCTTGATAAAACCGATGCTGTAAGTCTGTAATCCTCCAGACAGCAGCAGGAAACATACCGTATTGTTTTGTGGTTTCCAAACCTCATGTTTGAGCATGCGAAAAGTGCTTCCACTGCTATAAACAATCCTCAGAGATTTCAAATTGATCATGTTGTGAATGATCTTCATAGTTGAACTGGTTGGAGGTTTCAAACATTTGTTGCTTTCCCTATTAACAACTGGTTGGTTGACTCATATGTTTCATAGGGATTAAAACCACCAACCAGATGATCATTCTTGATCATGATCCATCAAGATGATTGATCTAATTGAATCCAAATGATGTCTCCCCATAGCATTTACAAATCACCACTGGGATGCCCACTGCAACTCACCACTGGGATCCCTTAGCGTTTCGCGGACCAAGCGTTTCGCGGACCAAGCGTCGTTTCCGCTGAGGGCCATCGATGTCTTTGGCACGCCCGCGAAAGTGCGATACGTCACTGGGTGTTGTTGGTGGATTGCTGGAAGGTTTTGAGGGACTAGTTTACTTGAGGTTTTGTGGATTAAGGATTTTTAGTACACATGACCAATCGTGTACTAAAGCAGTGGATTACTTTTTTATAGGGATTGCTTTGGTTAGATTAGTGCTTTCGGGATTGCGGATTGATTTACCACACACATCCAATACCCATAAAATCTGTTTTAGCCATTCATATATGTTATATAAATATATAATTATATACTTATACCCACTAAATTTGTTTTAGCCATTGATTATATATACAATATAGCTATAATTCTCTAAACTTTTATCCTTTAGAGAGATATTCCTTGGGATATGGGATCCATCTGCGCCAGCAAGGTGAATCCCATCAATTTGCTTTGCTTCTACCTGAACTGCATTACTCAGCTGCTTGGACGCTGCGAAGCCGGCGGAGTGGCGGGCTGGGCCTCCTGTTTCTGCGTGTGTGGATTCCAGGTTGGATCGCCTGCGGCCATTCTTACAGAATCTGGTGCACAGACAGTATCTGGTTGGTGGTTTCTAGTTGTTGTTTGATTGTTCAAGCATACTGATTGGGATGATGGCTTCTAGTTGACCAGGATGTGTTTGGGATGGGGCAACTAACCAAACCAAATTCCCCTTGGCGACTTGTGCCAACACAGTGCCAGTCGCAGTTCCAGACCCATTGAGTGCAGGGCTTGTCTCATTCTTCTTAGTGTATATGCAGATATGCGTGTGTGTTTGTAATGCGCAGGTATTTGTACATCTATTGCAGCATATGCATGAAACAAAAAGGCTAATGTCACCCTTTTGATACGTACCCCGTACTCAACAATTGTGTTGTGCTGATGGGCAAGCATCATCACGTTGCTTATTCCTGGTAGTGACCGTTTGGTCTTTCTTGGTGATTCTCTTCTATTGTTATTCATTGCTTGTTTCAGACCGTTGTAACCCATGGTAAGGGGATCAGATGACTGTATTTGCATCAGTCATTTACCATTGAGCACTGAATGAAATTGAGGCAGCCAGCCATGTCCAACAAACCAGGATTATTTGAGGAGCAATTTATGGCCCTGAAAAGCAGTAAGCATAAATAGATATTCACTTAATTTTACATATTTGTTTTTACATATGTATATTTATATATATATATATATGGATACTTGGATACTTACACATGTTTTCCAAATTTCACATATAGTATTGGTTTGCATTTATACGTGTGTTTGTGTGATTGAACTTTTCACCAATCAAAGAGGCCGTTCATCATGTATGTTGATGACTAGATAGTGAATCACCTGTTCAGTGAAGCAACAAGCAGATCGCTGGTTGATGTATTGTGTGGTTGCACAACTCATGAAAAGTCATGTAGATAATGACTATCTTTATATATATATGTATATATACAAAGATATGTACAACAACTCATGTTTATGATATTGTTTGATGTGGTTTGATTTGGTTGATGATGATGATGATGGTGATGATGATGATGATGATGATGATGATGATGATGATGATGATTGACTCATAGGATTTGGCCACAGGAGCGATACCCGGAAAAGGGCTGATTCACCTTTCCTGGTAATTTCCCTCGACCCGATCGGTTGGCTGATGATTTGTTAGGTTGGCCTATGGCCTGTTCTTGCCCGTGCCTCCGGTCGTCCCCTGCAATGCATACGGAGTCACTCGGAAGAGATCGAGCTTGGCGTATGAGTCCTTGGGGCCCTGTGGACAATGCATGAGAATACAAAAATTGTACTGAATATATGCTCATCGACTCGTTGATTATGCCTGTAGTATTAAACTTTCAACTGGCAGATGAGCTGGGCTGGTTGAAAATGGAGAATAGCAGCAGACCATTGCCCTGCATATCATGAATACAGTTTTCATATTTACATCTTTATCTGCACATACAGGGATACCGGTCAATACCAACCGCATCCCGCATCCAACCACGCAAAATGCAAAGTGAAATGATTGGTACCCTTTCTGGGGGTTGTTATTGTTTGGCTGGGAGGTAGCTATTTCGTTGATCCACTGCCTCATTATCAACCCATTACTGCGGGGCTTCTTGGTTGGATGTTGTCGTGGACACGGCCGGCCTAGTTGTTAAACATGTAGATGATTCAGAAATACAACACCAATACAGTATTTGGGTATCAACCTACCCATAGTAGAAATCATTAAGTATTGTTAATGACAGTGCTTATATTTGTACATGATCATCAATGGTGGTTCGGCGGCCCTTTGCAACCGACGATCCTGCGATACCCATTGCTTGCGTTCAAGCATCAGGGGGTACCCTGCATCAGAATGTGGTTTCCTATTCAAGGAATTGTTGTTTGTCGGGGTTGGTGGGGGTGTTTCATCTTCATTTTTTGCCACTGTGTTTGATCATTTGTAATTAGACTCATAGATGGTCATCATTTTATATGCAAATACATTTACGATGGCAAGAAACCATTATCATTGCTCATAATTATTCACCATCATTAGCCATGAAATAGCCATCATTTGTCAGTAGCCATTAATTCATTATCAGTTCATCATTTATTACGCATCTATTCTGGTCACCATTGCTAACCATCACAAACCACCACCACTCATTCTTAACCAGAATTCACCCATCAACCATCATCAGTGTCCATCATGATCCGTCACTACTATCACCTGCCATTCGATCATGAACCCTTCATTCATGATTGTTAACCCTGGCCATGATCTTTAGTGCTTCATGACCAGTTGTAGTCCTACAATTAACTGACTCACCATCATTAGCCACTCATACAACCCTCATGAATCTTCACCACTCATCAACCATCATTAGCCATCATGAACCACCACTTAAGCATCATTGAGTACCAATTAGCCATGATGAAACCATCCCCATCTTCATGACCCACCATGACATCAGCTGCTTGCCATCCCCAGGTCTTCGTTGGGGTCTTCAGCACCTCTCTCTGCTGGTGGTTCGCCCGGAAGGAGCCCAACGCAGCGCCGCACTGGAACCGCACCGCAGCGCCTTGGAGATGCAGCGCCGAAGCTGAGAGTGAAGAAAGTCGGGTTTATAAGCTGGTTTATAAGTTGGTTTATAAGTTGGTTGATCATTATATTAGTTGATCATAGTTGATTATAAGAAGCTATATATGTTGATCATTATAAGTTGGTTGATCATTATAAGTTGGTTGATCATTATATGTTGATCATAGTTGATCATGATTATATGGTTTGATTATATTTAGATGGTTGATCTTATAAGTTGGTGTCTAAGTTGGTTTATAGTGAATGATTTTTTGGGGTAAATAATCATGATCAACCATTCGGAGAAGCTGATAGTTGATCATGATTATAAGTTGGTTCAAAAGCCATTTGACTCCGTACCAATATGTCATAATATTTGTCATAACTGGCAAATAACTGGTACTGGTACTTGCAATAGATGTAAACCAATTGAGCTAGTCCTAACTTCTAGGTATGGATGCACCATGAGGCATGGGTGCCATGAGGCACCAGATCGGACCATGGTTGACATGACCAAGACCGTCGATCTTCCTAGTGGTTCGGATGGTGAATAAAGCCCAACACGGTATCCTTGCGGAAAAGAAACGCCAAATGCGAGACTCTTGTCGAGTGTCAGAGATACTGAACTTCAAAGATCAACTTGAAACATATTGATCTGTGCAGCGTTCTTCAGTGTTCTGCTGCAGCCATGAAGAGTGTACAGAGTCCCATGGAACATGCTGAGTTGCCTGGCAGCCGTGAGTTTTGTAGCTTTAGAGAGGCGAAGTGTTCAGCCTATCGATCAGTTGGTTGTGGGGCTCCTGGTGTGGATCATTGGCGAATCATCGGCACTTCCATGACTTCATAAAACAATTTAACCCATCTATGGGAATTCCTGTCATTCACCAAGCAATCTTAGCCGCAATGGTTGGTACCTCTTGGTCGTGTTTTTTGTTTAGAACAAACCATCAAAAGCAACACACAGCAACCGTTGTCATGATCTTATTACTGCAAATTAATTTGGGAATGGAACGATCCATGAGTTTTTGATGGTTTAAGAGTGGTTCTTTTTGACTTCAGGCTTAGTTTGCCAGAGGGTAACCATAACAGCTGGTAGATGTTTGCTGATGCGACTTGCAGCTGCTCACCTTATGAACGGTATCAAACAACTGCCGGCAAAGTGCGGAGCGGTCCACAAAGTGGTGTCACCACATGTTTGGCACGGCACCCTAAAAATGGTTTGCAATTGTCAATCAATGATTGATAGTGGTCAATGATGGTTCAGGATGGTGAATTTATGGTCACTATTCATGCTTAATCAAGCGGGTTAAGAATGGTCATAGTGTGATGATTGGTAAAGGTTGACACATGTTGACAATGATTGGCATGACCGGTTACTGATGGCTGCTAGGCTTGAGTTTCAAGTCTGTAGCGACAATATGAGCTGTAGTCAACCCAACCCTGTACTTGCTGGCTGTTGTCGGTTGCTGTCAAACCAATCGATGACCACCCTTGCGGTTGCTTGGCTGGTCCGTTTCTTAATCAACTAGGAGATACCGACACATCGACTTGCTTCTTGTTGATTGGGAACTTAATCCTCTGATTTAAGTCTTATGCATCAGCATCGACGAGCAGTCATCGACACCTGTAGCATCATTATCCAGATTTGTTTGTCTTTACTGACAATCATGACGGCAAGCCTTGGTTTTGTCCTCGTCATTCATGTATGTTTGATGGTTGACATTGCTTTTTTGCGGCATATCCTTCACATCAGCAATCGTTAGATGCTATTGCTGACCAACTATTCACACCAACACTAGGGAAATAGGTGGGAGACAATAATTAAAAAAGAGAAATCGGATGCTGGGGATATCACACCTATGATCCAAACCAACCCTCTACTAGCCAAGCCTACGGGCTGTACCAGCTCTCATGGACCTTTGTGGTAGCCATGTACCAGGCCTTGAACACAATCTTCATCGTGTGCTTGTCAGCGCTGATCTTCGCCTATGCGGCCTTTGTCAGCGCGGCGGAAGTCGGCGTGCTGGGGATGATGGTGGGAATCATCATGTATGGCGCGCCCTTGTCCAGTACCTTGGTGGGAGGCAGTTGACAGACGTTGGTGGGTCGACCTGGGACCGCCGACAAAAATGGTGCCCATGTTGTTGGCTAGAGCCGTTCATTTTGAGAGAGGGTGCTCTCTAATATTTTAGTATTACTTTTTGAGAGGGCAGGTATTGAATTCAAGTTTTAGGGAGTCTAGGTCTTTTAAGGAAGGGGGGGGTGCTTTGACTACAAGTAGCATAGAGGCATATAGAATGGTACCCCAGCAGAAAAAGTGTCTTCATTTGTTCTAGTCAAAAGGGTTTGTTTTGACTAGAAGCAGCAGCCCTATGCTAGAACCTAGACTTTATTGTTTTGGCTTCTACCCCCGCTTAGTCAAGAACAACCTGTGACTAGAAGCACTAGCCATGTGCGACCCTCAATTGTGGGGCTCTATTTTTTTGTGGTCATATGCCAAGTCCTTAACTACTGCATGGGTTTTCCCCTAGTTTGTTGGGGAGGGTGTAGCAGTGTAGCCCATATTCGGTGGCAACATCCAATGCTTGATTGCAAGACATTCCCTCTTGACACTGGAGCCTGCCCCGGGCAGATGGATCGCGGAAACCATCACCGGATCCATGTGGCGGCACGCCAAAGTTGCAGCTTTCCCATTTGACAGGTCATTTTGGAATGGCTGAGAGCACCACCATGGCCAAAGTCGTCCATCCACTCATGATTTGTGGTGTGTATAGACCAGAATCAATATAGTGAATCATTGATTCGCATCCCTTCTGGACATGTAGAAGCCTTTTGCTTGAGGTGCTTCTGAGGTTGGTGCCACAAGCATGAATTTGGCATGAGTCAAATTTACACTACATATTATGTTCCTTGATCAATTTCCATGTTATCCATTTGTGTTATATTACTTATTTCGATGTACTGAAATGATACATCCTTTAAGTTCACAATTCATGCAGATAAGTCAATACCATACGTGAATGGTCCATGGGTAAGCCAAATTCGCATGCAGCATCTTTGGTCCCAGCATCCAAAAAGCTGGAACACCCCGGGCCTGTGACGCCTAGGCATGAAAGAAGTGCTGAGAACCAAGTCGTCTGAGATACTGGGCCTGTCCACCGGACCGGTGCCCAGGATGGTAGCGAAGGTGGCCCCATAAGTGATTTGAGGTTAGTGACCTTTGCTAGTGACAGCTAGTGCTATCCAGAACTAGTAGGTTGCAACATGTTACCTGCCATGTAACAACTGCCTCTGCACTGGTCCTGCATTGCACCCGCGGAATCACCGCATAGTTGCCCCCTTTTGGGGCGCGCCGAGCGTGCTCTGCCAAAAACCATAGACATGGCAGACACCAGTGGTGGGAACCCCATCGACGGACAGAGCATTATCGTCCATGGTCTATCTCCACTTGAAGGTGCGTGTGGGTACAGAATTTGATGCGTTCATCTCAGAAATTGGATGGTTCAATTGCAGTCATGGCCTCTTTACCGGAGAGCCGGCCCTGGATTGAAGGGCAACCAGTGACTGATGTCCCTATCATCGCATTTTTCAGCATTTCGTAAGTGTTTTCTCCAACTGTGGATACGCCTAAAGCCACCCACAATGTCCCCTTCAACCATTAAGCCCAGATTGTGGGCGGTCAGTGTGCATGATTCTCCATTGTAAAGAATGATTCTGTGCTGGTTCTGCTCATTGGAATCTTCCATCAGCACTGGTCGCTTTCACGACAATGGCTGGCCTGCCAAGCGGTGGACGGGATTTTCATGGTCTCACACATAGGCCCAATGTGAGACTTACCGAACATGATGCGTCGTTGACATCAAAATTGATTGTGATCATCTGAAAATCTACCTTTGTTGGGCGAAAACAAGGGCAATACATGTTTTTTGTCCCGAATTGGTTTATTGAAAACCTCATGGAACTCTTACTATAATTTCTTGTCATGCGAAACAACGGATTCCATCACGCTGGATGAACATTTGCCACTGATAAACAATGATCAACCATTCTTGTTTGGTTGGTGGTTGCAAACATGTTTATATATCTTTCCCGGTAACCATTCACAAATGGTTGGTTGGCTTGCGCATATTTTTCATGACGGGGTGGTGCAACCAACCACCAACCATTCTTGTGGGTTGTTCTGGATCATTAGCGCCACTATAACCCACCACTCACCAGCGCCACTCTGGCATCAGTCATGATTCACCCATGACCCCTCATCATGAGCTCTCAGGACGCTGCCTGTTATGCAGAGCTTCTTGGGCTTACTGAACAGCACTTGTTGGTTCACCGTGGGCGTGCGCACAGGGAAGGTGCCAGTGTGGGGTCCCAACATCATCGGGGTGATGCTCTCCCTGCTGCAACTGGTGCCTCGAAAGCAGGGGGATCTCTTTCCGCCGCGCAGGGGGTAGTGCTTGAGCAGAATGGCTGAAATGGTGATGGAAATAAAAGCTAGTGATAATAGTGGTTAGAATGATCACAGTGATGACTCATCCGCCTTATTGTTCGTGATGATAGTGTCTCATAGTGGTTAAATGAACACTGGTTGATCAATGTTGATCACATGGCTTACTGAAATTGCAGTGGAAACATAGCTAGTGATGGGTAGTAAGAGTGAATGATGGTTATTAGCAGATGCAGCTCTTAATCACCCCTTCGTTGATCGTAAATCAGCAGCTGTTCATGGCTGAACATGGCCGAACTGGTTGTGTGGATTAATATTGTAGTGGATTCACCACTGACATTGAAAAAGGTACTATATCAATATGTTTTTGTTTCTGGCAGGAAGTGCTGGAGCAAAACTGGCTCAGATGTTGATGCTGTCACAGCGATCTTGATGTTTTGCAGTTTATAAACAGCCATGTCTATTTGATTGATGGTTGAACAACCCAAGTTGGTGATGGCCAAATGATTGGAGTGAGATCAGATCGTGCGCGATCGGCACCAATTTGTGGGATAGCTAAATTGGTTCATAAGGTAGGTATTCCACAGATGACTCTTCTTACCTAATTGTTTTGTACCACCATCAAGTGGTTATCTAATTGCTTTTGCAGATGGTACTTCCATGGCAATTGGCACTATCAAGTAGCTACCAACACAAGTAGCTACAATTGCTTGTCAAGTAGCTATCAATACAAGGACTTCTGTGCTTCAACGGACGAGCATCGATGAGCACTGGTGACGTCTATCCACTGCCAGGTGACAGGGACTTTTTTCGGTGTTTCTCAAAATCGGGGGCCATGAAATCATCCTATAGTAGACCATTTATAGTAAACCATTGACTTTGGAGGGTTCCCAAACTGATTTGAGAAACCTCCCAAGTTGTGACCATTCGCAACCACCACAGGGTGGCCATCCCAAGGGCCCCGGGCGGCTTCTGCAGGGCCATCCTCAGGCGCTGATCCTGAAGTTCCCGGCCCAACCCTCGGGTGACGTCGAGGACGAGGACTTCATTCCGTTGCTGGCGGAGCATTCCCTGGCCGACATTGCGCGTGACACCAGCCGCGAGGTCAAGGAGGCCATCGTCGACACCTGACAGCACCTAGAGGGTGGGCGTCGGGGGGGCATTTTTTCAGGACTTGCAGAGAGGATGAAAGATATATGGTGGTTTCCCAAGCCATAGGGGACCGTCCCAAATGGTTAGTTTAGAATCGAACTGTTAATGGTTAAAAACGGATGATTTGGGGGGTTCCCTATTTTGAGAAACCATCATGTGGTGTCGACATTTATAGATATAGTTAATTATACACATATGAATATATGTAAAGATTTACCTTTAATTGCATATTCTCAATATTTACATGCGGTTATACACGAGCCGCAAGCAGTTTCACAGGCAAACTATGTGTAAGATTTATCAAAGTGATAGCTAAGCTTGATGTAGATCATTGGGGAGATCAACATGTTCAGACCTGATTGACAGAAATGGTTTTACGTAGAATTTTGCCTTCACTCTTGAATGTTATTTGGTCAAATTCATTGCGCTTGGAAAACAACATGTCATCATGGTGATTCCTTTCAGAAGAATCGCTAATCACTTGTCATTTTGCATGCCTTATCATACCTTCATTCGTATGGTTGTCATTGGCGGCATGTGTTTTTCACAATCACAGTTTAAATGGTTTTGTTTCTTAATGCTATCCAACTACCTCATTACATTTATGCTTGATTTCTGTCTGAATGCTGACCAGCTACAATATCACGTTACATTTCATTGCGTATAGTGTAGCTAGATTTCTAGCAGCTAGATGTGAGATTGTTTTAGGGCAAAAACGAATGGTAATTAGTTCAGATGTGCCAAGTTTTTTTCAAAAAGCACAGGTCCCAGATTGTAAGATGAACGATGAACCTCCACGCAGTGAGCTTCAGGTCCCTGAGTCGGTCCCGGCGGTGATTCATGGTTGACTAAGGTTATATACTAGTGGTTGTCTAGTCATTGTTACTGTGGTGCATCGTCGTTGATGACAGATATTAAGATAAATGACAGGTTGAATCGCCCATGATCAACCATTCATCCACATTATTGGCACTGTGTGAAAAGTAATATCTACCCACATGGTCCATGCATTTTGTTTCCAAAGATGTTTGATTATTATCAACCACCGGTGTGGCTGTGCTCGTTCCATCTGGGGTTTCCTGAGATAACTGAGCAGTTGGAGAGTCAATGGAGCAACTGCAAGCTTGGTAAACCAAGGTATTTTCTATGCTTAAGTATGGTTAATAGTGGTCAAGTATGGGGGATAACAAACAATAATAGCTGGTTTTGGGTCTCAAACACTCTCTTTACCTTCCCCAATGACTTTGGGATGGCTAGTTGATTGGCTGTTTTTGGGGATGGCTTGAAATCCCACCAACCAGACACTGTTTTTTCGCGTAACTTCTGACACAAGTGGTCAACCAGTGTCATTCAACCACCGATCCGCCGATCGGCTGAGCAACTGTTAATCATTCTCCAATGCAACCCATGGCCAGCAATGGAATTTGTTGATGTTTATTGGTGATGATTAGTCAGTATATGTGGGGGCTCTTAAAGTAGGGGTACCCTACAGGTATGGTTGATTTAAGACTAGAAATGATTCAACACACTGGATGGTAACTGGGGGGGTCCCGCATGACTTGAGAAACACCCCTATTCGTTGACCAAGCTTAACAGATATCAACGAACCTTTTTATCACAGCATGTCATTTGTCATTGGAGCGTACTGATGCTCACAACGCTTGGATGGTGGATGGGTTGTCGCGACGCATGGCTCGCCCAGGAACACAGCCACTCCCTGGGTCTCTTTGTCCAGAAGTCCAGCCAGGCCGGGCAGAGTCAACGGAGCAGCAGGCGTGATGTAGCCGTGGTCTTTCAAGCCACCCCCAAAAATGGTTGGTTTTTATTACTTACTTCATAATGATTACTAGTGGATGATTTGTGGGTATCACTATGAATTGAGAAACAAAGAGCCGTGGTTTTCGATGGTTTTTAGAACATAAGGTTATGTCAAGAGTGATATCTTGTTGTTCTATGGTGAAGGCTGATGATGGTCGAATCATGTGTTGAAAATGATTGGATCATAGCCATCGTGTAATTGTTGATGCTGAACATCACGTGGTGATGCCCATGGTTGGCAAGGATTTAATATCAGTTTCATGGAGTCAATGATCGTTGATGCGTGGCACGACCAATGTTTAGCCACGATTGGTTATACTTGATGGTTGTTAACAATGCTTAATGTCTATCGAGGATGGCACTGGCACGGTCAATGGTCAGCAAAAAAATGAGGCTACCAGCCTCGCAGCCAGATGCACCTCACCTAATAACATTAATGGATTTACTATCTCCGTGGATATCAGTGATGGCCATGCAGCAGGGCGCTGCGTATCACTTCGAGGACCAGCCGTCCAATGTTGAAGTTCCAACATGTCCCACTTGCGCTCAGCTGTTGATTGGGCAGCCATCATGAGACATATATTGGGTAACCATTTGTTGATTGGGCAACCATTTGAATTGATGGTGGACATCGATTCGGCAATAGTAAGGAATAAACAACAATAAATATACATCCATTCCAATTACAATGAAAGAATAACCCTGTTATTACAAATATATATCCACCATCGTGAGAACCAGTCATAACCAAATACATTTGCTGGCCCCAGTCGTCTTGATGGGGCAGGGCCGTCGCCGCAGTTGCTTCAGGACTTTGTTGGTTTGTTTTCGGCCTCACCGCGCGTGGACCAAGAGTACATCTCCTTGGATGGAGTCACTTGCAGCACGAGGTGAAGTAGGGTGTACCCTGCTCCGCTACTGAGTCATAATGCTAGATTAAGAAGCCTGGTTTAGTTGGTGGTTTTAGTATTATGTTGCTTTTGTTCTCAAAGTTTTGGTTGGTTGGTTGGTTGGTTGGTTGGTTGGTTGGTTGGTTGGATGGTTGGTTGGTTGGTTGGTTGGTTGGTTGGTTGGTTGGTTGGTTGGTTAATTGACTCACGTTTTGAGTATTGTTTGCAGCCACCAGCCAGCAGTGATAATTACTAACTAACAGGAAAACCATTAATTATTAGACCCTTTGTCATTTTTTGACACAACCATATTGTTCAGAGTGGTTGACACCACTAACCGGTTATGGAGCAGGTAAACTAGGCGAGATCCGAATCTCGGCCCATGAACAACGGGTGGAAATGCCTGGCATTTGCGTTGATGAACCAACCATAGCAGCATCGTTAATTCTGAATCCTTTCCCCCTATGAGAGCCCTACCTGAGCCTTTAGCAGGAAATTCAAACATGTTTGCGCCAATCATAAGGGTTCGAACCAAGGGAACTCATTTCTGTGATGCATCCGCAGCTAGCAATTTCTGTTTATCTCTTATTTCATCAAGCATTCTTGCAACACCTCAATGGATGTGCGACTCAAATCGCACCTGAACTATGAAGTAATGATACGTCCACGAATGCCACTATGAAGTATGTGCAACACAAAATGAACTACCTGAGAAATCCTGAGAAAAACTCCTACTATCAGACCTCTGCGCGATCCAACGTGACAATACTGATGTTCAACGAGTAATGAATTTAAACAATGTCCTATCATGTCCTCTTGGTATTATATGCTTATATAATATGGAATATGAAATTATGTATACGTGTTTGCGTGTTTCTTTCAAGATCATAAATAGGAATACATACAAACATAGTATCCTCTATCCCTCTATTTATATGTGTATATGTATATGTATTATGTATATTGATATTTGACGTACATTTATGTGTATAAATATGTCAGGTTTAAGTATATATTATTTATTTTGTGCGAAATATATATATATACTTATTTATAGACATTAAAAAATACTTTTTTAGTTGTATAAATATATATATATATATTTTTGGTTTATTTATTTATATATATATATACATATTATTTGTTTGATATATATATATATATATATATGCCTTGGCATCTCGCAGAATCTGGGAGCTGGCACCTCAGCCTATTTGTGCTCATCATCTGGTTGAATCAAGGGCGGCAGACGGATGTCCTCGTGCTGACAAAGTTAGTTTGTTTGTGGGGATGGGGATGGGAACTTGGCAGAAAGACATTCTGCACCTTGCCTTGATGTTTCCACCAGCTAAGGATGGGAATTTGAAGTTCACTTGGCCTTGTAAACCAAGGAACTAAGGGATTCACTATAGATACTAAGCAAAATCCATCACCATGGTGAAGAAGAAACTGGTTTACCGATCCTCACCTTAGCTTTACACATGACCCATTTGAAGGACGGTGGGTCGCATGCCCGGTTTACGCCTCGCACCCTAAGGAACCTGCGCTGACTGAGAACAAGAAGAAGGTCGCAGAAGTGACGTGGGGGGATGAACTTAAGGAACCATTGGGTGAAACCTTTCACTTGGTGATAATTGTGTTTGGTATCACCAACTGAACAGTGTAATACCTTCAGTTCGTGACAGCCAACTGAAGTTGGTGATACCTTCAGTGTTAATTTCAGTTTGGTGTGTCCTTTCAGTTTGGAGACATAATGTCCGAATGGCAGTTTCATGTAAATGGCGTGTTGTTGTTGTTGTTGTTGTTTGTTTGTTTGTTTGTTTGTTTGTTTGTTTGTTTGTTTGTTTGTTTGTTGGTTGGTTGGTTGGTTGGTTGGTGGGTTGGTTGGTTGGTTGGTTGGTTGGTTGGTTGGTTGGTTGGTTGGTTGGTTGGTTGGTTGGTTGGTTGGTTGGTTGGTTGGTTGGTTGGTTGGTTGGTTGGTTGGTTGGTTGGTTGGTTGGTTGGTTGGTTGGTTGGTTGGTTGGTTGGTTGGTTGTTGTTGTTTTTACCATAGTTGTTTAAAACCAGAATTATATAGCCAGTATGACTATCTCTACTCACCCCAAAATTTACCATTAATTATTGCTAGTACCATTATTTCCCAAAATTTGGCTGATGAGTATACCATGATGTCATGCAATTTACACTTTGGTAAACGGACTTGGCAATGTCTTTTTTGGGGGAAAACCCTGGGAAATCACCTAAAAATGGTGGATCTTCCCGACGCTAATAACCAACTACAGCAACAGCAACTCCTAGCTGATGCCAGAAATCGAATGTTTTAGCTCCTATCTTGCCACTTGAGAGTGGCCATCGCTACTATCCGTTCTTTTCGCAACTCACATGCCTTTGGGTTCTCCCTGATGTTTCACCGCATCCCTGTGCTTTTCAAGTCGGATGCATGTATATTCAGTTTCTAGTTGTTTTCTAGACCAACCTAGCGTGTCTTTCTTTCCTACCAGGGGAGGTGCCAAACGGGCACTTGTCAAGGAAGGTGTGCAGTTGGATGATTTGTTTTATTTTGCTGTCGACATTTCGTGTTTGAGTTCCACTGTCAACCTCCTCTGTGCCTTGCTTGCAAAAAAAACGGTGTCATTTCAGGTTTGTACCATATTATTTGACCGCATTGTTGAGGTATTTGGTCATCAGCCAATCTCAATCAACAGCTGAGTATCACTGACACCCATTTGCTCCAAGCCCGGTATATTTACCTACAAAACTAGCTCATTTTTGAGGCAACTGTAGCTAATCGTCGGTCATATTTCGGTAAGGCTCCATTTTACAAACGCTCATAGGCAATTGCTCATTCATGGGCACAAAACTACCCCAAGGTCACATTCACAGATGTTCATTTTATAGGTAAATGTAGATAAGCGTAGGCAAATCATGCAGGCACGTGCAGATAATTCTAGGTAATTCTAGGTCATTGTAGGTAAATTGTTACTTCTAGGTAAATTGTGATCTAGGCCATATGAATTGTTACTTCTATGGTGGAATCTACCAAGTAATCTAAGGAAATTGTTGGTAAATTGTAGGTAATTAAATTCATTTCATTTCATATGGCACTTGAGCACGTGTTTTTCCACGTGCCGTTTGCCAGGTGATCGAGGACAACCCTCCGCAGTTCAACGCCTAAGGTGGCACCGGGCGGGGTCACTGGAGCAGATCCTTGGTTTGACGACAGCCCGAAGTGGTAGAAAGATGTAGAAATTTCGGTGAATTCTTATTGTCAATGGTTGGTTCATTAAATTGATTAGTATCCGTTTCTTACCCCAAAGTTATGGTTGGCTTATGACTCGAAATGAAAATTCATGGATGATTGCGGGGGCACTGCTATTCTGAGAAGCCATCAGATATGTAGAAATCACCCCAGCCAGCCGAGTGATTGATCTCAACTTTTTAAGTCAAGACTTGCATGCCCACAGTGGTAAGGGCAATCAACATCAAGTGACTGATTTGGGGAAGAGGAACTTTTCAGGAGACCAAATATGCAGGGATATGAGTAGAGCAGGGATACGGGCTGTTTTCCGTATAGATGTGGAATTTGATGTTTCTTGTTTTTCTTGGTTTGCTTCTTTGCAGCGGGCAGGGGAATAGAAGAAGTCAAGGACAGGAAACGTCAACGAGTGAAGAAGGGAAGGAGAGAAGAAGCCAAGGAGAGGAGAAACCAGAGAGAGAAGAAGCCAAGGAGAAGAGAAGTGAAGCAGAGACGAAGTCAAGGAGGGAGGAGGTCAGGGCGAAAAGAAGTCAATGAGAGGACAATCAGGGGACAGTGTTTTCCAATGGCTGGTTTTTCCTCCGATAACCCCGCTTGAGCTGTCTCCTTCCACATCCAAGGTTCTAGTTTTCCTCTCACATCCCCGCTTCTAGTCGATCCTCCCATATCCCCGCTTCCGACTTGTTGTGAACGTGTATGCGCGCTCCTCCCGTATCCCCGCTTCGCACCACCTCCTCCCGTATCCCCGCTTCCGGCGTTTCCTTCCATATCCCCGCTTCCAAAAAACTTGCCAAAAAAAGAGGCTAAAAGAGGTCAGAAAATTGATTGTTTCGGCTGAGGGATAAGAAGTTGGTCTTTGTAGCACGTCTTTTTGTTTCCGTGTTTACCTGCCTGTAAATGTACTGAAACGACGCTCAAACGACACTGAGGAGACGCTGAAAACGATCTAGAGTAATTACGTGTTTCACATGGGAGAGTGTACATGTTTCTTAGTCACAGTTGGTCCTTCATGAACTGATCTCAATTCCATTCCTTGCAATTTTAAGCTGAGTTGAAGATAGGCTTCCAAATCCACCCGTATCCCCGCTCACTTCTTTCCCCGCTTCTTTGGCTGCCCAAACTTTAGAAATCGCAGATATATAGCTGTGGGTCAAGCAAATGGGTAGGTGAACATCCCAACAAAGACTTCTTTGGTCATTCACCAGGTGTAAAGGGTTTGACCCACAACCATGTACTGTGCAGTATCATCACTCAGACTGAAACTCGGTTTTAAACCGATCAGATGATCTTCATTCAATCCATGTCAAGTTCTCCAATATGGTTGATGGTTCTCTGTTAGCGCACAACCATCCTGCTGGCACAAGAAATACCACAAGTCAACCATTATTAGCCATCCATTTGGTTGATAAAAATATCATAAATCACAAATAATGGTTACTGTTGAAATTGTACCCCCTTCTATCAACCATTACTAGCCATCCATTCCCCGTGACTAATCCTTGTTGGCAGAGCCTGGCATGTCACCAGGTTTCCGGACATGTTTGTGTCCGCGGTTTCAAGTGTCAACGCGTTGTAGGGGAAGGGAAAAGTGCATGAATGGTCACTATGGAGGTTGTTCCATATGATTTGCTATGGCGTGGACCTACGAGGTGAAAAATCAGATGGTACATCTACTATCTAGTTCATCTATTTTCTACTACCCAATCTACCCGTTCATGCTTACCTTCAGGTCATTGAGGATAGACCAAAACTGTTTGTCAATGCTAAAATCCACATAATTTCATCACACAAGCGGCCCTTAAGACCATGGGAAACACCTTGCCCATAAAAGCCGCCATCCTTCATCAACATTAGCCACTATTGCTACAAATATGCTGAACCATCAGCAACTGTTCTAGCAATATTCACCAGCATTTGGTGATTGGTCAGTCACTGCTGTTGTCAAACGATATCATCCATCCTTAAGCAACCTCAACAACCACATGTTAACCGACATGAACCCACGCATCAGAATGCAACCAGGTTTGTCAACCGTTCTTATATTATATTTATCTTGCAGAATGATTACCATGTCAATCAAAAAAATTATCACATCATGAAGTAATAACCCATGGTTTATAACCTTCCTTAAGTAGATGTTTAACCAACTTGTTAAACATGTTAGCCAGCTACCGGCTTATTAATCATTGATGATGGTGAGATTGTTCAAACCTTTGCTGCGGGCCAGGTGTTTGAGCGATACAATCATCTGACCATCTGAAAGGAGGTGGATGTGGATGGTAGCGGATACAACTACGTTAGTGGTGCGTGGTTACCTGGTTGATGATTCTGGTTGATGGTCTCTCTTAGTGGTGGTCAGTTAGTGCCGGTGATGCTTACTAAGTGGTGATGGTTAATCATGGGTATACATTCTTGACAATGCTTGAACATGATGACTAAAATGACGATCGTAAATGATTGTTAGATTGGTTTTCACGATATATTTTAAGTAAGGACACATTTGACATTAGCTGACATGATGGTGTAATCAGTAACAAACTAGGATTGTTGACAAGCTAGATGATAAGCTGTTCAATAATGGTCTGTTAATGATGAATCCTGGCTGTGTTCCTTGTGGTCAAGAATGTTGACCGGTACTAAGGGTCAGTCACGATTGATGATCATGGATGGTTGGGATACCTGGTATACAGGTCATGCAAAAATAGAATTAGAAGACCCGATACATTAAAGGAAAATTGCCAGTCCCACGTGCTTGTGGTGCCTGCTGTTTTCCAAGGGTTTCAGTCTGACGGTTGGTGTGGGCTGATCTGCCTACGATCGCAACGCTTTGAAACCCATGACACAAGCGTTGCACGTCACTCACGGCCATTGCACAATGCCATCATTCGGACGGTCGTTGGAGTTGGGGACACCCACGCGTCAAACAAAACCTGAGCTGCAGACCCAAGTGATTCCTTTTTATGTGACTGCCAGCAGCATGGCGCAGGGGAAAGATTCCTTTTGGTTGACTTCATGCTGAAGCAGAGCATCTTGGGGATATCTTGGGGATATCTTGGGGATTCCCTTTTGCAAGTGTTGTGAACAATGCCAAACTTCATGTGTTTCATATTTTTTGGTAATGAGCATGATCCATGGTCAGATATTGCTGCACTGCCGCACCGTTCATTCATTCCCCGATAGTTGACAGTATCCTGTTGATTGTAACCCCTAGCAAGTGTTTGGATGACCACCCTTGTTGAATGCGGGACCATAGTGAGGTTGTTGCGAGCCAAAACTGTGTTGAGCAAGGGGACCTTCCCACATTCGTCAGGGCATGGTTTTCGTTACCGAGTTGAAAGTCGCACAAACAACACAACATGTCCGTACTGTCAACCATTATCAGCCAATATGGGTCTTTCTCAAAATAAGGGACCCCAAAATCATCCAATGCAAACCATTTATAAGCTATAAGTATTAAATCAACCATTTTGAGGGTTCCCTATTCAAGAAACCACCATATCATCACTCTCCTCACTCTCAACAAAGAAGGTAGTGCAGATCCAAATCATCACATGGTGATTTTGCTTGGGGGCTGAGAGTGAAGCAGCTGCTGCGACAATCCAGAAACGATCCTCTCAAAGGTGGCACCACGTGGGTCCCTCTTGTTGGCGGCTTGTTTTTATCTATTGGTTTTTTACTGTTAAAAATCAGCAACATTTTTAGTTGATTGGTCAATTCTGTGAATCGGTACCCAAAAAGGCTTATGATTGAATGTTGATGGTTATAGACTGAGTGGATGGTTAATTATGTGACGCTTAAATGATATTTCATAACCTTCTTCATCATGCTGATGTTTGGTTGCTTGATTGTTGTAAGGCACTGCAGCATGTCCTGCACGAGCACACACCAGCACTGGAATAAAAAATGCTGAGCTGGGATTGAGAATATCATAGAATATAAATTCAGGAAAAGTTCCCGTGCTGTTTGCCTCTTCACCATACTGCTGCCGAACTGTTAGCGACGAAAGCCTCGCTTTGGGTGCGGCGTCTTCCAAAAGAAGGGCCAATCCTTCAGCGAAGTGGACCAGCGCCAGAAAGAAATCAGTGGTCGCTGCTGGGAAACTTTGATAATTTGATGATGACATCATGCCTTTTCATGCCTAATCCCCAAATAAAAACATGTGTTTTTTTCCTTTTTTTTGCGGTATCCCCCAACATCCTCCATATTTTTTTATGTAAATTAGATTTTGTCCTAAAGACTTTGAAGATATCTCACTGTGTGTATATTTGTTCGCGTAGCTACACCCACGTTTGCCTATTTCCATCAATCTGATTTTCATAGAATTCTTATGTGATTTATAGAGAATGATTCCACAGAATTCAGATGTGGGCAGGATGTCATATCTCCACTCACTGTAGGTAAGCTCGAAATCGTTTGCATTCTTTCTATGTTTGGGGTTTGCAACAGGATGTCACATTGCCACCGCAATGGCTCCAGTCAGGGGCGAACATATGCCATGTCCATACATTGGGTTCTCCCAAAGCATCCGAACAAGGATTTTGTCAGCAACGAAAACCATGATCTTGCCATACTGAACTCATGGTTGGTAGTACCCAGATGCTCCATGTATGGCATGTTTACCCATAGTTTGGTCATTTTATAGGTATATGAAGGTAAACACACCATACATGGAGCATCCAGGATATACTAAAATTCACACACCATGCTTTCATTGCGAGCCATGTTGCTAATATTGAAATTCATGGCATTTATCGATCGCACTGCGTGCCTTCGAACCAGTCGTGGCCTCTACAAATGGGGGTTTGCGTTTCCCATGGTTCCAATGAATTCCCATGTAACTCAAATTATCAGAATTGTCAAAACATGATCAACAGAGATTTTGACAGTTATTCTGTACTGTACGTAGTTCTTGCCGGAGCAGTTGAGCTATAGTTTTATTGCACATCTCAATAGTTGTACCATCGAAGTATACACAAGGTTCCTGAAATGCGCCAACTAAATTGGTTATTTTTTCGGCACTGATCTACCTGTATTGATGGATGCGAATTACTAGTTCTCCCATTTAAGAAGTGTCACCCGAAACTGGAAGAATCTGTCAATCGTGGTGGATTTGAGCATTGCCTTAAACCATCAGTTTCTATTTTGATAGCAGTATGATTTGATTCTTGACTTGACGGTAAAAGCTAGGTGAGTGGAAACGGTTATAATCTCGTCCGTCAATGGTTATTGGTTGTTAGATGTGTGCTCCAAAATAGTGAGTGATTGCTGATTCAATCATGCTTCGTACACATGCAAGATTTCACAAACATAATATGCAGACTAATATGACACTGATGCTCATTCATACTATCTAATCTTTGTGATTTCTGCTTCTTAAGCGTCTATTATTAGTTTTTGAACCATTGTTGCTCATTTTATGAGCCATGAGCCACGATTCAAGCATTGACAAACCATAAGCTAACCAATCACCAACCGTCATTTACTAGTAGCTAACAATTAACCATTAACCCTCAGCCATTACTCGATTCACCAACCATTAATTGAAAATTCATCAACCATCACGAACCATGACAATCAACCAGTAAGAACTAGCTGCTTAACATCAGCCATTGGCTATTGATTCAGCATTGAGCTTGATGAACCATGCTTAAAACAATATTGGCCTTGCTTACTTTGCTTATGCAACATCAAATTCCTCCCAATTAACACCCACGAAGCACCATCCGTTTTTACCACCATCCATATTTTTTTATCATTTTTTAACAACATGTTTTATTCATTTTTACCATTATGAACCATCCATTTTCACCATCATCCATGTCACCATCCATGCACCAGCCACCACCATGACCCATGAGCTCCAGCAGATGCTGCATGGCCAGGTCTTTGTTCTCGAGACTGGCCTCACTGTGAGCCATCGACCCACCTGGTGGTCCGAGGCCGGCGAACGGGGCGACCATGCATGAACCGTAGACATGTATACGTAGTATATATTTATATTTATATATATATATATATATATATCGATATGTATATGTGTAGTCTATATATAATCTATAAGAACCACTATATGACTACCATTTTACAATTTGTTTTGCATGCATGTATGTATGCATGTATGTAAGTAAGTAAGCAAGAAAGTAATAGGGCAAACCACGGCTGTTCCTATCAATTGAACATTGCTCGAAGAATCAATGAGAAACACTGGCTACACGCAGTGATTTAGGGTTTAGGGTTTTAGGATTTAGGTTCTAGGGTTAAGGGTTTTAGGGTTTAGGGTTTACGGTTTTAGGGTTTTAGGGTTAAGGATTTAAGGTTTTTTGATTCTCAGAGTTTCAAAACAACGGGCCTGCGCAGGGTTTTGAACAGTTGGCAAGACTAATTTCTGGGCAGGTCTTGTGTATCCGGGCAAACCATGGAGTCTTGCCGTAATGTTATGTATGTAATGTAATGTAATGTAATGTAATGTAATGTAATGTAATGTAATGTAATGTAATGTAATGTAATGTAATGTAATGTAATGTAATGTAATGTAATGTAATGTAATGTATGTATGTATGTATGTATGTACAGTATTTAGTTATATTGACATATACATGCATATGGTTGTTTCTTTAATATCGAGCATTTGTCGGTGCGCGTGTCTTTATAGAAGGTATATTCAGGATTGATTTATCTTTGTTTCGTACTTAGATGTTTTTGATTTGGTAGCAAGTATACACATACATGCACAGTCGTTTATCTATATGTTCAATATTTGTATACATGTATGCATTGAAATGCATGGATACATTCCGTGCAGTGATGACATGTGATGACCATTCTCTGAAATAAATGTGTCATTTTGTGTTAGTGCGTGCATCCGGAATGTTGCAATTGTTTGCCGTCTCTTGACCAGTGTAGCAAAACAAAAGACACTGTCACCAGTGTCGCTTTGTGTGACTTGCCCATGCAAGCCTGTGCATGCTTACATGCGTACATACATGTAATGTAAGGATCTATTTCAGAAATTTGGCTCTTAATTCCTACACTCTGTCCACACATCCCCTCACACAGATACCTGATATGTTCTGAGTCTCTTCATCACCAACATTAAGAGCTGGGTCATGTTGGCAAGAACAGTTGACTAAAGTGGATGACCTCAGCAGAGATCCTCAACAGTGGGTATATCCCAAGGTGAAACAATCACACATATTTTTGATAGTGAAGCAACACTTTTGTTTGATGGGGTGGAGGATGGTGATCCTGCTGCTGGATTCTTGATGTCAGATGGGTCGACTGCGCTTCTCTCAAGTGTGCTCATTCACTGCTATGTGACATTGGCTCCAGGCCCTTGAAATAGTGGTCCAGTTGGATCCACCATTTGGTACTCCGCACCATGGGCACAATGTGAGGGATCGCCAACTTGTAAGCAGGGCAACTACGAGGCTAGTAGGTACAACATGGCATAACTATCATAGTTCAATGGCCTCGCAAGTTTGCTGGACTAACCAGGGCAACCAGGGTTTGACCAGGGTACCAAGTCAACGTAACCAGGCTACTGCAACGATCGCTTGTCCCGCTGGCCCTTTCGCTGAGCCCAGGATGGAAGATATTTCATCTACTACGCGCAGGAGTACCAGCACTGGAAGGTGTGGCGCCTTCCAGCCCTGGGCGATGGTGGGTGATCAATCCTTGGAGGTGAAGGTGCCAAAGTATTTGGTGACATTGGCCATAGTTGGTTTGGGGTTAGTTCATCCACCTCGACAAGTTATTTACCATTATTACCATTGTTTTCCAAGGAACTCATCCCAACTGCATATCCACTTATGTAAGTCGAAGTGCTTTTTCATAGAGGGTTTACGATGTTCCAGTACGTTTGTCTTTCTCATCAATGCGCCGGTTTTTCCAGCACCTGCTTTCTTTCGAAGCTGCGGGTGTGCCCTAAGTGCCCCACGAGCGGTCGAGTGTTCCGAGTGTTCCAAGTTTTGAGCAAAACAAAAACGGTATACCATGAGAAATCCCTGTCAAGCAGAAATGGAACAATGATCTGTTTGATATTGAGTTGAAATCACGCTGGGATGGAGCAGTAGATGCTGGTCAGATTGACACGGTCGTGGGTGGAGTGGGTAGCTGACCATGTCCACTTTTACCAGCTGTTGTGTAAATCTGTTGCTCGATGTTGATCGATATGGATTGTCAAGGTCCTGCCGCAAGCATGACAGGGCCTCCACTGTGTTCGGTGGAGTCGGCAGTGTCTGGCGAGGTGATTACACCTAATAGCCGCCTTTTAGTGCTAGTCATAGCGTAGTATTATGTTTGGTTGGACGGTGGGCTCCATTATGAGCTGTAAACCTGCTGACCCTAGCTCGACAGGTTGATTGGTCTTTCTTTTGAGGAGGACTGTCATAGTTCAAGACCTGTGTGAGTCTTTGTGAGTCTAGCATTGCACGGAAACACATCCACACAGCAAGTATTGAAATTGATTGCGGCTTCCAATTGCATGGTCAGTGCATGCCAGGTCATTGTTTGTTTTTTAATCAATTAACATCACTTTCAAATGGTTTCCGCACCCGATATCTGGATATTGTGTACCGATGATGCCTTGTTAGATATCATTGGGATATCTCTTGATGATAATGACACTCAACCACCAAGCGACCCAAGTATGAAATGTTTTGTTCATAATTCGTTATTATTTGATAACCAAGTATTCCTATGAAATGATGAAATGTTTTGTTCATAATGTTATTATTTGATAATTTGGTCGATGTATTTTCATGTATTTTCCATCAACCATCACCCTTACCCTTCCATCCCTTGGCATTTTCCATTTGGGGTGGTCAGAGGGCGGCCCCCCCTCCCGTTGGGTCAGGTCAATGGCCTCCGCAGCACTGGTGGTGATGGTGCGAGTACCCGGCGATTGACCCTTAAAATTTGAGCCGCGCTGAGCAGGCTATGGGTCAAGCTCTTAATCAACTATAGGGGATGATAACTAACAACTATAGGGGATATATACCAACTATATGGCTATGGGTCAAGCAGTTGACCAACCAATTTCATGGGGGATAATGACCAACCAATAGAAAGGAAAGCAATGGTTAATTGTAGGGGAACCAGGGGTACGGGATTTTGACCCACAGCCAGCAGATGAATTTGTTGGTCGTAAGTTACTGATGGCCAGTGGTGACGACAACAATCCATGGCTCTTTTGGTTATTCAGAAGCTCGAGCATGTTCACAGAACAGCATTTTGAGTACCATTTTCTGGCCATGTATGTTCATGCCAACGGGTTTTGGCAGACATGAATATGAACAAAACATGTTCATCAACTAGATGTATGTTCATGTCGACATGTAGGTACTCACAGGGTTTTTTCCTTTCTTAATTCGATTGGACTTCGGATCTACCCTTCACTTGGGCAGTGACGGTTCCAGAGTTGCTCACTTGATGAGTTGCTGTTCTCGAGACTGGCATAGACCTGCATTATATTTACGGTTGGGGATTTCTCAACATAGGGGTCTCCTAAATCATCCATTTTTAGTCATTTATAGATTTTATAGCAACAAACCGACCAGTTTGGGGGTTCCCTATTTTGAGAAACCCCCATTGGTATGTGTCACAGTTGTTAAAATCAGAACTGGGTATGTCATCCATAATGATCATTATCCATCAGGTTTTGTATCAATGATCGATATTAATTATGTTGTCATTATCCACATTCTCCATGATGTCATACACATTGATTATCATAATGAACAAGATAGGATAACATAATTGTGCATATCAATAATATTGACCATATTCACGTCATCATGAACTGGTCAATATGGTCAATATTTATGGTTCATATGCTTCATATGTCAGCGTTGATTAATCTGGTTAATATGGACAGGACACCATGTCCACGTTTCCGTTGGTTTCCCCTTGGTTGAAATGATAGGCTTTGGACCTTGTGGTCTAATCTACCCATGGCTGGTCCCCAGGTCATGGACATACTGCAGCCACTGAGGTACCGCCACTGAAGCGCACATGTCGCACAATTAATAGACTGCAGATAGGCGATCGATTCTTGTGTTGGCACTAGTTTCAGACGACCACGAGAGTAGTTTCACAAGTACTCTTGGATCTGAACCTATGGAATTGAGCAGCTTCTTAACCTGACTAATGAGCTGATCAACAATGATGAATTTTGTAATTATCTCCTATGTATTAGTCATCAGCAATCATGATATTTCCATTTGCCCATTTGCCATTCCAATCCCTACCAACGAAGGCTTCGTTGGTTCCACTGGAAACTCACGTCCATCAGCGCAGCTGATCTAGCTCAACGAAAGCATCAGCTGATCACATCTTATCACCAACCACAGGGTTGCTTATATGGCTATGGGTCAAGCAGTTAACCATCATTATTAAGCAACAATTTCATGGGGAAACCAATGGCTAATGATGGGAACCAAGGGTACAGGGTTTTGACCCACAGCCATATCAGCTTAATGTTGGTAGCTTGACCATCAGCTCACCATAGGCTTCACCAAGCATCAGGTTAATCAAGCTCGGGATAGGCTAAGCATCAGCATGTAAAACTATCATAGGATTATCCTATAGATCATCACCATAGGATTCACCAACCGAGGGTTACCTTGTTATCACCATAAGCTTCACCAACCATCAGGTCATTCAGACCTTGGGATGAACAAACCATAGCTTATCAAACCATCAGCTTAACCATCAGCTAATCATCATGGCCCAACCATATTTTTTCACCATAAGCTCCACCAGCCATAAACCCTTCCCTCAGCCACCATAGCTTATCACCATTGCTTAACCATCAGCTTATCACCACAAGCTAATCACCATAGCCCAACCATAGCTTGTCACCATTTCTATAGCTTATCACCATCCACCAGCCATCACCGAGCTTATCACTATAGCTTATCAACATAGCTCATCACCATCCACTATAGCTTATCACTAAGCTTCACCAGCCATCACCGAACCCCTTCCCTTCCGAGCTGCTCCCCGTTCCGTCACCGAGGCATGTCCTCGGTGCGTCCGGGCCAGCGCCGCGCCGGCTGCGGCTTTGCGCATTCGGGGACGGTGAAGGCGGGCCGTTCCGAACGGCGGGGTCCGGCGCCGGGGTCGGACTCGTTTGAGGTAACTCATGGGGTGACCAAACTGGTGGCTCATGGTGGTTAATCTATGCTTTATGGTGGTTGAACTAATGATAACTAATGGTTCATGGCTCAGGTTGCTCAGGTTGATGACTGGTGGTTAATGTTGATGCTTAGTTTTTGTTGTTGGAAAATCAATTGGTTCTCTAAAATGATTTGCTAAACATGGTCCGTTGATTGTCAGATGGTGAATCGGATAGTCATGGAAAATGTTAAGTTGATGGAAGATAGGTGGTCACTAAACGCTAATGGGCTCAGAAAGTGGAAGACGCATCTAGAAACATTTGCCAACCACAAGTCGGCAAGGAGATGGATGACACGAGCTGTGTAAAGTCGTTTGAATTATTTCACACGAAGGAAAATGCTATGATCGCGATTTCTTTGGTTGATCAAGTAGTCACAAGTGGCAGTCGGTCAATTCATTGTACCCCTGCCAAAGTCTTCTAGCTGTTGGGATGTTCACGTGTGCGTTGTTTGGTAAAGCCGTATTGATCCATAGCCGCACAATGCTGGTATATCACCTACGCTTGCTGGTTACTACCCCCTGTGATGACTAAGCAGAGGATTCTATCATTAGTTTTCAACCAATAGCATTTTGTTAGTCATTATTCATCGTTTAACCAGTGATAAACCAGTAATACTGTCAATCATTGATGATCACATATTGGTTATTCGCCACTATTAAGCATGAATGAAGTATTTATTGACCATTGGCTATTAAGCATTGCCATTGATGATCTATCTATCTATATGGGTGTTTCTCCAAATAGGGGTACCCCCAAATCATCCAATAGTAATAGTAAGAAACCAACCATTTTTGGGGCTCTCTATTTGGAGAAACTCCCATATCTATGTATACATATATTATTGACCGCACCATTAGTCATTTAGGCAACCATTAGGCACCCTTAAGCCATTGCTTTCAATGGCTCGTCGCTTGACCATAATCATCAACAATAACACTCATATATATATATATATATATAAATATATCTGATTATTGATTATTTTTGTCGATAGATGATTTTGATATAATATATGATTATGAATAACATGATTATGTATGATTAATATTGTTTATATGGTCATATGATATAACAATCATACATATTGGTAATCACCATGCTGAACCAATATCATTCACTGATCGGTGTTTTCAACATGTCTTCGTTTTTGCTGGTACTAAATCATATGAAATCCAGCAAGCAGTTCACCATGATGGCGCGGTTTCTAACCAGGCTGAAGCTCCAGCCACCGACTTCGCGGCTTTGTTTGAAGCCAATGGCTGGTTCGAGGCCGGATGGCAGTACGGAGGACCGGGGAGGATGGTGGCCAGGTGTCGGTACGGGTGTGGAGATCGTGGCTCGTTTCCCCACGACGTGTTGCGTTCAACAACTGTTTGTTGGTTGATTATGCAAACTGGGAGGAGCACTCTAGATGACTTTCACACCTATCAAGGATTGGTTGCTCTAAGAATTGTGCATGACTGATTGGTAGTCGAGCCGCAACAGAGTGCACTCTGTACGCAATCATCACCGACCAGAAAAACACAGAAACTCTCGCCCCATGCTGGCTATTTCCTTCTCAAAGGATCCTGGTCGGTTGCTTATTGACTGATCCGGCGGATTTTTGAATGATAAGAACCAAGGGCAGCCGAAAGCTTCTCAGTGCTGTTGAGAGGGGTTGTCTTTACAGTTTAACAAGTTGGTGTTTTTACACATGTTTTATGGTCTCAGCTGTATATTGGATGATTGGTTGATGAAATCATATGTTTTTGGGATGGCTTGTGAACACCAACCTTGCAGTGAATTATTGTTATAAACGACAATCATAGCAACTATCCTTAATGCACGCTTTAAGCTCAAGCCAGAAAAAAGTGACTAACAATAGGATAGATACAGTCATGTTTTTTGCCTCAATGTTTTTTGCAAAGACCTTTAGGGCCACCATGGATGTGCAAGATCAATTCACCATGCTTCCCGAGGTGGATGATGATGAATGGACGGCCGTCAAACCGTCGTTAACGTGTCTCGGCGTAGAGGGACGGTGAAGGACACGTGTTGGCTGCTAAGCAAATGCGCATGAGCTGACCCTTAAAAGGAACCAAGCAGCAACGCACAATTGACCATATTCATAAAGCACATATAAATCATGGGGTAGAGTGGTATTTCAAGTGAATGGGAGGAGGAATTTCTGCTGCGCACAAACAACAACAAGGGTTTGTTTCACTTGCTGGGTACCGGTTGAAGTCCATTTGCTTAATGAGACCAGGGGTGCTTGAGTGTGTGTGTTGTGAAGTTTCTTACTACCTCATCCTATCAATTGTTTTGATTAATGCACTCAATCACTGGTTATTCTCCCATGGGATGAACTAAACTGATCATAACTGATTAGCACGTGTCGTTGGCATCAACAACCTCAGCTAAGAACTGCTCACATTCGAAACAACATCCAGGTTCACAGGGGCCAAGGTAGAAGAGATAGAACCAGAAGACCAAAATCAATAGATGTTGCAGTACTATTTGTCAAAATGGGTTCTAGCTTGTCTCCCTGGATCGTGCTTCAGAGAGAAAAGCTAGTCCGACGATCTGTTGATAGTAACTGTGCTGTCCAGGAGTTCGGTGATCCTCTGAGAAGGCAATGTCTCACTGTAGTAGGAAAGGTGTTTTTTTTGTTCAAATGAGTGTCTCTCAGAACCGGGGTACCCCCCAATCATCCATTAATAGTCATTCATAGGAGTAAACGAACCATTTTTGGGGTTCCCTATTTTCAGAAACCACCAAATGAACAGCGGCCGCATTGAACATGACCCATCACACCTGTGCGATCACGTGATCTCTCCTATTTTCTTGGTTCGTTGCGATGGTAGATTATCCACATGGTGTATAGCCCAAGGATCGCTTTTGAACTCTAACAAACACACATGCAATCACTTTGATAAATGTACATTGATTGCAGAAATGTTGCTTATAGATATATTGTATCGATATTACATTCTATTTGGATTTTGGCTATGGGTACATATCTCATTTGGTAGTTTCTCAAAATATGTGTGCCCCAAAGTCATCCCTGGCTGTTTCTCAAGTCATAGGGGTACCCCATTCCATCATCCATTAATAGTCATTTATAGTAATAAACCAACCATTTTTTGGGGTCCCCTATGGCTTGAGAAACCACCGTTTGAACATGTTTGGAAATTCGCCATGCGTAAATCTCTTGAGATTGCTGACGCCAGGTCCAGAAAGGCCTGGTCCTTTCGTTTCATGGCAGAAACTGCACACACCCAGGAGCCTTGCCTGACGTAGCGGTCGCGAAGGGTCGCAACAACCAATCTGATTGGTTGTATCGAAGGTTCGAACATGTGGTTAACGTGGTTAACTATGGATAGCCAACCAGTTAATGATTGGAATACATGATTCATTGTATCAACTTAATGGTTTAACAAGCAGTAGTTGTTGCAACTAGTCTCTTGTCACAGAAACGCAACCTAAATTGTTCTTTTTAATTGCAGACAATTCTTGATCGTACAACAACTCAACGCATATTAATACAGATCATACAGTACAGGAAGAAATGTTGGACTAAGCCATCTCGCACGAACGCAGATTTTGTTTGTTGGATGCACTGGTACAGTCACCCCGGACTTTGCCATAGAGTCTCTCTCAAGAAACTGGGCACGAATGAGTTCTAGGGGCTTCATCACCGATATTGTAATTTCATGGATGAGAAACCTAGAGAGAAATGCCAGCCAGTGCAACCCCCGCATCAACCAAAAACCGTGTTTTCACCACAAACCAGCATGCTTTGAAAGCTCCAATGCATTGGGTGAAGTCACCATTCCACCACTTGCATGGGCACAGCATTTGGGGCACATGGCGACTCTGGTTTTAGGGTGTGCTTCCAAGCACCAACCACATACACCAGCATTTGGTGACATCGACATGTCGAGTTCCTCGGTCGTTCCCACTGCCCGAGGAAAGTGCCAAGGTAGATGACACATCTACCACTGGGCTACTTGGATCAGATCGAATCTGATGGCTTTCCTGCAAGTTAGCCTGCGGTAGTTCATCCAGGGCCCAGTGGTGGCCACCAAACAAACTCACCGGGCTGAGTTGTTCTAGATGCTGGGGTGAGCCGAGTTGATTTGTCAAGGACCCAGAGATTTGTCTTTTATGAACACAGCAGCAGCAGAATGTCTTGAGGAGGTATGAGTAAGATCCTTTTTCAATGTTGGAGCAAGCGAAATGGAGCTCTCTAGGTGCTGTTTTTTTTGGTTGCCTCAGCAATCGAAATGGACCTCTTTAGTTAATGTTCTTTTGATTGCCTCAGCACAATGCTTTTCCGAATTCAGAGTTCAGCGTTAAGCCATCCGCAGATTTTACGCTTGTAACGCACATCCAAGGCTTCCCATGGAGAAAACATCGTATACTGTACAGATATCTTGCGTCTCAAGAAGACCCTCATCATATGTGGAAAGCTTTCATGGGATCTTATGCTTAAGGTTGATTCATCACTCCTACTGCTTGGTAAGCCACTATCAACCAGCAGCGATAAATTGCTGGTGTTAAACCATGATTTCGCGATTCAATTGCTGGTGGGACGGCGGTTCGCAGACCACTTGCACTGCTGGGTGCCTGTGGCATCAAGCGGCTATTCGGAAATGAATTATTTACATTCGTTATCAATGGCTTGATTGCACGGTTACACCATGCACGGTTACACCATGATACGTCTCATGAACCCATTCACCACCACACTCGCATACTAATACAATCGCTAGAAGTCTGAAACAAGATTTGCAGTCACTGCGAGTAACTCATCGCGCCGTGAGTTACTCACCACATACGACTCACGTGGTGGGAAACGCAGCTTCCACCGCTCGTGCCGTGGATCTTGCCATTGGCTCCTGGCGACCGAGGCAAGCGCATGGCCGTCGTCTTTTCTGTGGCCTTCGCTGCAGTCAGGCCTGCAGATCCACGAGCAAGCCGAGGGGTGTGCGCCAGGTCGCCAAACCAAATGGCTATGTCAATATTAACCAACCAATCATTGGGGATATTATCCAACAATAATAAGGGAAAATAATGGTTAATCATAGGGGAACCAGGGGTACGGGGTTTTGACCCACAGCCAAATGATGGTAATCAACTAATGATAGCTAATGATTAATGATGGTCATTTATGGTGATTTGATGGTTAATTGATGGTTGAAGATGGTGAATGGATGGCCGGTGAATTGATGGCTAGCTGATGGTTTGCAAGCCAGTATATAATGTAAACGATGCTGATCAATAGAACATAGAGGATGGTCCAACAGCAGCTTGAAAGGAATAGCTTCTGGTTTTGGGGGTCTCGCTTCTTCTTTCGGGAGATAAGTTTGGCTTAGTCATACATTCTTGGTGGCCACCATGTGGTTTCCAACTAGAAACCATCCATTTCTTGCTGGTCACTGCTCCCATGTGGTCCTTTACAGGGAACCCAGTCTGCATCCCATTCTTCAGCCATGGCTGCTTCAGCCACCGCTGCCGCACGTGCAACGCCGAGGCGTTGCTTCTCTTCCTGCCTCCCAAACCGAGTATCGAGGACACGCAGCATCGCAAGGGGTTGGTTTGTGCTGTGAGTGGTCGGGAAAGCACGGGTGGTTTAGTGACCAACAAAACAAAGATAAACAAAGGGGAAAACGACCAGCAACGTGATCATTTGGTACAACCCCTTCCAAATAGATTCCTTGAGTACCCACGACGCACTTCAGCAGCACCAGTTGTCACTGCAAGGACCGCAGGGTTCAACTTGTCCTCGCTGTTGTTGTGAAATGGTCGAACCAATTGCCAGGCCTTGGAGTTCAGAACAGCAGATCTGTAGCTTTAGCGTTCCAAAGATTGCGCAACATGATGGCTGGTGGTTGGGAGGGAGCTGCTCGGAGCTGGGGGTATTCCTGCCCTTTAAAGAGGGAGGGAGAACTGGAGCTACCAGTGGCCCACCCAAATGGTAGGATACAACATGTTTGTCATGTTCAGGTTGAACCTACCATTCTATGCTAAGAGTGCTAGGTTCACCATGTTCAACATGTGCTACTGTTCAGATTATGACCATTTCTCCAGGACTCAAGCGGCTGTTGTCAACATCGTTGCCTCAGCTCGCGAAGATTGATGGGGGTGACCATGGTGGATGTTGACTTTGAAACCACGCGAATTGAAATGGTTTCCAAGCAGGGTTTCCAACCATCAATAGGAACCATTATTGTTTAGCTATACTGGTTGGTGGTTTAAACATTCTTTATTTTTCCAAATGTATCCAAGAATGATTTATTTGTTGACGAATATGTGTTTCATATGCTAGGGGTTAAAACCACCAACCAGTAGAACAGCTGGATCTTCCATAGATCACCATTCACCAATCATACCACCGGATTGGCAGATGTTCAGCACCATTTGAGTCTACAAGCAGCCGACTGGCAGGTGCTCACCATATGATTCACCGTGCTCAGGAAGATGACGGCCTTGTGATGGATTTGGATGGTATGGTTTCTTGACAGCCGCGCCCCGGGGGGCTTGCTGTGGAATTCTTCGCCTTGCCATGGCTTCGAAGCATCAAAGGTAGCCCCTTCGTGGCACCACTGGGTGTATCCATTGGTGCTATCCGACACCTCGAAAGATGATCATGTGAACCTGGAATGTTGGGGCTGCATCCTTGGAGAAGATGTGTCCAAGTCTTCTTGGTGATCTTGGTGAAAATTAAGGGTTTATCTATTCAACATGGAAACGAAGGAAAGGCACTCATCAATCAGTGCTGAACCTTTTTTTGGTAACTCCAAAGCAGTAATCGCTACATGGACAAGCACAAAGCAGTCCATTCCGCTGCTAGGCACCGCTGGTTCAGTAGGGAATCTGCACATTTAGTGAGATGGTCTGACATTGGGGGGCAGAGATTCCTGAAATGCTCCATGTTGATGTTGTGATTGAGTCCTGTGCTGGCAACTTGTTGTTTTTTCCCACAATACTTGGAATGGTTAGTTCATGAACTGATATGTTTGGCGTGGCCAAACACATCCAACCAAGTAGCCCCATGGCTGGAGAGCCGTGCTCCAAATTAATGGGGTCCGCCTTGGTTGCCTGTTCCCTTGAACCCGTTTGCAAAGATGGTTCACCGCCCTGAAGCTATGTCTAGAGAGAAGCAAAGCTTAAGTGCGAACGAGTTCGGAACAAGTTGAATATGATCAGCCGTGAGTCCTCATCACTATCCATGTATAACCTTCATTCTTTTGATGATTTTGATCCATTTACAACCATCAGTATCAACCCATATCTATATTTTTTGTTGGTTACTCCCCAGCGGTTAAGCATCCCCCGAGGCAGAGGCTGGTGACATGGACGAGCTTTTGCTGAAAGAGACAGGATGGCATTGGAGCTGCGGAGCTCGGGCAGTGCACGGAATCCTTCAGGACAATCAAGGTGGTGATTTGAAGCATTTTACGTTTGATCTATCTATTATCTATTTGTTGGTCTGAACCAGTTGGCTCTTCTATTTAGTTGTTGGTCTGAACCAGTTGGCTATTCTATTTAGTTGTTGGTCTGAACCAGTTGGCTATTCTATTTAGTTGTTGGTCTGAACCAGTTGGCTATTCTATTTAGTTGTTGGTCTGAACCAGTTGGCTATTCTATTTAGTTGTTGGTTTGAACCAGTTGGCTATTCTATCTAGTTGTTGGTTTGAAAGATGTTTTTTTATTGTCAACCCATTTTTGGGATGGTTTGCCGATTTGGTCATACATTTTGGATGGCTCACAGGCATCAATCACAGGACATGGCTAGTCAAAATGTTGATTAGTTGTTTCAAAGGGACTAAACAAGAGAGAATTGTCACGGTGACATTGGAGCAAACAGTGAGCCAGTCAGTAATGTCCAACGATGATGTTGGTGGTGATGTCACCAACGTAGGCATCAAACATCAAGGTAGCCTCCAGTCTTACTATATGGCTACGAAACGGGATTCCGCTGATACAGCAAATCCATTTGCTACCAATAATTCTACAGACAGGATAGTTGAACAGAAGATCGTTCTTGGTTGACAAAACTAACAGTTACCTGGTTTTATTGTGATATTCTTGTCAGTGACTACGCCGCCGCCAATTTGATCCAGTAATTAAAGGGAACACCATGCAGGGGTTTCACCTCTACTCACAACTTTGCAAATTTTTGGAGAGGATCACTTCCAGAGGATCACTTCCATCTTACTGCTTCAGTATTTGTCATCCCAAATTGACGTTTGTTGATCCTCCCAGGCTGAAGGCTCTCGAATCAACAGGGACCGGTCCACCTGGCCGATGTGCCCATGGCTGGCCATGATTTTTGTAGCAAGCATCCCATCTGAGGCAACGGTAGATGCACATGAATAAACCACCTCCAGTTTATCTTAATTAAATAGGTGGTAATTCACCATTACATAAGGGGCGTAGTGAATAGGAATCTAGCATTCCAATTAATTATAATTATGGTATTCATCCTTCATTTCAAGCCACAACCTTGGTTGGGAATGTTAGTGGGGGTTGTTACGTTTCCGTACATGATCAAAACAAGCTGCATGCTGAAACGTTTCGCTTGATGAAGAAGCAGCCAGGGCATGTCGTTCAAGTCTCAGCCCAAAAGGGCCAGTGAATGTGACATATCAGATACCTAGTTGATCCGAGTTGGTGCATTTAAACATGTTTGTTTATTTTCCCAGTATTATAGAAACATGTTTGGTTGGTTGACTACGCCTGAGATTGTTTTTCCAATCAGACTGGCATTGATTCGAAGCACCTTTGGAGGTGCATCCAACTGACAAACTGCTCAACTGGTTGGTTTGTAGATCGATGCGTCGACATCCAGATGATTTGATGCCAAACCAATCTTGATATGAAATGTTCGATGATAGTTGAGTCATGTTCATTTGATTGCTCAGATGTCTTCAATCTAAGATTTGATCTATGTTTTTGAACCAATATTGATAGCAACTGACTCATGAGCCAAAGCGGATTGATGCTCTCCTGATGATTTTTGAGGCTCACAAAGTTATACACCATCTTAAGTTAATTTGATCAAATGCAATTCATTAATCATAGGGTCATCTTGCAAAAAAATAATGCCAACCCGATGTAGCAAATATGCGGCTGAAAGTCTATCATACGCATAATAGATACATTTACAATAGTTGTTTTTTGCTTCTAGATTCAAACATACAAAGATCATACGAATGCATAAATATGCAGCTGATGCGTGTGAACCTGTACCGAAGCGCCAGGAGAACCTGACGTGATCTCCTTGAAGCCGCGACGGGCGGCCAAGTTGTGACCGGTTCTCTCCAGGGTTGTCACTTTGATTGCTACCACCACAGAACTGCCCATGAACGCCCGCTGAATTACCCATCAATTGCCAAGTTCAACTACCATGAACTCAGAAAAACGAGTTTTTTGCTGGCAATCAACTTGGCAACCCTGCTTGAACTAGTGGTTTTGTTTGATGACCCTTCATTTTGGCTAAGCACTTTTCGAGTTTTCAGGGTCACCGCGGCCCAGCCGGCCTCGCAACAGCAGACCTTTCTGCCACCGTTCCCACGATTTTCTGCGCGGCTGAAAGATCGCAGCCGCTGCTGAAGCACCAACCTATAGGGCTATGGGCCATGGGTCAATATTATCCGTTCAATTAATTGGGGATAGTCATCAACAATATAGGGAAACCAATGGATAATGATAGGGGACCAGGGGTACAGCGTTTTGACCGCCGTATCTGCCACCAGATCTTTGGCCTGCCAGTGCCAGAACTACCACATAACTGCCATGCATATCCACAGGGCAGTCATTTGAGATGAAGAATTGAGCAGATGTGTTTCATCATAATTGGAAGCTTGAATTTCTAATAGCATTATCATCTTAACCAATGATGGTAATTGATGACCAGGACATGAATGATTCATAGCGATGCAGTGTCCTTTGATCAACCGTTATTGATGAGTATGTTTTTACACCATTAGATCCTATCCAGTATAGAAACTATAAGTACAAGAGACTTATAAGTACAAATTTAATTTGTACCTGCCATGTTTACATTTCTATTTAGTTTCGGTTGTGGAGGGCAATCCTGCACTCTTCCCATAGCCAGCGTGAATTACTCGGGACCACCATCAGACCTTTCCGTTGATAGCAGTAACGTTGCTTCGTTTTTTGCCTCTACCAGCTATCTAATTTGTGCCTTTGTCAACCATGATGACGAATGATCGTGATTCGTTGAGAATCACTATTGTCCATGATGTAGAGGTGCCTCTCCTAGCCAATGCTGGCGGGGCTGATCGTTGATCTGCATCTGCTGCCACTGGGAAAGTGGCTCAGGTGACCTCGGAGGGGGGGGACAGAACTTGGACCTTCAAAGATTTGAATCTGACTTCATCGCCAAGCCTCGAACATGGCTGGTCAATTGATGACTGACTGTTGTGATGATTCGTTGATGGTGAATGGATGGTGACTGGTGATGGTTCCATCAATTGGTATCGTTTCGGTGCTGAAGCCGGCTAGCGACCAGCTGTTACCATGTCCTCACCACTCGAGACACCTGTCAGACGAGTCGTGACTGGCCGTTGTTTCATCCGCGGAAACGTGCTTTTGTACGCACGATGCTGCGAAACCAGCGAAAGTCTCAGATCACCTGATCACCTCTTTGGTTTCCATGTTGGACTTGATCATTTCTGACAAGTTTCAGCGCTGAAATGTTGAACTTCGACATGAGAAACTATGTTCTGAAACCAGAAGAAAACATCTTAAACCAGTATAGATATCAATATAACGGGAGATACGAACAAGCCCTTTTGAGTGGATTGTGCATCACCAGCTAGTTCTTGTAGACCTAGGGATGCTTTGAGAACAGCTGGATCTCCCAGTACTAGCCATTCATGAACCAGTAGCAAAAATTAACAGTCAACCACCAACTGAACAGCAATGAAGTCTCACTTACCCAGCCATTCACCATCAACTAACCATCACAAGTCACCATGCTCCACGTAGTGCTTTCAGTCAACAGCTCCAACTCACCGTGCTATGCCGTTGCGGTCATGGCGGAGACCGAACGACCCGAAGGAAGCGAAGGAACTGAAGCCGAGGCAGGCCGTGAATCCAGGGCAGGCCGTGGGTCAGGTGGTGAATTTTTTGGGCTGGTGAGGATGCCTCGCCTCCAAAACTCGGTTTTTACATGGGTTTTTATCCTCCAAATATGGGTTATGGTAGGTTTTTATATTTTCTTTTTACCCTCCAAAATGTGGGTTAATTATGATCCATCAGAATGATAGTTTTTGGGGGGCCAAGGGTGGTAAGGACTAAGGAGTTGGTAAGTGAAGATAACCCATTCAGAAGAAAACACACGTTCTAATTCTTAAAGATGGTTTCTACACTGTGCCGGTCACTTACCTGGTTGCACTCAAAATGACAAATTTGCGTGAAACCATTGCAACTGGTGGATTTTCCACGCAACCAGGTTAGTCTGCTGGAGAGTAACCGTTCACAAGACTGGTTTACACGGACTTGTGGGGGGATACTGGTAACCCCGGATGAAGCTAAACCATATATAGCTTCATTAATTGAGGGAATTGTAATGGGAAACTTGGGGGATACCCACCATTTGTCAACTAGGAGTTTAGCTTCATCCAGGGTTGGCATTATCTACAGTGGATAACTTCTGCCAAGAGTGGGGTGCTGTGGATGATGGTGGTAGGTTGCTAAATGGTGAACTATAGGCATAACCATGGCTATAAACCCTTCAAGCTAGCTGAACTAGCCCCTACAACCAGGGTGAGTTCCCAGATGTTCCCAGTTGCTAAGTGGGGATACACCTCCCAGTAGGGGATAACCTACTACTGCCTCTGCGGATGGCTTTCCTGGCAGGCGCAGAGCGACCAGGCGCAGCCCGCGGTGATCTGCCACTTTTTTGTGGAAGATGTGTTGATGATAAGAGTTCAAAAGGGCCAACAATGTTCACAGTCAATTGTATAGTGTTTATAAATGTTGATATTTGATGTAATGATGGTCGATGTGTGTTTTGTTTAAACAGGTCACAATGTTTTAAATATGTTGATAGTGAATTCAATGATCCGCCGTGGATTACAAGAGTGGACAACGTTCGAATGGGTCCATCAACATGTTGATGATGGAATCAGAATGGTCTGGGATGTCATGTAGTATTGATGGTCAAAGTACCAGTGGCTCGGAACCTACGATGTTCATCATTGATGGGGCATATCAAGCAACAACATTCAGCACAACGAACCACCAAGGATAAATGTCTCGCCAAAGATGGTCAGTGTTTCTGTCGGAGCCATCAATTTTCAAGGTCTTGCATGGCTTGGGAACACCTAGACAACTAACCAGTACTGGAGAGATTGGGTTTGGTTCTAGGACTGATCATTCAGTGCGCATGCGAGTACCTATCGTGCATCAACCACCCGAAATCATTCAAAAAGCGAGACATATCATGGAACTTGATATGAACCAGCCATTAACGACAAAAGTCAGTGAGAAATTTCACGCCAAATCAACCGGTAGCCACTTTCGAATTCAACCGTTAAAGCATCTCACAACTGATTGGCCAGCAAATTCAACCATGAATTCAACCATCTAATGCTCAAAACCTTCCTTTTTGACAAGGGCAAAATGTTTTAGCATCAAAAACCAGCTAGTGCAACCAGCTAATGCTTCAACTGGTGCCAAGAACCAGCCAATGCTCCGAACTTTTCGTTTTGATGGTTAAAGTATGTAAAGCTTCCGAATTCAACCAGCCAATCCAACCAGCCAATCCAACCAGCCAATCCAACCAGCGCTCAAGATGCTTCACTCATCTTCACTCTAATTTATCAACTATGTCAAACAAGCTGGCCACTTGAAGATGGTGAAAAAGCTGGCCACTTGCTGCTTCAACCATCAAGTGGCCAGCTGCCCAGGCCAGACCCATCCACCATCCCAGCACAGGAGCTCCGCCGCGCGCGCGCGGAGCAGACCGCTGCACAGCTGCGGCGCCGTGTGGATGCTGCGGTACCGCAGCTGAAGCGGTGGTGAAGCCACCGTCAGTTATAGGATTCGAATGGTCAGTGGATAGTTGATGGATGGTTGATGGATGGTTTTGGATGGTTGATGGATGGTTTGTGGATGATTGATTGATGATTGATGGTTGATGGTTGAAGCCACCTGCTTAGTTGATGGTTGATGGTGGCTAGTTGATGCTTAGTGGATGGTTGATGCATGATTCATGATGGTTCAATGTATTGTTGATGGCTAGTTGATTGATGATTACTTCTGATGGTTGATAATGGTAATGATTAATTGATGGTGACTTTTGATGGGTAATGTTTCAATGATGAATAAGACATGGTTATTTGATGGTTGATAGTGGTTCAGCACTGATGGTTATGATGGTTGATCGGTTATTAAGCGGTTGGTACTTGTTGGTAATGGCTTTTTCATATGGCTGAAAATGGTTGGTGACAGGGATCAACAGACCCAAAGCAGGCAATGCTACACGATTTGACAAGAATCATGATGATCAGTAGTGATAATAGATGTAAAACTCAGGGTTGGTTGCTCATATGTACTTACCATGAATGATATACTGTTGACATACAAGACCGTCGTAACTGGTCAGTAAGCATGTTGAAAGGGGTCAGTTCATCCACTGGTATTCTACCAGGGTTTTACTAGGGTTTTGTCGGGGTTTTACCCAGTCATTCCCCTGACTGCACAGCCAAGGGCAGTGCATGTTCTGTATTCCGTTTCAGGTTGAGATTCATTTCAACTCTTCATCAGTCATGAAGCCAGCCGCAAAATCAAGGAAGCAGCCGAGTCAACATGGCATTCACAGCCTTATCAAGATTAAAAGACTTGTGATGGAAATGCCACTATGACTGCCCTTTGGCAAACAAACCTGGTGGCTAAAAAACAACTTTTTCTTGCTGGGTAAAACGAGAATAAATGGTTGGTTCTACACTTCCAGTTTTGTTTGCCGGAGAGTAATCATCAATGATGTAGACAATGGTTTTGATCTCAGAACTAGAGTATGATACCAAAATTCATCAAAGATGCGGTCACAGCAGATGGATTATGGACTTGGATGGTTACTAGGTACCACCATGTATGGACAAACCCATTGGCCCATATGTCATATTTGTCTTGTTCTTTGTCTTCTGTAAGTTTCACTACAGACGCAACAAGGTGAGGTACATGTTGTGTCAAGTTGTGATTGAATTTCCAACGGATTGCAGCCTCGGTTTGCAGCCTCATGTTATGTGCAGTGTTCGGCCAAGACAAGCGTACATATGGGGTCCTTTTTTATTGGCGACGTTTCAGGA